>JAFBJU010000367.1:122205-159507 GCA_016785305.1 Colistium nudipinnis | reverse complement strand
TGCATCTTTGAGCTATGTTTTTGATGCCTCTTCCATTTACTGCCCTTGTAGAGACATGACTAGACGGATAATACATGGCCATGGGCATCCTTCCTCATTCCACAAGTCTCTTTGCCTGTCTGCCAGGGTGAAAACCTCCGACCTGTTTGAGAGGTGGCGTAACCTGCAGGTGTGTAGGTGGGAGCAGAACAAGGAGGAGACCAGCAACTTCAAGTAAGCGCCCTTCGGTGTCGGGCGGAAGAGATGCGCATCTGAATGTCAGTCATTACGGCCGCGTTGGCACACAGCACACATATATATATATATATATATATATCCCTTTTGCGATTTCCCATTCTCTCAGTTTTGTGGCTAGTGTTCCTGAACAGCTCAAAACAATTCTGATCTGAATCTGATTTACATCATTAAGCACTGCCCTTCCCACCTCTCAGAGAAGTCCATTTGAATTTATGCTGTTGTAGTTTTCTGATAGGGCTTAGTTGACCGCATGAATGACCGAGGTTTCTGTGCTGAATAAAAACTGGACTTTTTTTTTTTTTTTTTTCCTCGCCTGTAAAGGAATTTTTTCCCCAAATAATTTCAACAAAATTCATTTGCAAGCTTAGTTTTTTCATTTATTGAAAATAGAATGTAGCGTTCGTCTATAATCATCCCAATACAATCTAAAAATTGTTGTTTTTTTCCAATTATTATTTTTTGTACACATACAGACGCCTCGTATGGCCTTCATGCTGCCACGCATGCTCTACTGAGGTGAAACTAATTCTTACCTTTCTTCCACCTTCCCGAAGGATGTCCCTGTCGCGCTGCTGCAACGCTCCGTCCTTTTTGTTCACCACCAAGAGGAACACTCCTGCGGGGACCAAGCTGAGATACGAGGTGGATACCAGCGGCATCCTTCCCATCACCACGGAGATCTTTAAGATGTTGCCCGATGTGAGTTCCCGTCCGGCCTCCCCGTGACCTGCGGACGCAATCGGACGGTTACAAGTGAATCTCTGCTCGGACATTATTAAACAAAAATTATAATAATCGCCTTTTTTCCCCCAGGACATGCCGTATTCCAAATCCCAGTACAAGAAATGCGCTGTCATTGGCAATGGCGGCATCATCAAGAACAGCAAATGTGGAAAGGAAATCGATTCCGCTGATTTTGTGTTCAGGTATACAGGATACGATCCTTTTGTGTTTGTGTGAGGTCTGCGCAATGATATATTCACTCTTAATGTGATCATATATCATGACTGTACACAGAGTTTGGGCAAAAATGAAACATTTCACTTATACTCAACAGGCAGGGTGATATTGTGATTATTAATCTATAGTGGTCAACGGAGTGAAAATGTTCTTGTCGGCGATTAGGCAGAATCAACACATTTACATTTATACTAGAAAAGGTGTCACGTCAAATCAAAGACTCTTTGATGAAGGGGCCTTGTACCTTCTGTCGTTGCAGGTGCAACATACCGCCCATTAACGAGAAGTACTCCGCTGATGTCGGGACTAAAACGGACCTGGTGACAATAAATCCCAGCATTATTACCGAAAGGTACCGTAAATATGGGTGGGGGTGAGAAATGAATAAAGAAAAAAAAAAAGAAAAATGTACCGAGGATTTTTTTAATCTCAGAGGTTGGCCTCCCCCACGCAGATTTCAAAAGCTGGAGAAGTGGCGGCGGCCATTTTACGAGGTCCTCCAGAATTACGAGAACTCCACGGTGGTGCTGCCGGCCTTCTACAACACCCGCAACACGGACGTATCGTTCCGCGTCAAGTACATGCTGGACGACTTCGACTCCCAGAGAGGCGTGTTCTTCTTCCATCCGCAGTATCTGCTCAACGTGCAGCGCTTCTGGGCCGTGCAGGGCGTCCGCGCCAAGCGCCTCAGCAGCGGCCTGATGCTCGTCACCGCCGCCTTGGAGATGTGCGAGGAGGTCCACCTGTACGGTTTCTGGGCGTTCCACATGAACCCCTCTGGCATCTTCATCACCCACCACTACTACGACAACGTCAAGCCGCGGCCGGGCTTCCACGCGATGCCGCACGAAATCTTCAACTTCATGCACATGCACACGCGCGGCATCATCCACGTGCACACGGGACAGTGCACGTGAGCCCTCACTATGCTCAACATTTGACCCTAAATTCACATTATTTTACGTTTGTTTTATTTCAGTGAAGGAGACAGTTCCCCATTTCCTCCGTATTTAAAAAAAAAAAAGAAAAAAAAGAGAGAGTCGGCCTACACGTTGACGTTGCTTGCTTTAATTACCACCATACTTCGTCTCTTTTCAATTTATGAAAAGTGGTCACTGAAGCCGTTTATGTAGCCGATCGACGGTTATCTGTCACTTTGACCGTAGGATGCTTGTTTATAATGTGAAAAGTGGTGGTTCATAGTAATGCTGTATCTCTGAAGTTTTTCTAGTGGCTCTGCTGTACGGAGTTATTGTTTTTCTACTCGACGTTGCACAGGTGTCTTTGTGCTTCCCCATTACCCCCCCGGCTCTGCTGTACGGAGTTATTGTTTTTCTACTCGACGTTGCACAGGTGTCTTTGTGCTTCCCCATTCCCCCCCCCCCCCGCCCGACTCTCCTCTTCTCTCGTTCTCTCAGACACTATGTGGGCGTGGCATCTTGTAATGCTTGTGTAACAGAAAGCCTGAACCTTGATTTTGAGCGAATACTAAAAACAAAAAAAAGCAAAAAAAACAACACATAAAACAAAAAACTGTAGCATCCCCTTGTCTACTTTTGTACACCTTTTTCCAATTCACCTGATTTCACTTGGTGAGTATTTTAAAAAAAACATTGCTTAAATGGCCCGTTTTCAATGGCCTACTTTTTCCCCCATTTAAAAATACATTTGCCTCAATATTTGTGGGCAGGAAAAAAAAAGGAAAAAAAACCGTCATTTTTGACTCGTAGCGGTTTCCGACAAAAGCCAGATCAATGTTTTGCCATCGCACCACACCACACGACACAACTCTCCAAACACAATCACACAATTTGAACAGCAACGGCGCGCTGCCGAGCCGCCCGGCCTCGCGCCGTCATCCATGTCTTAAGCCATGCTGCCTTATGAGATATCCGACCGCTTCTATAGGATATGCCGTCCATCCGCGCCATCTGCTTGTCTGCAATAACATCCAACTAAATCTTAGTTGGCCTGAGAGGGAGGAAGAGGTTCAAGTCCCGCCCGTAGGCGCAAACGTCCGCGCGCAGTTCGCAGCTTATTCTGCGGCGGGAACCTAAGCACCACCCCTCATCACGTAACGCGCTGCATGATCTTTAACCTGTACTCGGCTTTGCGTGTGCCTGCGTCAATGATCACTGAAATGTGCTCACACCTCACAGTGCCGTCGGAGATGTAGACGCTAACTTTTTTTTTGTTTTCCCACGGAGAGGGATCGACGGATGCAGGTCCCAACGATTGAGGTGGCGGGAAAAATAAATAAATAAAAAAGGTGTAAAAGTGCTGCAATACTTCTGTAAATACTGTGTGTTATTTCACCGTCCCCCTTGGACATAGCTGCACTCAAGAAAGCACCGTGCATGTAGCGTGCGCGCTGGAAAGCTGGGCTCACTGTTCATTTCGTTGTACTCTGTACTCTGGGGTTTGGAAGAGTCGGAATTGGTTTGTTTTTTTTCATTCACGCTTGGCAGAGCGGTTATTAGTATTTTTTTTTTTTCCCCCTTCGTAGCCGAAGTCAAAACATCGATCATGTCGTTTTCTTTTGATCGTTTCTGTGGACTTCGTGTTTTGTTGTGTTCCCTGTCTTTTCTTTTTCAAAAAGACACGAGAGATGGCTTTACAAACGGAAGAGTTGCCTGCGTGCTGAACGGAGGGAGTGTATTACACAGTGCTTTTTAACTGACTATGGGTCATTCTTTATACCGGTATTGTGTGTGTAAATAAACTTGTTGGGACTTTCTCCCGTGTGTGTGCGCTCATGGATTCGTTATTGTATGCTTCCCCATATTTTCCCAGCGAATTCTACCTCTGCAAGGACTATACATGTAAACGAATTGGGATAAACATTGATATTAGTTCGAGTCAGAGAATTCAATCTGGTTCCGGATGATTTCAGGATTTTGCTTGGACTCTAAATATAAATCGCTGGGCCTACAGTTTGGTGAATCAAGGGAGCGAAGACAGGAGGCGAACTATGAAATGCATACATTCCACTTCGCCGCTTACTTTTTAGGATCTGGATATTTCGCTGCAAAATCCAAAGCTTGAGAATATTTTAGGAGCTACACACCAGACGCACCGTTCAAATTGTGACGCGGCTCCGCGGTCGTCCCTGCTTTGGGTATTCTGAGGTCGAAAGATCAATACGACCAAATCCTCTGCCCTGCCCCTCGGTGTCGCTGCGTTACCAGGTGGCAGCAATAAAGCTAATGGGGATTATTGGTCTCATGTTCAGATGTGGGCCGCGGCGTGATGGGAGCTGTGGAAATATTTGCAAGGGAGAATTTGTTTTTCGCCCCCGTTTAGAAAAACACCGAGTTGAAAGGAAACACAGAAACAAGCGCGAACGTTCTATTGCTTCTGAGCAAAATAATAATGAGAAGTCTTTACACATGAACTGCCGATCAATGTTTTTTTTTTTTTTTTGCAAAATGATCAGTCTAATTACAATGAACTTATTTGCATTTTGTAGACCCAATCTCCAGGGGTATACGTGTGGTATCAATACTCGCATTTCACTCCCCCAAAGAGGAGTATTTCCCAAAATGTTCATTTATTCCTATTGATCAACTGAATTTGACGTTGGCCAGAAAACAAATCATGGCTGCGCGGGTGTGTGACCATATCTCGGCCGCTGCAACTGCTCGTCGCACACATCGCCGCACCTCGTCCTATAGGAGGAGGGGTGGCCGTCGGGGAGAGTTTGTGCGCGTGCGTTTGTGTGGCCCTCTCCGTGTCTGGCTGTGTTTACGTGTGAATGCAGGTAAAAGCGAGATGCCCCCGGCCCGTAAAGCGATCCTGACACCATGAATAATGGAGCGGGCCGTGGCAGGGAGAATAAGTTCTCTGTGTAAGGCTCCTTTTTCACGGGGCTTTCTCCCATGCGATCACGTGAGCGCCGAGATGACCAGTCATTTTTCACGAGCAGGCTGTATGGTCGTCTACGACCCAGGTAGACCCCAGACGGCCCTCGCTCCTTCGCCACGTGCCCACTGTGTCGGCGAACATAGCGCCTGCGCGCAGCCCGGGACGCTCTGAGCCCCTGCGATCCCGCAGCCTCCCCGCCGCCAAGGGTCAAATGAATTGTCTTACGCCATTAGAAACTTAAGGCAGCACTTACGAAACTAACGGCCGGGGAAGCGGATGAATAAAAGATGCCGTCCAAACAGAAAAAGTCCACCGCTGCGGAGGACACCGAAGAAGTCGATGACGAAGTGGAGGAAACGGAGCCAGAGGTGAAGGAGAGGAGCAACGGCGTGACCGGTGGGAACGCCACAAAGGGAGAGAAGGGCAGGAAGAAACACCGGAGCGCCGACGGCTCCGAGACTCAGGAGGCCGCGGGCAGAGGGGAGCGAAGGGGCGACGGGGCGAAAGAAAAAAAGAAGAAAAAGAAACCAGAGGACGACACCGATGCTTTGATTGAAAATGAAGGGGAAGACGATGAGCCGAACAACAATTCCCCCGCGGCCAACTCCAAAAGGGAGAAATCCGGGAAGCTTAAAGAGGAAGTGACTGACGGAGAGAAGGAGGAAAAGAGGAGGAAGAAGAAGAAGAAGAAAGCCTCGGCGGCGAGCCCACCGGGAGAGGAGGAGATGGGCTCCAAGGATAAAAAGTCCACCAAAGATGGCAAGAAGAAGAAGAAGAAGTCCCGGGACGACGAGGAGCCCTTGATGGAGGAGCAGGGAGAGGAGGAGGAGGAGGAGGAGGAGGCGGAGGACTCGAAGAAAAAGAAAAAGAAGAAGGCAAAGAAGGGCTCCGGAGAGAGCGATGAAGATAAGAAGAAAAAGGGTAAAAAATCCAAAAACAAACAGGTGGACTACGCTGTGATCTACCAGAACGAGCTGCTGAACTACCACACGGACTCGTCGGATGGGTACGAGGACGAGTACTACAAAAAGAAAGGTACGCGTATGTGTGTGTGAGTGTGACATTGTGGCACCAACGGAGAAACCCGACACGCCGCTCTTCGGGTAAGTCTCCGCTATCCGACGTATGGCGCGGACGTTCCCGGGGGGGTGGGGGGGGGGAGGGATCCCCCCTCCGCGATTTGTTGGCTCGCCTATGTTCCACATGAATGGCACCAAATAGCAGGCCCAGGGGCCGACGAGTGCTGGGCGCCATCCCGGTGGCGAGGGGTTGAGAGCGACGCCCGGGGCCAAAAGGCCCGGGCTGCGGGCCAAAAGAGAAGAACAAAGGTTTTTCAAATATGGGGCAATCAGACTCTGTGCGGGGCGGAGATGATTATCATAAGTCAGTCAAGTGATTAAATTGTTTTTTTTTTCTAAAAATGTATATAATGTCTTTGATCTAAAATGTTCTTGTTTTGAGCCTCGTCATCTATGCATCCATATTATAGTCTCTAATTCATCTATTGGCTCAAGTTCAACGCAACTCCGAGTTGAGACTACAGTGTGAATGTGGCGAGATTGAATATTAACACGCGCATTCACACTCAATGAATACATGTTCGGTGATATGAAATGGCGACAGAACGGATCTGCAAACCGCTCGGACATGTTCACGATCTTGATTGGATATTACCAAAAGTCAACAGGGATCCGAAGCACAACGTCGACTTCGGCTGGGGTCAGCCAGAAGTGTTTTTTTTAATCGTAACAAATGTGTGTTTTCCGTCTCTGTGCTTGGCATTCTTTGGACCTGACTTTTGCCGACCCGATCTTCTACATCCTGCTCTTTTATGTCTCTCTCGAGTTAACCTACACCAATGGGACCCATCATTCTCATCAGTGACTGTTCACTCAGGACAACGGACGCCCAGTTGACACTTGCGCGCCTCTTTGTGTCTCTTTGGTGGACCTCAAGCCCGGTACGGCGTTCCCGTTATACAATAACAAGAGATGGTACACCACGACAAGAAAGACGAGTCAACATGTTGGTGCAGTATTGCAAAAACGATAGAATTACCACTGTCCAAGCAACCGCGTTGAGTCACATGCAACGGCCTGAGGCAGACTAATCTCCTGATGAAGATTTAATGGCGTTTACGGTAACTCAGACAGGGGCAGTTGCCCGGGTGTGACTTTCAAATGACACCCCTCACCGAAAGTGAACTTGATGCGTCAACCTTACGGGCGGATTTAACGTTTCATGCGCCGGCAAATCAGTCACGATCAACACCGCGACGCGACGCGGAAGTGCACCAAACAAGCGCCTGGGGTCGGCTTGGAAACGGAAGCGGATGTGGCTAACGTTCAAAGCGTTATGTTTTCATATGCTATGGATGCAAATCTCAGCTGCAAGAGTTCACAGTAGTGCTCTGGGCTGAATAGGAACACACCGGCATGATGCAAACATGCTGGCAATTGGAACACGTGGCGGTCACAATGTTGACTGTGTTCACCATCCTGAGAAAGGATGTTTCTATTTTCAAATATTTCATAATGAGCAGCAGGAACTACATATGGGAGTAAAACCGTTTTTGTGAGTATTTAATGATAGAACACGGAATGGGCTCACTTGAAAATAGTCAGGGGAGTCACTTGGATCCTTCTCTGGACGCAAATAAATGTGCGCGCGACACTCAGTCACCCGACTGTTGACTCCCCATCTTCTCAGCGTTGCCGTCCGCTCGGCCCGCTCCGTCGGACCTGGGGACACATTTGTGAAACGTGAGAGAGGCTGGGCGGGCGCATCGCATCAGACATGGATTCTCTGCAGATTCGCCGCATTGAATTCCCTGGCCACCGTGCACGGAAAGAAACCCAATGCGCCCCAGTGTTTTGGGATTATTGGACATTGTGTGAGGTTTTGACTTTGAGGTCGCCCTCTTGCTCAAGTTTTCGAAATGTGCCCCTGTCATATACAGTATGTCAATTTATATCCCCCTTACACTAACGACCGTCATGTCAGACTGGTGGGGCTTGTCGTTTGACAAAAATGTACCTTGCCATTTTTTTTTCCTTGCCAGTCTAATATGACTCTCTCTTTCAGTATATGAGGTGGTCACTGTCACCGGTGATGTAAAGGGAGCTGGGACGGATGCCAATGTGTTTGTTACCCTTTTCGGAGAATTTGGCGTCACACCCAAGGTTCACCTGGCAAGCAAGTGAGTTTATGCTGATGTCCCTTCAAGATGCATGAGTCCGTATCTTCAAAATCAGGTCTCACGTGGCAGTTTGCCGTGATAGGCTTCATGTGGGTAACTGTTAACTTTGTAATCTTTTCTATTCCCCCTCTGATCCCTCAGCACAGAAAAGAGGTATTTTCAAATCAGTCTGTTAAAGGATGATTATTTTCCTGTCCTGGTGTTGAGTTGCATTGTGCATGGAACACTGTGTGAGAGAGCATTCCTGTTTAACCCGCCGTCGCCAGCGAGTCAGGCCAAAATCACAGCACCCTACGGCAATCTCCTTGACGTTTGTCAAGACAGTAGTCAGAGAAGCAGAGGATGTGTAAACCAAAAAAAAACAAAAAAAAAACGCCCGTTTGTGGTGCAGGAATCTCTCCTCGAATGCAGTTGTAAGAAATGAAACAAAAATGACGGACAAAGAATATCTGGAGTAAGGAGGAACTATGTGACATGGCCGGTCTTCTTTTCCATTTAAAGGCAAATGAAAGAAGACCACGATGTCATTTCTGCCGATGATCCAATTACCCTCACGGGAGCTTATCAGCGCCAGGCTCCCTTTATCGCCGCACACATTGATTGGCAGATGGGGTTACCTGTGCACCGTATAGGATATACCAAGTTGCCGAAGCCACGTGGTGGTCTCATTCGTCCACTTCGGACAGCACCGGCATAAGCCGTGCATACGCTATCTCCAGGCCGCGGAGCTGTTGGTCGGCAGACGAAATATCATATTCTATATTCAGGAGTTTCACCTTACTCCGATATATATTAGGTCCTGCCTGTATCGTGTTATACCGTTTCAAACTATACAACATGATACAGGTACAGGAGGGTTGTTGCATCTGCGAGAATATTCCCCAACCAATCAGGGCGGATTAAGAATACTCTTTGGACATTCAATGCGATTCTAGCTCATTGAAATTGCATGAATTCCAAAGTGGGCACTGGGTTTGCTTTTGATATAATTCGTCTTCGTTCTCCTACAGGTGATTTATGCAAAGAGACAATGAGGGCATGTATTCTTGTGAGCTAGTATTTTGTTATTTTTTTTTGTTTTGTTTACAGTCAATGACACCATGCACCTCAATTGTGCCAGTCGGGGCATTGTGCAGGGGTTGAATATTGCAGGGAGAGGAGAACAGAGGGAGATGTAGGGCAGACAAAGGCAGGTACCTTATGGTAATGAAAAAGGTGTCTGATTCACTGTGGTTGGCAGGGGGGGGGGGGGCAGAGGGGGGGGGGGGGGGGCAGAGGCTGTGTGTGTGTGGGTCGTCTCTGCGACGGGTAAAAAGTTCAGGAGGAAATGGAGGCGGGTGCATTGGAGTGGCTGAGCCGAGGACGTTTCAGGTGATACCACCGCCAGGAGACCACCAGTGCACCTTAAGCTGGATCAGTCACGTTCGCGAGTTTAGTTCAGTTGTCTGTCTGGCCTGTATCTCTTTACGCCACTGATTCCTTTGAATTCAAAAGCGTCTCTCCCTCGCTCTCCCAAGTCTCCAATTATGACACGTCCAATGTCTCGCCGCTCGACAGGAGCAGAACTGCGTTTGAGAAGAATAAGACCGACGTCTTCCGGATCAAAACACACAACGTGGGCCCCGTGAAGAAGTTGAGGTCAGTTCCTCTGTGCTCTCCGTAAATATACATGAATACATCCATACAACGCAATGCCAGCGGGTGTTTGCAGGGCCACGAGAGAGAACTAATCCTCTTGTAAGTCAACGGGCTCACATTTTACGATTTATCACTTATTTTCCAGCCGTGCCACAGGCCATCAAGAGATTTCACCCGGTGATGGAGGCTTAAGCCCCATCTGTTGTCGGGATTGGGTGTCTTGTTTGACATGAGCGCCACCGGATGTGTGAACCGCTGCACCAGGTCGCGGCGCACTTAAAATCCGAGATGCTGCACTATGGCTCGGAAAATTAGGGACGTGGGCCTTCAAGCGCTGATTTCGAGTGGCAAAGAAGATCATTCCGAGGTGGACTGAATCATAACGGCTTTTGAGCAGGCATATTCATCTTGTTATAACTAATCAAATCCATTTCCTCATAAAGACAGACCCCTGTAAAAAGCTCTGAAAATAGCCAGGAAGTCGACCCGTTGTTAGTGTCGTTTCCTTCAAATATTTCTTCCATTTATGAACGTGCTTGCGCAACATGCTTGTTGTATATACTCCGAGGCGGCTTTGAATGCCTTAGATTTAATAGTATACTCAAATTCGATTCAACCGTATTGTTGATTTTTGAACCCTTCGAAAAAAACACATGCTTTTTTTTTTTTTTCCATCACTGATTATTTCGCCGCTCATTTGCTCAGTACCACATCATGAAAACTGCTGATCCCAATTTCCCCAACACCAGGGCGATATATTCAATCTGAACCGTATTGTGGATTTTTGAACCCTTTGTCATTTCGAAAAAAAAAAGTGTCTGTATTTAATGGCAGCTATTCCACATTGGGATAATTGGGAGACAGCCTCTGTCGTTTTTGCCACGTATAAATGCAGAAACACAAACGCACTCTCGGAGCGCATATCACAGCAGGACCGTTGATTCCCCCCAGGATCGAGCACGACAACACCGGGATGAACGCCAGCTGGTTCTTGGACCGCGTGGTGGTGACCGACATGCACCGGCCCCATCTGCGATTCTGCTTCGCCTGCAGCAACTGGCTGAGTCGCGAGGAGGGCGACAACCTGTTCGTCAGGGACCTGCTGGGCAGCCTGAACCCCATGGACGTCCCAAAACGTTGGTGACTCTGGGACGAGCACACACAATGGGTTCGGAGAGGTCAAAGTACCACGGTAGAAACCAGTCGGTTGGTCAAAATAGGATCGGCAATATAAATAGTGTACGGCCTATTATTAAATAATAAGTCAAGTCAAGTAGTGTGAGATTTTAGGAGGTATCCAGCAGAAATAAAACTTGAGAGTGTCGTGTGTCTGGCCAGGTGCACACAAAGGCCTCCGTTAGTCTACAGATCTTCCTACTGCTTCAGGGTGTAATCGAAATCCATAGGAGAGTAATTATAGGGCAAACCCGCCCGCGACTCCTCTGCTGCAAGGCCATCTCACATTTCAGAACCTGCAGTCGGCCGAGCGAAGCTTTGTGAGGCCGATCAACACAGGAAGACGCTGTGCTGGGGCAGCCGGTCGGAGCACTAGGGCCGTAACACGCACGCCGCGCACGCACGCACACGCACCCAGGGTACTTTATAAATATTTAACCTGCAAACCATCTTAGCGCGGACTGGCGAGGAACCTGCCCAATTGGCAGCAGTCCAACTGATTATATGCACGCAATGCTGCTAATTGCCTAACGTGTTTAGATTCTAAATACTTTCAGAAGCCCATCAATAATCGGCATTTCATTTACGCTTAGAGTAGTTCTGTCTGGTCGGCAGTACCCCTGATTCCCACTCTGTATTCCATCTGCAGTGAACAAATACATAGTGAGTGTGTTCACTCCCGATATGAAGGGAAGCGGAACGGATGCCGACGTCTTCTTGAATGTCTTCGGAGAGAATGGCGACACAGGTAGACCTGCGACGCATGCTTTTTTTTTTTTCCCCATCACTGATTATTTCGCCGCTCATTTGCTCAGTACCACATCATGAAAACTGCTGATCCCAATTTCCCCAACACCAGGGCGATATATTCAATCTGCGTAGAGAGATATATATATATATATACTGTATATATATATATACTGTATATATATATATATATATATATAGTATATCAGTATGTAATCATATATCAAATCAAGTGGTAAATCTGCTTGATAAATGCCTGAAACAAGACGAGAGTCACATCGCCAACCGTGCGTATGTCAGTGTTTGACTTTGACTCTTAAATCATGAAAGGAGAGAGACGACTGGACAGCGACAAAGACAACTTCGAGCGCGGCTCGGAGGACAAGTTCACAATCGAGTCGCCAAACCTGGGAAAGCTGCGGAAAATCACCATCGGCCACAACAACAGAGGTTCATCGGCCGGATGGTTCCTCGATAAGGCGCGTAAAAAAAAAACACAAAAAAACCCGCGCATCCACACGTAAGCTACCCACGTGCGGTACATAACAACGTGCGGTTTCTCCGCAGGTGGTCATCGATGACATGGGGAATAAAGAAGTGTACGAGTTCCCGGTCAACCGCTGGTTTGCCATGGATGAAGGAGACGGCAAAATACAGAGGGACGTGCTGGTTGGATCGGTGCAACCCATGGGTGAGAACAACACTACTCGCTTTTTTTCCCCAATTTAGTTCCTATACAGATAGGGCTCATTAGAATAGAAGGGCGTTGCTTCGCGCATCTACACAGGGATCGTATACAACGTGCAAGTGATGACCGGAAACGTGAGGGGCGCGGGCACCAACTCCAAGATCCACATGGCCATGCACGGCTCCAAGGGCTTGAAGAACAGCGGCAAAGTCTTCCTGGAGGGCGGCGCTTTCGAGCGCGGCCTCATCGACATCTTCAACGTGGAGATCTGTGAGCTGATCAGCCCGCTCAGCCGGGTCACCATCGGGCACGACAACGGCGCCGTCGGCGCCGGCTGGTACTGTGAAAAGGTATTTTCCGCGGGGCTTGGGTCAGGCGCTCGGGATTCCCCCGCCAGAGGGCCGCCGATCCGACCACGCATCCGTTTCCCTCCCAGGTGGTGATATACTGTCCCTTCACGGGCATCGAGCAGACATTTCCGTGTGGCATGTGGCTGGACGAGGATGAGGCGGACGGACTGATCGAGAGGGAGCTGTACGAGATGGTCTCTCTTCGGCAGAAAAAACAAAAGAGTGAGCGTCTTCATTTTCCTGAGCCGGCTCTTTTAAATTGAAAGAACTCACAGATGTTAAGCGTGATGACAAGTTGCATAATAGGTCTCGCATTGACAAAAGGTTGGTGTGCCGATGAAGAGAAATTGGAGTGACCTGCATTATTGTGAAATCTTGCCCAGAGTTCCCGTGGTCCCTGTTGATTTTGACCTCCGATGTGAAGGGGGCAGGGACCGATGCGCAGGTGTTCCTGCAAATCTACGGCGAGAGGGGAAAGTCGGACGAGATCAAACTGGAAAACAACTCGGACAGTTTTGAGCAGGGCCAGCTGGACAGATTCATGGTAATCCCGAGATAATCTGCGGAACCGTGATAAAGCTTTTGCCAAAAGATATACTTTTTTTTTCCCATGTGTCTGTTCTGATGGTATATCTTTTTATGAAATGACTAAAAGGTGGAAATGCCGGACATGGGGAGACTGCTGAAACTGCGCATCTGGCACGAGAAGAGACACCCGTTTGCCGGCTGGCATTTGGCGAAGGTGAGACTCTGTGTTGCGTGTGTGTGTGTGTGTGTGTGTGTCGCGTCTCGTCTTCATCTGAAGAGAGGGGCGCACGTACAAATCAGGGCGCAAGGGGAAATCGCTCCAAAGGCAAATGGTGACGCTCGAGGCGGTGACCTCCTTCAGGTCACGCTGCTGAAGACCCTGACAATGGAGGAATATTCGTTCGAATGCGGCCGCTGGCTGGACATCAACGAGGATGACAACGAGATCGTCCGAGAGCTGCCGGCCACAGGGGCCCTCCTGGATGAGCCTCTGCCCCGTAAGAGTCACACCGGGCGTACGCACGCACGCACGCACACAGGCGCACGCACGTGCACCCATTTACTCTGGTGATCGATGGAAAACAAAAAAAAACAAAAAAACAAGACGTACCTCTCTTGCCCTTCTCCCCAGTGATAAAGTATCGGGTCACCATCTGCACCGGCAACGTCGGCGGCAGCGGCACCGACGCCAGCGTCTTCCTCAACGTCATCGGTAACCTGGGGGACACAGGGGAGCGGCTCATGATCATGAGCAAAAACAATGTCAACAAATTCGAAAAGGGAAACGTGAGTGCGTGGGGCAATTGTGCAACACGAGTATAATTGTTGTAAAAATAATCCAACGCATCTTTTTTTCTTTTTTTTTACTTTTTGCCCCCGTCTTCCCTCAGCACGACGAGTTCATCATCGAGTCGGTGTCCTTGGGCCAGGTGCACAGGGTGCGAGTAGGTCACGACGGCCGCGGAGGAGGCTGCGGTTGGTTCCTCGACAAGGTCATGGTCCGGGAGGACGGCCAGCCAGAGACTATGGCCACCGAATTCCCCTGTTACAGGCAGGACAATCGTGCTTTACACGAACGTGAATTGATTAACAATTGACAAAAAAAGAAAATGACGGCAAAAATGTCCCGGTTTCG
This sequence comes from Colistium nudipinnis, assembly GCA_016785305.1. Lineage (NCBI taxonomy): Eukaryota > Metazoa > Chordata > Actinopteri > Pleuronectiformes > Rhombosoleidae > Colistium > Colistium nudipinnis. The sequence continues at coordinate 144,985 of JAFBJU010000367.1, read as the reverse complement.
ATTTCTTCCTGAAATCTGCGTGAGGGAATGAATAGTGCTCTGTCGTCCGCGTGGTCTCTTTACAGTCGGCTTAGATTAGAATTGAGGGAAAGGTTCCAAAGCGGGCTGGTCAACATATGGTGCCTGGTTTGTTTTCTCCAAAAAAAAAAATGTCACTCGCGAGAGCCAGCAAATAATAATAGCTTTGTCAAAAAAAATCTAAGTGGGGAAACTGCAGGCCTGACTCTAAAAAACGGAATAGTCCACCAAACCCTTTGGCTTCTATGCTGATTGAACCACCCACCAAGCGCAATTACTCAGCAAATTAAACATTTCTCCGCAAGAAAAATGAGTGGAGTAGGTATTTTATGCGTTTTCCCTTTTTGGTGTAGTAGGGTAGCCCCTGAATTGCGGTAAATTGGCCCTGCTTACAGTCCCCAGGTATCCAGTGACGTGGGTTTAAGTCGTTAGGCTGCTGATGGACAAGTCTGACCTTACAAATGGGCACTAAATACACGTGGCCAGCGGGGCTCTCTGCTTAAGTAACTGGAGCCAAACCGCAAGGCTTAGGTGCAGTGTTACTTTTGGAACGAGGTTCTCACTGTCTGTCTGGGATTAAACGTCGAGTACGAAACAGCGTAGAAAGAAAAATGCTTTGAGACATTCGGTCAATTTAATTTTCGGGAACACGTCCGGTAGATTACAATTGATCCCAAATAACACGATATCTTTCTTTCTTTTCTTTTTTTTTCAATGTTTGAGTTGACAAGGGGCTGTTCTGATCCTGTGTTTACCGGATCTTTAGGTGGTTGGACCGCAACGAGGACGATGGACAGATTGTCCGCGAGTTAGTCCCGGCTGGAGACGGCCTGCGCCTCTTCAGTGAGTATTTAAAGAAACAAAAACACATAGGGTTGAGCCGCGAAAAAACAAACGACATCATATATTTCAAAATGCCCACTTAAATAAACCCCCCCCCCCCCCCCCACTCATTCAGATGTCAGCTACCACATTGCAATCAAGACAGGCAGTGTGAGCGGAGCCAGCTCCGACTCCAGGGTGTTCGTCAAGCTGTACGGGGAGAAGGGCGACACGAACAAGATGATCCTGGCCGTCTCCGACAATGACCTCAGGAACTACTTTGAGACGGGACGCACCGACATCTTCACCATTGAAACCTTTGACATCGGAAAGGTCAGGTCCTCGCATGCGCGCGCCCTCAAATGGAGACGGAGGGGTTTATTTGCGTTTTTTCCCCATTTCTCTTCCTGTTGCGCGGGGCCCATCGCCTTGGCTACAGATCAACCGCTTCCTGATCGGTCACACCAACGAAGGCCTGCGAGCCGGATGGTTCCTGGACAGCGTGCAGATCTCGGTGCCGGTCCACGGCATGCAGTACATGTTCCCGAGCGACCGCTGGCTGTGCAAAGACGAGGCCGACGGGAAAGTGGAGGTGGAGATATACCCCAGCGAGATCCTGGACATTGAACAATGTAAATATCCACAAATTAGAAGCAAATCCATACGGTCAGAGTTCAGTTCATCGTTTTAAACACAGTAACAGGGATTGCGGGTGGAAGTGCATCGCTGAGCTCATAACGGCGTGCCCTGTCATCGACAGTGATCAACTATGAAGTAACAGTGGTCACAGGGGACGTGCGTGCGGGTGGCACCAATGCCAATGTTTTCTGTCAGATCTACGGAGATGGGGGGAAAACTGAGGTCCTTGCTCTCAAAAGTCGCTCCAACAATTTCGAACGCAACACCACTGAAATCTTTAAGGTTTGTACGGCACCGATGTGGTGTGGTGGTGGTATCTGGCGAACGCCTGGTTTGACACCCGGTTCCTGCCTCCCAGATCGAAGCGCAGGACGTGGGCAAGATCTACAAGATGCGCATCTTCCACGACGGCAGGGGCATCGGAGACGGCTGGTTCCTGGAGACGGTGGACATCAAGCGGCTGACGGAGGCCATGGTGCAGGTGGAGGTGAAGAAGGAGGAACCCAAGAAAGACAAGAAGAAGGACAAGAAAAAGAAGAAAAAGGAGGAGGCGGAGGAGGTGGAGATGGTGGAGGTGCTGCAGCAGGTGGTGGAGACGTTCTCCTTCCCCTGCAGCCGTTGGCTGGCCAGGGACGAGGAGGACGGGGAGATCGTGGTCGAGCTACTGACGGAGGACAACGAAGACCTGGAGAGTAAGTAGCAGCGCTCACGCAACAAGTTGACCCGTTGTTAATGGTGTGGAGTGGATACACATTGTTGTCTTAATTGTGACATGTGACCTTCCCAGTGAACTCGTACGAAGTTCACGTGTTCACTGGGGCTATGTGGGGGGCGGGAACCGACGCCAACGTTTACGTCAACGTCTACGGCGAGATCGGCGACACGGGGGAGCGGCGGCTGAGGAAGTCCAACAACCTGAACAAATTTGAGAGGGAAGAGGTAACCTCGTTAGCGTCGCCGCCTGGACGTCTGCCCCTTCAATATAAAGGTCGCAGACGAGACATGAGATCATTTTAAGATCATTATAAGACCAAAATGATTATTTTATATAATAAATAAAAAAAATATATATATATATAAAATATATTATAATTATTAGGATATGCGTTTTCACACCAAAAGCCCCAAGGTCTAAAGTGTTAATATGGAACCCGGATGTGACATGCCATGGAAGTTAGAAGCATAGCATCTAACATCTATGCCAGCATCTTTAAAAAATGTTACATCCTCAATACTATTTCCTGGCTTCGTCTCCTAGAATTTAAAGGCTGTGTTAACTAAAAAGGAAATACAAGCGAGAATAAGCAATTATGTTTTCTGGGACGTCTATTTCAGTCCTGTGACCCTTTCTCATTTTTCATTTGCACACGTGCAAAGGAGGACATTTTTGACATCTCAGCGGTGGACCTCGGGACACTGAGGAAGTTGAGAATCCGCCATGACAACCGCCAGGCCGGCGCTGGCTGGTTTTTGGACAGGGTGGAGATTGTGGACAACAAAGATGACACCACGTAAGTCGCGAGGATTCCCCGGTTAGAGAGCACATACAGCAACAGATGAAACCTTTGCACAGTAAATGTCTGAGAGCGCCACCATATGGTGTAAGAGGGTAACTTCGATAAATATACGATAAATGCACATCCCGCAGTCCAAGTAGACTTTGCATACATTTAAATTGGGTGATATTTTTATATTATATTTTACCTATGGTGGTTCAGGTACTTCTTCCCCTGTAAACGTTGGCTGGCTATCGACGAGGATGACGGACAGCTTGCCAGGGAGCTGGTTCCCGTGGACGAGGCCTTCATGAAGAAGGGGGATGACGATGACGACGAAGACTCTGAGACCACCCTCGGCCTGGAGCAGAAAGGCGAGGGCACAATCATGACTGCACGGATCAATTTGACCTCTGAACAAGTTGGGACGCTTTGTAGTGTACTGACTGCCGTATGGTCCCACTAACTATTTCGCTCTTCTTTCTTCCTGCGACAGCCATGTCAACCACGTACACAATACGGATCAAAACTGGGGACAAGAAGTACGCAGGAACAGATGCGAATGTATTTATGATCCTGTATGGTAGCAAGGACGACACGGGTAATACCTAACACTACGCAACAACATTATATTTGTGTGCATCCGTATGTAAACAACAAAAATACTATTTTCCCCCCCACACAGGGATCATTAACCTAAAGGCATCTAAGACCCATAAGAACAAGTTTGAACGGGGCTTGATCGATGAATTCACCGTGGAAGCCGTGGACATCGGGCCGCTGAAGAAGCTGCGCATTGGACACAACAACCGCGGTACAGTAGGACCGACACCCACGCCGCGCGGTGCATGGCGATGGTGCACATTTTGACGCACCGAGTTGTGTCCCCGTATAAGGAGGAGGCTCGGCGGGCTGGTTCCTTGACTGGGTGGAGATCGACGCCCCGTCGATGGGACAGAAACTGCGGTTCCCCTGTGGTCGTTGGTTGGACAGAGGGGAGGACGACGGGGCCGTCCTCAGGGACCTCTTCCCCAACCCTCTTCAGACAGAGCTTTACACCCCTTGTAAATCGCACTGTCCCAGAGCACACTTTGAAACAACGAAAAAGGCTTTCGAAATATGCGCCACATTAAATATTTTTCATTTCCCAGTTGTCCCTTACGAGATCAAAGTCTTCACGAGCGACGTGTTCGGCGCCGGCACTGATGCGGACGTCTTCATTGTCCTGTACGGGGGGCATGCAGTGTGCACCCAGCAGAAATCTCTGTGTGTCAACAAGAGGGAGAGGTTGATGTACTTTGAGAGAGGAGCCGAGGACATGTTTATTGTTGAGGTACGCGCTGACATGTGAACATACGACGAATAAGTGGAGCAGGTGCATTCTTCGATATTGAGGGGCCACCGCAGTGAAAACAGCCGTGGATGCCATACTTACTCATTTGTGCATGCGTTCCGCTTCCTGTGCAGCTAGAGGACGTGGGGGATGTCATTGAGAAGATCCGCATCGGCCACGACAACCGCGGGGTTAACCCAGGCTGGCATCTGGACAGGGTCGAGATCAGACGTCTGCTCAGAAAGGGAAAGGTACAGTCTACAATGGTTTAAAATGTGGAATAATGCAGAAGAAATACACTCGTGCACATATTCAGAAATATGGCCCCATTAAATTGTATACTCTCACATATCTATATCACCTTTACGCGTAAATAGAATTTCACATTTTTGTAGAGAGGTCAAGATCAATAGCTCTCATTTATGTTTATAGTAAGTAATGAATTAAAAGGAAATGCGGAATGGGTTCAAGCATGAATATAGTCGCATTAAATTCACCTAATACCTGTATACAGCACACTACCCCGACAAATTATATTACATCAGGTCATCCCCAAAGCTCAAGGGCCAGCTCACGGATGGATCTCAATCCTTCCATTTCTCTCTGACATCTCTCCACTCAAGCAAGCACTACTTTCGGTCAGTAGGTGGAGATGTTCTCCTCACAGATGGACGTGCGCCATCCAGCCCTAAGATTCCATTTTTGGACCCCGACCACACCAAAGCTCAAAGACGTGCCACTGCGTTCGCTGATTTCCTTTCAAGCTTCACACACACACACACACACACACAAATGAAATCGGTCGGGTTTCGGGCCTCACCGCTCTCGCTCTCCCTTCCTGCAGGGGTCAGAGACGGTCATCTTTCCATGCGAGCGCTGGCTCGCCAAGTCGGAGGACGATGGAGAGAGAGTGAGAGAGCTGGTGCCCTCTGACATCATCACCGAGAAACTCTCACGCGACGGGAGCCTGAAAGTCAACGAAGTTGAGGTGGAAGACGCCCTAGAGAGTAGGTCACGATTTCAATACATTCAACTGCATATTTGCATTGCCTCGCTGTGATTTCTCTTACTTTGATCTGGACGTGCGCCATCCAGCCCTAAGATTCCATTTTTGGACCCCGACCACACCAAAGCTCAAAGACGTGCCACTGCGTTCGCTGATTTCCTTTCAAGCTTCACACACACACACACACACACACAAATGAAATCGGTCGGGTTTCGGGCCTCACCGCTCTCGCTCTCCCTTCCTGCAGGGGTCAGAGACGGTCATCTTTCCATGCGAGCGCTGGCTCGCCAAGTCGGAGGACGATGGAGAGAGAGTGAGAGAGCTGGTGCCCTCTGACATCATCACCGAGAAACTCTCACGCGACGGGAGCCTGAAAGTCAACGAAGTTGAGGTGGAAGACGCCCTAGAGAGTAGGTCACGATTTCAATACATTCAACTGCATATTTGCATTGCCTCGCTGTGATTTCTCTTACTTTGATCTGCTGTTCTTTCTGGACTGCGTCCGGGTCACTTGCCTCCGACCGACCCCCTGTGCTCTCGTCCCCGAACAGCTCACACGTACAACGTGTCCGTGATGACCGGCGACGTGTACGGCGGCGGCACTGACGCCAATGTCTTCCTCACCATTTACGGGGACCTGGGCGACACCGGGGAGAGGAAACTCAGCAAGTCGGAGACCAACAGCAACAAGTTTGAGCGAGGCTGCGTAAGACAGCTCGGACTGGACGGATTACATCTTAAATTACAATTCGCATTATTGCACGCAACGTCCAAAGACAAATGAAGAAACGGAACCATTACCTCACTAATCTGTCCTTTGCCGGTCTCCCCAGGTGGATAAGTTCACCATAGAGGCAGTCGACCTCGGGCAGGTTTTCCGGATAAAAATACGCCACGACAACAGTATGATGAGCGCAGACTGGTACCTGGACCAGGTGGAGGTGGCGGACGTGGACACAGAGGAGGTGTCCCTCTTCTTGTGTGAGCGCTGGCTGTCTCGGAAGAGGGAGGACAGGCAGATTGAGAGAGTCTTCTACGTCAAGGTAACACGAACGCAAGATGGCGTGTACCTCAGAACCTGTATATACTGTAGATGTACAAATGAGAGAAAAGAGACAGAAAAGCGGAACACGTGAGAAAATGTTTTTTTATATTTTACCGACACCTCATTATAATTGCCTGAAATAATTTCCATTATTTTTTTTATTTTTTTTTAAGTGTAGTTTTGAGACGTCAACATCTGTTTCCACTCACATTCATTGTGAATGGAACCGTTAGAAAAATAGTGTGGACAGGTGAATAAGAAATACGGCACAACATTTAACTAAAACCCATCATCTGAAATTATAATTCAAGTGAATCATCATCTCCTTAAAACAGTTCATACAAAAACGAAACGTTATTATCCGCACAAAGGGAGGATTTATTGCCAATGAATTTCTCCAGGTTTATTAGGTATGTGTAGAACTTAGCCTGTGGACATATATATTTGCATTTTTTTCCCGTTACACTTTTTGCGTCTTGTTCATTGAAGGGATACGAAGGAGTGAGAGAGGGCCTGAACAGCAAAAAGATGTACCCAGCTCTGACAGTGAAGAGTGTCGACAGTAACATGAACAAAAAGAACAAGAAGAAGAAAGAGGAGGAAATTGAGCTACCGAGTAAGAAAAAATAACTTAGACTGAGACTTTTCAGCTCTACGTGATTCCTCCTCCGTAGTAGGCACTGGAGCCTATTATTAATATTTAAGAAAATATGTATATATATATATATATATATTTATTTGTACACAATCTCTTGCTCTTGCCAAGTAAGTGCTGTGCCCTTTCCTGTGCAGTCATACCATACCACATCACCATCTGCACCGGACTGGAGCGGGACGCGAGCACCACCAGCAGGGCCTATGTGATCATTATCGGGGTCAATCACACCCAGACAGAGAGGCTGTGGCTGGACATGCCAGACGGGAGGAAGGGCTTCGAGGCCGGCTCTCTGGAGAGCTTCGAGCCCCACGGGACAGACGTGGGCGAGATGAAAAAGGTCGAGGTGAGCGGGTGGGGGGCCGCGCCTCAGAGTTCCGGCGAAGGCCGCGCACTGGTGCGCGTCCACACACAGCCACACGCATCCAAAAATGCGGTCGCATTGCACGAAGCGATTGTTCCTCTCCCTGCCCGCAGCTCGGCCATGACGGGGCCACTCCCGAGAGCTGCTGGCTGGTCGACGAGCTGTCCGTTGCTGTGCCGACCAAGGGGGTCAAATATATTTTCGCTTGCAAGTGCTGGCTGGCCAAAGATCGAGGAGATGGGTTGACCGCCAGAGTATTCAACGTGCTGGACGCAGAGGGCATTTCCATCTCCCAGAAGGTATGTAAACGTGAATCAAGGAAAGGTATAGGAATAGGAAAAAAAAAAACGCAAAATGTTACATACTTTCCTTTCTGTTCAATGTATCTTCTTCTATGTAAACGCCATCCAATACCAAGAGATGTTTCTATGATGTACTATTTCAAATAAGATAATAAATGAGCATTTATCTGATACATCTCATCACAAAGGGTGTCGGACAGACCTGTCCACTGTCTGCATGCAATAGAAATTTAAAATGTGAAACAATTTAAGACCGTTTAGACAGTTACTTCATCACAATGGCATAGATTTTTACCTTTGGCTGCTTTTAAATGAACTGTCACCCCATTGACGGATTGCTAGAAAGGCCCGATAGCAAAAAAAAAAAAAGAACGATTATTTTTATGGATTTGCAGCCACCGACATAATAATTCCCAAAACATCATGTCACGAAAACAAAGCGAGTACACTGCTCACATATGTTCGTGTCAGATTATTTACGAGGTGACGGTGGTGACCGGGGACGTGCAAAATGCAGGGACGGACACCCAGATCTTCATGTCTGTGTTCGGGGCCAACGGCAGCACAGAGGAGATGCTTCTGCAGAAGAATGTGGACAGGTGAGCAAAAATGGTCACCATCGTCCTCATCCTTATGAGAGCCTTTCATTATGCCGAGGACATGATGCATCTCTTGTTTATTGCATGACAGGTTCGAACGTGGTCAGGGGGACACGTTCAACATGGAGATTGACGACATTGCTCCGCTGAAGAAGATGAGGCTGCGCGTCGACGGCTCCGGCAGTCGACCCGACTGGTTTGTGGATCAGGTCAGCTCATTTTAACCGACCTGCCTCAGAGACAGTTTAACTGACCGTAATCACCTCATGAGGCACGATGCAGAGGCCTGTCTCATAATCAAAGGGGCTAAAAAGGACAACATCAGCCAGCTTCTCAGTTGTTCAAAGCATTCAGTTTTTTGTTTTTTTTTGTTTTTTTTCCCCTGTTGTTCTGCCGCTGTACGCTTAAGGTCACAGGATCATTCAATCTATTATATCACACAGACAAACACACACACACACACACACACACACACACACACACACACACACACACACACACACACACAGGCCTACAGGAGAATAGTCAATACTTCACCGTCTCGAAAAGACACACAAATACACGGCAGGGCTCAGGTTTCCTGGATTGAGGGTACCGACTCATATTATTTAACATGCTGTTGTGACAGGCATCACGGCACATGCATACACATGCAGTGCATGCAGGCATACACAAAGGCCGGCTTAATAATGAGCATCATCTGTCGACTCTCGCCATGAACCTGCAATGTAATCAATGCATTCGATTTTAATCTATGTGTGTCCCGAAATGGTGACCCTAGGAGCTTCTTGTCGCATCGCTGCTCACCTCCAAATCCAGTCTAATGTTTGAGGGCAACGGCTTTGATCAAACTTTGCACATTTCCCACGCAAACGTCCTCTCTTGGAAAGGCACCACGCCTGCAGAGCAGCAGAGCCGTCGGGAACAATACCAGGCCCTGTCCGTCTGGGCCCGGGACTATGCGACTGCACACATCTCCTTGACGTGACCCTGCGCAGAGCCATGTGTGTGCAGCATCACAAGCAGATGTGCTGTCTTTATGGATTTCTGGGTGTGTGCATTGAAATCTGCAAAACAGCCGACCCGGCCAAACTGCCAGCACACTAACCTGGGCAAATCCATATGCAGTGGAGAGCTAATACCAGAGTGGCTGTCTGAGTTCACTTTGTATTATTGACCGCTTCCCAGCACAAGTGATGACACATCTTGTGAGCAGTGAGGGTTTGTGTAAATATAAGACTCAGAAGAGATCTTACTCCAAAGGTAGCTCCAGTATGTCATTTGCTTTATTTGGTTCAACACTTTTTTTTAACACTAGTTTAGACTGGTTCTGACATTTAAAGAGCTGCCTCTGTTCATTCAGGTGATCTTGCGTAACCTGACCACAGAGGAGGTGTCTGTGTTCACCTATGAGGACTGGCTGTCCAGGACACGTGGACCCAAGAGGGCCATGATCTGTGAGATGGCAGCGATGGTGGACGAGGAGATGATGGTGGAGCCCACCACTTACATCGTCCAGGTCAAAACCAGTGATATTGCAGGTAACTGTCAGTGAACATGTCATGTTACGCGAAGAGGCCTCTGCTTACCTTTGCTGTGATGATGTGAACCTCATGTTACTGGCCCAAAGAGTGGCACCGCATCACCAAAGATGATTCCTGCAAATTGCAAATAGATGTCAGCAGAAGTGAAGACACGGATCTTGCAGTTCTTCGTCCAAACTGCATATATTTTTAATTTACGTAAACACATTCTAAATATAGACACCCTCACGTGTGTGTGTGCAACAGTTCCCAGTCCTTGCTGTGTGCTATGTGCACAAGAGTCGTTTAGGCCAGTCGTTTAACATTTCCACACTAAGTTGTAACTGTCTACTTGAATGAATTGACGGCGTACCTCTCATAGTATTCAATGACATAAAATAAAAGCAAAGCCAAATAAAAAATACAGATAATACACCCTCTTATACGAGATTCAAACAACTATAATAATATGGTGCATTTATTAATTCACTAACGTTCATACGATTACAACTACAGTAAGTGTAAAGCCAACATTTTTTTAGCTGCTGCTTTAAGCCTGCTTTAAGAATAAAGTGTGTAGGAGTCAACCAATTATTTATTCGCAAAAAAAGAAAAGCAAACGTCAACAAATCATGCATTCCCACAGCACTTCAGGTACGTTTACCCACGGCTCAGGTTGCGGGACTTTTGAAACACACATTCTGGTCCCAATTTTCAAAATTTAAATGTAAACGTTATCAAAAGCTGCGGATAATTCACAGTATTAATTAAATAGGTACGTTTACCACATACTAACCTGCAAAAGTCCAGATACCTGTCGGCAGCAATGAAGACACGGAATACTAATTTCGGGTGTATTGGCGGAAGTTCCCCCCCTTAAGGCCAACCCGGGCGCAACAACGCCGGTGCCGACAGTTCCACCTGAGTTGCTGCTGTGCTTTTCTGTCCCTCTGCAAGTGTGATAACGTTGTTTTGTGCGTGCCACGATCACATTCGTTAGTTTTACCAAATGTTTGGGTGTCACTTGGAACACATATTATGTAATGATGTTCTTGCACCTTAAACGAAAGCATTGGCTCCCAACCTTTCCAGCTTGTGACTCCTTCAAATGAGGCTAATTTAAATTCTTTTTTAAGGGGCGCAACACTTTTAAAAGAATGAATTAACCGACAAGCAGAAAGCAAAGTTTAGAAAACCTCAACAGTTGAGTGTCACTCGTTCCATCCATCACTCCGCCTCTCGGTCTGGTGCAGGAACGCTCGAAGTGAGGTGAGTCGCACAGAAAGACTTATCAGTCTTATCATCCTGCAGCCCTTCCTAAAGGATTCTGCAGAAATCAATGGTCAGCTGTGACGCATCGTCTGTTAAGTGTCCCCTGGCTCAACCTTTCCATTATCTCTCAGCTGTTTGTTTGGACCACTTTCAAAGAAATGTACCCGAGGGTATCCTGCAGGCGCTCAGCTTCAGAGGTGGCGATTCCTCACTCATGCAACACCACGTGAGGTTTATTTGATAGAGGCTCTTCACGTCTCTGATCTGAATCCTTTGCCCATTGTGCATATCCGCAGCCTCTTTTCACCTGCACTTGAGTTTTGTGTTTTCCATGAAGGGGAAGGAATGAGGAATTATTTCAGTGCACCTCCCACATGGTCATGGGAATAATGTGTGTGATCTGTAGTGTGTAGGTAACCAAGTCAAATCTTGAGTACCTGAAATTGTACCAATTTAAAACTTGCAAGTATAAAAAATGTCATGCTATAACCAGATGAACTAAATTGGTTACAGTGCACTGAATACACTAGGGTGGCAGCGTTATTGATCTAAATGAAGCACAATATTGTGAGAAGATGGGGATATTTAAAAAAAACAAACAAACAGTACATTAAAACTATTGGATCAAGCGCATGTGCTGTGTGAGAATGTGGTCAGACAGAGTTCAGTCAAGAAAATCAAAATGGCACAGACCACCTGACTTTATCCAGGACAGCAAAGTTTCTAAATGGGCGACTCTCTTCCTCTCTCCTCAGGATCCGGCACCGATGCCAACGTGTGGGTCATCATTTTTGGAGAAAACGGAGACACGGGGACCCTGGCGCTGAAAGAATGCAACAAGTCCAACAAGTTTGAGCGCAAGCAGGTGGACACGTTCAGTTTCTCAGATATCCTCAGCCTGGGAGAGCTCTCCAAAGTGCGAGTCTGGCACGACAACGCAGGTGAGACACTCCAGCCACGCGCTCCGCAAAGCTCGCTGCATCACTCTCGGGTTTATCGCACCTATCCTGAATGTTTATTTCTTAAACATCGCGCCTAGGTCCTGCTCCAGGATGGCATTTGGATTACATTGACGTGAGAGACGAGCTGATGGACAAAACATTCCGTTTCCCATGTGACCGCTGGCTGGCCAAAAACGATGACGACGGGCAGATAATGAGAGAACTGGCCTGCGCCAACAACGACTACTTGGACCTCGATGAGAAGACCAGTAAGGCCGGCGCACACGACACATGTCAATCTGGCAGACCAAAATGAGTGCAGCCCATGAATAATAGCAAAAACGGGCCTGATTTAATCCATAATGCAGATGACCCTGTATACTTTTTTGTGTTCAGGCACCTTTATGTATGTGCTCTGTGTGGAAATGATGCCATGCCTGTGTGACGACAACTGGAACGTTTCCTGAAACTCTGTTCGCGTTTTCCCTCCGAAAGAATACGAAATCTGTGTCACGACCGGAGATGCTGCGGATGCTGAAACCAAAGAGAATGCCTGGATTGTACTCGAGGGGAAGAAGGGCCGGTCAAAAGAATTTGTCATGGAAAACTCCTCGAAGAAGAAGAGGTTCTTGCGGTCGGTGCTCGTTTGCAACTTTTGCTTTTTGTCCAAAACTCGAAGGAAAGAAAGCACCCCCCTCCCCCTTTCGTTCTCCCAAGGATTTGAAACAATAGTTAATTATAACTATAATGACTTAATCATAATGACTAATCTGTTTGGTTTTTTTTAGGGGAAACGTTGACAGATTTGAGTTTTCCTCCAAGAACGTGGGCGACATTGCGGGTATTTGCCTGGGCCACACACCCAAAGACGGAAAGAAAGTAAAAGGGGAGTTTCACTGGCAAGTGGTGGAGGTCGTCATCACCGAAAGAGAACTGGGAAACAAGTAAGTAAGACATCTGTGCCTCCACGTCCACCTCGATAAAGAAGCCATCCGTCTTTCTCATGCTTACCTACCTAGTTTGTTGGTATAAATCTAAATTATTTCATGTATCTCCTTTTCTGCCCTTCCCCCCCCCCCCCCCCGCTTCAGGTACATCTTCACTTGCAATGCCCTCATCCCTCTCTCTGCCAAGAGGGACGATTTCCTGACCGTCGAGTGCTCCAAGACAATCGAGAGCTTTGCCAGCAAGGCTCGGAGCCTGGTCCCCGTCAAGTACGAAATCATCGTCATCACGGGCGACGAGAAGGTTGCGGGGACAGACGCCAACGTCTTCGTCACCGTCTACGGCTCCAATGGCGACTCGGGCCGCCGGCAGCTGAGGCAGAAGTTCCGCAACCTTTTCGAACGGGGGCAGACGGATCGTTTCCTGCTGGAAATGCTGGACATGGGCGAGCTGGAGAAGGTCCGGGTGGAGCACGACAACGCCGGCCTCAACCCCGGTTGGCTGCTGGACCGCGTGGAGGTCACCAACACGGCCAACGGCGTCACCACCATCTTCCTCTGCGGGAAATGGCTGGACATCAAGAGGGCCGATGGGAAGATCACCAGAGTGCTCTACCCGAAATACTAAAAAAGGTGTCCTTACCGTAAACCATAGCACAGCAGGGAGAGCCACGCTCATGTTTAGAATGAATGACCATTTTGCTCCGGGAAAAGTTTTATACCTCAGGAGAACTGGGAAAGATTTTTACATCCTCCACGTCTTTTTATGGTAACCCTGCATGGAAATGTAGCCTGCAAGGAAGTCCTGGGACAGTATCTTCTTTGTTCAGGATACTGAATGTGCCAGTCTTTTCCAAATCCAGGGAGGGTTTGCTCAGCTGCTTTGCTACAATGGAGGTTTTATAGAAGATTAAACTCTTTTGTAATACTCAGACCGTTTGGCTCACTGATGGATCTATGCAACAAAAATCCATACGGCGCTATATATCGGAATTCGCGAAATCTCCTTTTTGTTTGTACTACAATATATCCAATGTCTATGGATGGTGTGAAGTAGGTCACGCTCTTTGAGGAAGCCAGAGATTTCTGTGGTTTATCTTTGTCGGCGTCTTGCTGTCCTTTAACCCACTGTACACTATCAGCTCAGCACCAAAGTGCAGACAGACAAAGGTAATAATAAATAATAATAATATCAATAAGTAGAGTGTATAATGGAGTCACACTTATCAGCTGGTATACGATTAAAGACACAGACATGAGTCAAAACCTAGTCGATTTTATCCGATTTAATACAAAAAGAGCACATACAAAAGGATATTGTACAAGCCATGAAATAAAATTAAAATAAAAAAACCACAGCAGAATAGTTTGGGTTTAGCAATGCAACTTTGAAATCATTACCGTTATTAGTAGTAGTAATAATAAATAAAGTACAAAATTCCACCAAAGGTGAATCTAACATTTACCCATAATATGCTCATCCATTTCTTCATTAACACACTCATCACCATTAATGCGCTATTGCTTTAATATTAATGATAAATAGTTCTATTTTCAGATAAAATATCCTATATTGAAAAACATTGCGCAGTCACAGCTAAACAGCAGATTTTCGTACAAGGATGGCGGCAGCCCTTTCACTGGCACTTTTTGGGACCTTCTCTTCAGTTTTGTTTTTCAGATTCAAGCAGCAACAAAATTAATATTGTTTTTTTTTTTCTGTTATATTCTTTGTATATATTTCAACCATATACTATGAAACCATTGAGACTATATTGAGACCTGAGAAAACATGCATTTTTAGAAAAAGGTTGTGCTTTAAAATCCTCGCTTTCCTTTCAGACGATGGAAGAAAAAACGCAGGATCGATTCTGAGAGCAGGGATGGACGGTAAAAGGAAAAAAAAACACATCTTGAGAGAATAGGGGATAGAAGAAGAAGAACAGAACGGTATAACGCCGGACAGAAAGATAAGTGTAATACTTGTAAAGCCCACAGTGAAACATGCCTTTTTTTGTATCAAGAACAATTTCCACAGTATGTAAAGTTTCAGTTCTACAAACCAACAGCTATTTTGGACATTTGTCTAGACGTTTTGAGGAAAATGGCTTTGTAGACACTGGTCAAATGTTGTTAGCTCCTTCGTGACCCACTCTTTCCATTAATCATGCAACCAATAAGGCATGATGGCTTCATGGATTGATTGTTACGTAGTAATGGTTTCAGTAGTATGGAAATATCTCCTAACACTTAAAGCGAGGCACTTATGCTTACGTCTACAAACTATTCTGGAAAAAACGAACTGAAGAGAAACACCAGAGAGACGAAACTCAAAGACAGAGTTAAAGCGAAGGAACATGCTTCACAGATGATCATTATTAAGACCCATAGTGCATTGTGAGAAGCAGCGCATAAAAGAAATAAAATAAAGCCAGAGTTCTCAGTGATAATATTAACTGAACTAAAATAGCTTCTTCTTTTTTCTTTTTTTTTTGCCAGTGAGAGGGTTCCCATTTTTTTAACAAGTGAGTGCAAAAAAAATAAAAATAAATCACAAACTAAAACCAGTTCACTTCATTGCAGTTTGTCCACTACGTCACAGCATGGGGCATCTGAGAAATTGCATTGAATGGAATGTAACCAAGATCCACAGCACCACATGAGAGAGGGAGAGAGAGAGTGAAAGAGAGAGAGAGAGAGAGAGAGAGAGAGAGAGAGACCTAGAGCGGGAGTGAAAGAGAGAAAGAGAAAAGGAGAGAGAGAAAGAGACGGAGAGCGGGCTCAGTAGCTCAGCCTAGGACAGTAAACATCGCACAGCCAGCTTGTGAAAATCAAACAGCAGGGCTCCTTTTTTTTTTTCTTCTCTCAAACTTTCAGTCTTTTAAAAAGTACAACTGCATGCAAAGCATTCCCCATTTAAAACAATGCAAAAATGAGGTAATAGTTTTTTGTTTTTTTTCATAGCCTTTTTGTGTTATTTCTAAATAAATAAATTATGATTCAGTTGCCCTCCCCCCCTTCCCCCGAGAGAAAAACAAAACAAAACTATACAAAATTAAATATGTACCCACGATATCTACAGTTAGTAATAAATTATGATTGTTAAATACTTAAGGCATCTCAACTGACAACACCCTGTGTAAACTATGAAAAACTTCATCACAGATGACTCCACTAGGAGGAGGCAGTGTCAACACTGGCAGTGCACAAGACAGGGAAGGGAAATCTTTTTGTGAGAAATCCATGGCCCAGAAAGCTGAAAGAGGAGACGACTCCGGGCCAAGTCTTATCCCTAATTATCACAGTGCATAGGACAGTGAGGGTCCTAAAAGCAGCCATTAGCACATGGCCCTGTGGAACTACAAGGACGGGCCGAAAAGAAGGGTTCTAAAAAAAATTATAATAATAATAAAAAAATTAAAAAATAAAAAGTCAAAACAGGCGAGACTAATACTTGATTTATCGGCCTGAATGTTTTTCCTGCCGTCGTCTCGTGTCTGTGTGCACTGTGAGAGGGAGGCTGCCTCCATCACACCACATTCTACATGTTCTAGCAATACAGCATAGCAACCAGCATAGCAACCGTGAGGGGAGGTCTGTCACACGAATACACAAGATCAATACACAAGCTCCTCTCTCTGTCTCTCTCTCTCTCTCTCTCTCTCTCTGCTGAAACACTGCATGAATCTATACCTAAATATAAACCAACACAAACGCCATACCAGAGGGGCGGGAGAGAGAGAAGAAAAAAAACAACGTTTGTTGCTGTAACTATTGTCACATGTGCTTGTTCTTGAGGCAAAAAAGGTTAACATCCCAAAGTGGATCCCGTTGTTTGCCACCAAAAAAAAAAAAAATAAGGGGAGGGGAGGGCGGGGTTAACACGTTTGTTTGTTTCCTTTGTTAGTGTTGAGAAGAGCTCAGGTGAACTAAGTCATGCACAGCCATCTCTGCAACCGTTTTGAAATTGTGAGCAACGCCAGCACAGTTAACAGCCCAAGTCGATGATGAAACATGCATCTTTTAAGCACACAATATTGGGCCAGTGGCCCCGCGCCAGACGGAGACGCAGGTACGAGGGCATCGGAATCCTCCTCCCACCTCGCGCCGCAGTGCATGATGGTTTGTTTTTTTCATCCTTCCCTTTTTTTTTTCGTTTTTTTGGCTCGGTGTTGTATAAGCACCCCAGTGGCCACGCTGTTCACCCGCAGTGAGACGATAGGTGTTGCCTGAAACCATTAAAAACGCACTCGCACTTGCACTTTTTGAACAGCCACGCCTTTGTTTAGCCACATTCTTTTAAGTCACGCACACAGCAGGGCAGCGCACAGACGGGAATCTGTGCATCGGGTCGAAGCTACACTATGGGGGAAAAAAAAAAAAAACCTTTTGGTAAAACACCTTCTACCTAGATTCCTTTTTTTTTGTTTGTTTGTTTGTTTTTAAATGTTACACACACAAAGACTCAGTCACTGGGCTCCGCCGCCGCGAACGAGGGACCTACTCACGCGACACCACCTCACATGACGCCGACCCAGAGTAAATGTACAACTGTATTGCAAAATATCGAAGCTGCATGATAGAATTTGAACACTCGGCTAGCTGGCGCTCGCCTCCCGAAAGAAGGCCAGCGGTGCGCCAGGTATCACTTGTTGGTTACTGCTACTCTACTACGACCACAAATGATCTTTAGGTAAACATGGCATCAGAGCATTTCGTTTCTGTGGCAGAAGTGAAGTGTGTTTGTAAAGAGAGACATATATATATATAAATATTTAGAGAGAGAGAGAGATATAAATATATATGTGTGAGAGATAGAGATAGAGATAGAGATAGAGATAGAGATAGAGATAGAGATAGAGATAGAGATAGAGATAGAGATAGAGATAGAGATAGAGATAGAGAGAGATAGAGATAGAGAGAGATAGAGATAGAGAGATAGAGAGATAGAGAGATAGAGAGATAGAGAGATAGAGAGATAGAGAGATAGAGAGAGAGAGAGAGAGAGAGAGAGAGAGAGAGAGAGAGAGAAAGTAGCCAGTTTAGTGTTGGGTTATGAGTTTTCCACTCTCGGGACATTAAGTCATGGCTTTAAGGACATGCTACACAGCCCGGGGCTACCTACAGTACAACACTACAACAGCGACAACACCCCACTCATAACCAGCAAGCTACAAGTAAACCCTGCGTACATGACCGTGTGTTTTTGTTGGTGTGGGTGTGTTTGGATGTGTGTCCCTGTGTGTGTGTGTTTGCATGTCTTTTGCTTCCAGAGGGATGTGCTTCTATACGGAGCGGCTCCATTGCGGGCCGTCTCGCAGCAGTCAGTTATCCTGCCTTGGCTCAGAAAAGCATGAGTCAGAAGGGTGGTGATGTCACATGAAGTCTGGAGACATTTGGCAAAGCACCCGACCGGGGAAGGGGAGCGGGGGTGGGGCGCCAGGTGGAGGGTGGAAGAAAGCAGGAAACAGCGCAAGGGCTGACTGACACGCTCGCGTGGGACAGGGGGGGGTTGGGAGAATCTCATCAGCTGTCGGGGTTCAGCTGTGTTTCGATGTCAACTCGGCAGATTGGACACTTCCTGCTGGTGGCCAGCCATTGGTCCACGCAGCCCTGGTGGAAGAGGTGCATGCAGGGCAGTCTCCTGGAGGACAGGGGAGACATAGAGAGATGGGGGTCAGTGATTCGCAGTGACAGGCACGAGTGTCCAGGTGCATACAGAGAATGTGCTCGCGCAGCGCTCGTGGGAGGGATATTAGCTCCTTCAGGCATGTAGAAAGGGGACCCTTGACGAGATCCTGATTCCGACGTGCCTCGGACACAGCTGAGACTCCATATGCTGTAAACTGACTCTTTCCTCCCACCCAGCTGAATTCCCCCCCCCCCCCAGTTTGGTTTTAAAATGCATGTGTAAATCCAAGTGCTTTCTAAAAATGACTGCATCCTTATGATTTTTTTTTTTTTGGGGGGCGGGGTTATTTCCTGGCGGGGTTATTTCCTGGCTTGGTGTTTGTTGGCATTTGTTTTAGCTGAAGAAACACAATACGGACCAACTATTCACTGGAGGAAAATCCTGCTCGAGGGGGAAAAAGTCCGAGGGTATGAAATGTTTCTGACCTGACGTCCTCTCCGTCCTCCAGCATAGATAAACAGATAGTACATTTCTCGTCCACGTCCGTTTCCTCCTCCTCCCCAATCTTCAGAGGCAGCGGCTTTCTCTGTCGGAAGGTCAGTTTATACAGAAAAACAAAGCGCACGGTCAAATAGAGGCGATGAAGCCCAGTGGGAGCACACTGGGTGGTGTGCACCCTCATGCCATTATTGTGATCTGCCTTACCTTCTTGTACTTGTGTGGAAAGGTGAATCTCTCTATGGTCGTTTGAACAGCTCCTCTACTTACACTCCCCAGCCGGTCCTCTAGCTGTAAGAGTTCCTTAAGGAAAAGCAAAGAGAAATAAAATAGGAAACATTATAAGAGGTAGCCCGGCGACCCAGCAACGATAAGCCGCCACAGATAACGGATGGATATAAGAGCTATTAAATGGACACGGTTTTGTCAAATGCTCTTTCCAGGGTCAATAAGGAGGCAATAGGCAAGAAAGAGTTTTTTTTTTTTTTTTTTTTTTTTTATGGACACTTCACGCATTGAACAGCAGCTAAGCAAACTAGAGCAATATGGCTGAACGTTTTCCGCCAAATGGTCATCAGCTGGGATAGAGCGATGTGGAGGGGTATAAACAAGAGGGTTCTGCCTCTGACAGATGGAGGGAGGGAGGGTGGAGAGTGTGCGAAAATGTATTTTCGAGATATATTTACCTCGTAACTTTCTCGCACGGCAGTGGCGTGCCTCGAAGGATTTAGGCTTTGCAGCGCCAACAGGTGCAGCTGGGGGTACGGGTAGTTCCGGATTTCGTGCACAACCTGTCAAAAGACGACGCTCTCTCATCTCTGCGCTACAACACGCGCCACTGAAGCAAAACCAAGCGAACGCGAGCACCGGACAAAGGGCGTGGGGGCGAACGTACCACTTGTGCGGAGGATGTGTTCCTGGGGAAGTGGTGCATCCGAGGGGAGGCCAGGTAATGCTGATAGTGCTGCGGAAGCTGCTGGAGCTGGTACTGGTGGTGAGGGAGGCCGGCATCCACACTGAGATCCCTGCGAGGCCAACGGGACATACATCTCAGCAATCGTCGGCCACGCCGGGGCAACGCGACAGACAGGCTGATGGACGCCCTGAGGTCATTAACACGTGTCAACCTCCAACGCGGGACTCACCAGTCGGTGCCCTCGGCCAGGTAGCGCGGCTGCTGCGTCATTGGCTGCGGCACGTGGAGGGGAGGCGGGTACTCGTAGCCCGAACGCAGCCGGTGGGGGTTCAGGGGAGCGCGCTCCTGGGTTCGTCTGCGATAGGGTAAAAAAAAAAAAAAACGTGACTTTATGGGCATACAGTGCAGATCAGTCATCCGCAGGCGGCCGTGGACCTACCTGGGGTGGGGGAGGATCCGGCGGTGCTGCGCTTCGAGAAGCTGCTGCTGGATGAGGTATTGCTGGTGTAAGGCCTGAGGTAGGAACGGAGGCCCCGGCACATCCTGGAACTGGGGGGGCGCGGGCAGGGCAGTGAGGGGCGGATGGTGCGCCGGGGGCAGGTGGGGGGCCAGGCCCGTCTGAGGGGGCTGGCTGGCGTGTCCTAGAGAGAACTCGGCCGAGATGGGCGCCTGGGCAGCGCCAAGGTGAAAGTTTCGGCAGGAGGTAGCATGGCTATTGTGGTGCCTGGTGAAATGTGCCCCTGTGGGAAATAAATTCCAGGGATCAGGATTGAGTCAGACACGCCCCGGGGATGAGTTCCGAACCAACAGCACAGACGGACCCAGACGCACCAGTGAAGAGTATGTAAATTCCCCCCAAAAAATATATATGATCCACTCTGACCTTTCCTGTCTCTCTCTCTCTCTCTCTCTCTGTCACACACATAGCCGCACAGAACATACAAATAGACTCGACGAAGCCGACAATAAGACAGATGGACGACACACGTACACAGAGACGCCGTGCGGGGCGCCATCTAAAAGCCACAGACAGATTGCACCCGGTGGCCTGTCTGCCTCCCATGGCCAGCGGGGAGGATGGATTCTTCACCGACGGCCCGGGGTGTTTGGGATATCTACGGCGCAGAAGGTGGCCCGCCCTTCCGTGATCGTCACCTCGCCGCTTCTCCCAGATTTGGGCATGCTTTATTACGTCTGCTGCCTGAGTGGGAGACCAAATTCGATCGCATAGTTCTCATTTAAACCCCTTTTCACGGGTCCGACAATAGTCACGCGCCACGGCAACTGAGGTGGGCTCTAAATAGATTGTCGTCTTCCTCCAATCCTACTCCCCCGTCCCCGAGCCATCCTATCAGAGTGGCGGAGGCGACATGATACCGTGTGGTCGCCAAACGGAGTGCTCTTAGTATTGACCCGTGCCCCCCCCCCCCCCCCCCAACCCCCCCCCCACCCCAGGCCCCCCCCCCCCCCCCACCCCACCCCACCCACCTCAAAAATCAATGCAAATTACTCCAAGCTCAGACAAAGGAGGGCTGGGAGCACGGCGAAGCGGAGCCAAACAGTTCATAATTCAACTTCCAATTACAACTTACTAGGATTCTGGACCGGGAGGCAGACAGCGGGGTGTGGAGGATGGACTGTGCATTGTGGAGATTTTTTGTGGAAGAGTTTTTTTTTTTGGTGTGATCTACAGCTTAATTGAACCGTTTCAAGCTGAACAGACCCCCCCCCTTTTTTTTTTGGAGCCATGGTTGATACTCATCACAGGAATGAGGGTCGCGAGATTTCATTAACGCGATTCGTGACAGTAATACGGCGTGACACCGTCTGTCTAATTCATGAAAGAGGAACGATTTGGCTCATTCGTTCATGGACTGTGATGTATAAAGCGCCCGATGACAAATGTTAATAAAAGAGGACGGTTCACCGACTTTAGAATCAAATGAATAAAAATATATCATCTGTGAAAAAGCATAATCGTCTTTTAAGAGAGCGCCAGGCGAGAAGACCGCTTTGTTTGAGACTGAAGAAGAATTCACTAAATCAACTGAATATTGAGCTTTTGAGGTACTGGCAGCCGGACGTCTTCCCTCCTCGTCTCCAGTTGGCAATTTGTGCCAAGCTAAATTAACGTAACGTAGCTTTATATTTAACGTGAGCTTGCAGGGTATATAAATCGTCTGTTGTTGTTGGTCGCCAAGTGTCAAACCGTCCCTTCATCCTCCAATTATTGCCAATGTGACACACATGCATGATTGCCGTTGCGCTTCGTCGCACCTGGCCTGGGGACAGGGGGAGCCAAATGAACCTCGAGCCACGAGCAGACCGACTATATATTCGGCCGGGGAAGTAGAGCAGAAATTGGCAGACTGGTGGTTGGGTTTGGTAAAAAGGCCGGTGCGCCGCTTTTGTGTGAATCCTGTGACCCGGTAACTCCGCACTCCGTGTGACGCTTGGAGTAAATGTCAAATTATTTCGTCTCCGGGGCTCTCTGCACAGCGTCAACGGCTGACATTAGCGTATTTGACGCACTGTGGGTCTGCCTGCAGCCCTGTCGCTGTAACTCCAACACCTCTGCTCCGACTTTGACTTACAGACATAAAATGTGCCTGACTGGCGCAGAACTGACCCCCCCCCCCCCCCCTTCCATCCCCACACCCATCCACACACACGCATGCATGCTCGCACACTCTCATCCACCTCTCCTCACCCCTGAGCTGATGCACAAGCAGCCCCTCCCCCACGGTGCGGCTGCAGCACGGCGCCCCCCCCCCC
>JAFBJU010000367.1:92460-122120 GCA_016785305.1 Colistium nudipinnis | reverse complement strand
CCCCCCCCCCCCCCCCCCCCCTCCGCCCCTCCCCCGCCGCCATGACTGCAGCTTTACGATCACACTTCCTCCCCACCATAATCCTGTCCTCTTCCTAGTCCAGTGGTCTTCCATCATGTAACCCCTCGGAGCCGCGTGCACACAGTTTCTCACCGCACCGTCTGACATTACCAGCGAGCATACACACAGTTACAGTGTGGGACTACGGAGGTAAATCTACCTTTAAAAAATATATGTGCGCATAGCTAAAGACGCCGCGTGTGCTTACACGCCGAGCGGCGACCTTGATGCTGCACTAAGGTCAAATAAGGACAGGGCGGGTGCTGGAGGGGAAAGACAACACAATTACGTTAGGCAGGTCAGCAACATTGACGCGACTGTGGTTTAAGATATGCATTACAGCTGTTGGGGTTATTTAAAAAAAAAAAACTTGCTGTTGTCAGTGGCAAAAGTTGCAGAGCACACAGGGCTACTTCTCAGTCTCATCTTATGTCTGCACATAAATAACCCGCACTATTTCGGACATGGCCAACAGACGTAAGGCTCGAGTGGCAGCAGCGGCTGAGCAAGGAGCCCCCGACTTAAAAAAAAAAACTCCTTAAAGTGCTGAGTCTGTATTTAAATGTGGAGCTCACAACTCAGAAGTGAACGACATGGGCTGGGACCGACTGGCCCGCTTTCAAATCTTTTAAAAGAAGAAAAGGGCTTCGAGCGCATTGTTTAGAGTGAGAGTTACCCCTATAATATAGTTTGTAAATCAAATAATTTCAAAAACTATTACCATTCAGCACTGGTAAAATTATAAACTATTTGTAGACACCCTGCGGTTCAGTATTACCGAACAGTAAGTTAACATTCATTTCAAATTAAGAATGTCTAAAATGCTTCATGGCTCCCTGCAACAAACGAGCAATTTTAATTTTCTTGTTATCTTCATTCATGTATGTACCGTAATATGAACCACATTCGGCTGCCACAAGCTACAAACACACCACAGGTAAAAAGCACCTCTATCACATTATTAAACTGCTTCCTTCTGTGCTTTAAGAGTTTGTTTGTGTGAATGTGTCAAGGTCTGTTGTGCGACATTGACGAGAAAAGAACTGCGCGAAAGAGCGCCCACCGGTTGAAAGATTACCCAGACACACACAGTCGTAAGGGCTTCGCAGATGAAAGCGAACCAAAACTGATTTCTTCTTATGCTACACATCTGGGGTATCTTGAAGGACGAGGGGGGGGAAATCCGATTGTTTCGCTTTCAGGTGTAGAGTTGTAGGTGACGGTAACACTTTGATGCCTGTCTGATAAATACAAGGCTACAGCCAGAGGCCAGTTAGTTTAACAAGAATAATGGCCACGTGCAAATAGAGCTGGCCTGACTTTTCAAAAGCAGTGATCAAAACGCCAACTTCCAGCATATCCAAAGATCACTTATAAATAGGTTATATCTCTTTTGTTTAAAAAAAAAAACACATACAAACACTAAGTGCAAAAATGTGTGCAGCTGAGCTATCCGACTGTAGCTTCACATTTAGACTGCAGATACGAGAGGGACGTCAATCTTGTCATCCAACTCTTTGCCAGAAAGCGAAATAGAATTCCCCCAACTATTCCTTGAAGAATGTAGCCCAGCATTTCAAGGTTTTAAGGAGGAAGAGGCACTTCCAAGGTTTTTTGGGGTTTAGATACTAGACAGTCAAAAACTCGCGTTAGAACAAAATGACAATATGTACCATGAGACCTTCCATTGACCATTTCTACCCATAGTATAAAAGCCTTTAATATCTTGGGTTCTATCTGGCTATTTAAGCAACGCTATCATTTAAATGGCACAGCAACATATTTGAACATGATTGCGCGTCATGTTTCAGTATAAGTAAAGACTTTAATCTCAGGTTGTTGTTTTTTTCTCAATTTTTCAATAACATGGATAGAATAGTTACTATGCTATATCACCCACTATGAAATAAGATACGGTACACAGAACTTTATCCACAGTGCCCAAGTGACTCCAATGTTAACTCAACACCAATAAACACCAATGAGTGGATATGAGGGAGGCTTTGTTGCGTTTTAGAAATAATAGTGTATGGGATAGGAGGGAATGCCGATGTGTTTCGGTATTAACATGCGTTGTTTTTTTGTTGTTGTTTTTTTTTTATGGAAAGAGAACTTGGTTACTCAAAACTAAGCAGAGCAGAAAGTTGAAGTAACTCTGTCAAAGATAGCTGAGAAATGAGAGCACATATAGAGTGAGGGGACCGTCTCGGTGACAGCACAGTGTGAAGGGAGGAAGGGAGGAACACATGGAAATCAGCAAAAAGCACACTGAAGGTTAGGAAGAAAACTACAGTCTTTATTGGAAAATATTAGTATGTGTGGCACTGTGTGATAATAGTAATAATAAGAGTAATAACCATAATAATACCATGCAAATAAAGACCAAGGCAAGGCCTGACCATGCTCTCTGTAGGGTTAACAGAACAGAAGCAGCATCCAATGAGTAGATGTGTATGCTTACAGCACATTTCGGTACAGCAGGGACATCTCTACACAAAGATAACATTGGAATCTGCTGTTCAATGTGGAAAAACAAAATTATAAAAATGACCATGCATTAGGATCTAGTACAAGAACATAAGGTAGAAAAACCACAACCAAAGAATAAAAAGACATTTTGACTCTAAAAGGAGTTCTACAGCAGTGCAGGATATACACATCCCTGTAAAATGGATAGCATTCTGGAGGTGTCTGAGAAAAGGGTCTTAAGACGCAGTTGTGAATGACGTTGGGGGTTTTTCAAATGGTCGGATGAGTCGGACCACAGCCTCGCCAAATTTGTTATGACTGACAAAATCAATTTAGCTCGCAGGAACAGAGGCTTTTCACGGATCAATGGGATTGTGACCAGCCTTATTGGACACCGCTTTACACAGGTGCAGTGGACCAACAAAGGCGAGGATAACGTCACATAAACTACTGTGATTTGAGCGCTGCGAGCCATGGCCAATTGGTGAACGTGAGGTTAGCAGGATCATTGCTTTAGAGGAGGCCTATTAAAAGCCTTTTATTGATGATAAACGCTGGCAGAAGAAACTGGGGATGGACATGTGGAATGCCCATAGAGTCTCGATCAAGCCTGGCTGTAATCGAATCGGGGAGGATCAAAATGTATCCACTTTACAGAAATTTACAGCAGAATGTAGTCTATCCACACTGAATGGGAGAATCACAATGACAGTCTGTAGTAAAGTCTAGCGCTACAATGGGTTATTCACTAAAGAGCAACATGACAGTTTAAATAAAGACAAACTGTTTCGCTACAGAAGGTGTTATTCTTTAGTCTGTTACACAGAAGGATACGGTATGAGTGGGAACTTGGTTTTTAATGCCAATGTCGTCTTCAGATGGAAAGAGGAAATGAGGAAGAAGGGGTTCACAATACAGCTAGATGCAGAGAACAGGCAGAGGCTACGGCAGACAGCAGCAGATGATCGTTAGCTACACAATGGAGGGGGACAAAGGTCTGAGAAATGCGGAATGTAGAGCCAGCCTCGATACTATGGAACAGGAAAAAAGAACACAAATAAAAGCACAATGAAATCATTGGTGCTACTGCATGTAGTTTTAACAATGCACGTGAAATAGTGTGTTTTTCGCTTTCTTTTAATAGTGCTACTATTATTATTATTATTACATAATCAACACAGATAGCCTGCTGCGATGGAGAATGATATTGATGCTTCTTTTTTTATTTATTTATTTTTTTAAATGGCCAAATTGAACGAGTGTGATGATTCGCCTGTACTGCTGTTTCGGTTTTGTGGTAGGCATTGTTCTAAGGTTTGGGGCAAAGTGCCACCATCTTATAAACCATTGACAGAGAAAGAAAACCCCGTAATCTGAGCCACAGCCATTACGCTACCTGTCTGTACCGCAGGATGAATTAATTGGAAACAAGGGATTAACAAAAGAAAAAGAAAAAAAAAAATGCGTAAGACGAGCTCGGGAAAACAACACACTGGGATGCCAGAGGCACACAAAGGGAAGCAAACAGCGCTTGTCATGTTTGTCAGCTGCGTGCGTGGCCGAATTAAAGGCAAATCCAGACAGGAGTTGTGGGTGTATGGCGAGGTTAAAAGCTGTGCTCGTAAATGTGTTCGTGTTGACCTGCTGCTATTGTCCGGGGGGGGGGGCGAAGAGAGAGAGACGAGCGGCGACATAAACACCAAACAGCCGCAGACGCACGTAAACACAGCGCAGTGGAGGATGGAGCGGACCGACAACAAACTGCCATTTGACAGCTGCGGTCATTCGATGCGGCGAACAAGGCCCCGCGTAACACCCCGAACACAAATGCACGGTTAGCATTTAAACGCCGTCGGTCGCAAGGAGCACGCTTAGGAGCGTGCTCCATCCACGCGACGCTACGATTAGCCACAAAGCAGCTAACGCTGCGAGTGGCGTTAGCGCTAGCAGGTGTCAGCTCTGTTTACATCATTTGAGGAGAGAAGAAAACGCGGAGAAATGTGTTGGGGCGGAGAAGAGAGAAGGGGGTTAAGGATTCAAAATAATAATAATGAAATAACAGAAAAAAACAACAACATACAGCTAGTCGTACCTCTATTTCTAACCGAGCCGAAGACGGGGAGAACCAGATATCCGACATGTACTAACACCATCCTGGGTCCTTCTTTGTTGTGCGGGCAGCCGTAGAGACAGATGGTCCATGGAAATGATCCCCTCAAGTCCCCTTGCACATTCAAACGCACAGGCTGGCCTGCCTGCGCACGCACGCCCTCGCAGCCAATCACCGCAGCGCTCCCAGCGAGGGGGGGGGGGGCTCCGGCTCTGGCACCCGGCTCCGCCAATGGGAGCGGCGCGAGGGGGGGGGGGGTGTCTGTGATTGCGGAGAGCCCGCCCCCTCCGCTCCACGGCTGAATCAGCTCAGATCCGATTCTTCTTCTCCTCCTGCATGTCCTCTCAGAAAAACACAATCCTCTCCTCAGGTTTCATTCATGCTCTTAATTCAGCCTTGGCAGGAGTAGGCCAGAAACTGGAAGAACCATGAAATTCAAAGCAGTGACAGATAATTCAGTAGTTACACACAATATGGTTTTGAGAAGATCCTCCGTAATACCAAGGCTGGGATATCGCAGCACAGATATCGACCAATACTTTTTAACTTTTTGAAGCAGCTAATGTCTGCTACTATCATGTAAAGGGGAAACTCTGATTTATATGATTGTTAAGTAATTCAATAATAGACTCATTGATATTTTGGGTATATTGCCACCTAGCCCTGGTATTCAGGAACATTGTGTGATCTCGGTGCTGTTCCTTACTGGGACAGGGTCCCAAAAAGCAGGTGAAGAATTAGCTGAATTTAGATTGACAGGATTTTACATCATGGTATGAGTACTCAACTCACAAAATTGTTTTCAGTTCATAAACCTCTGACATAGTTAAACTACTACTGAATTTGCAACATTCATTCACCAGACTTGAGTATAATTGCAAACACAAATCGTATGAGTTAGACGTTAAAGATTAGACTGTTACGAGAAAATAGTCGGGCTCTTCTTCACTCTGGGACTCCGTGGATCGTCTCCCTGTGCGAAGAAAACTGTCATTAGGGAAATGTAACTGCATAATCTGTCACAGATCATTGAGTAACATTGAATTCTCATCATATCTCCTTTGATAAGTAACTGCTTCCCAAACATATGTTGTGCCATTTCTCTGTTCACCAGTTATGCTGAGCACTGTACCGAATCCTGAAAAACCTCTCTGCCTGTAGTGTTAAGCCTGAGGGGCGAAGGAACAGATGGGCATGGGAGGCTGCAGGGGTCAGAAAAAACTCCTAGTCCCATATGTCCTTGTCTTCCAGTTCCCACCATCTAATACTTTAAGCCTGCTGTGCCACACAAAGAACCTTTCACAATAGTTTACTATCAGCGCAAGTCAAAACTATTGCCATAAGTTGCCTTTCTTACCAAATAACCAGCATTTGTCATAATAGCAAATACACTTGCGATTATAAAAAAGTAATTAATTAACGGTGAACTAGCATTTCTTGGAAATGTATTTGTCTTTCCATCCCACTCTTGCATACTATTAGGGCTGCAATCAATCATTATTTTCTTCATGCAGCAAAACAGTGCTGATCACCTTTCGAAAGCTTCAGTGTCTTATTATGTTTGAGTTAACATGCGAAACCAAAAAATATTCAAATACTACAGAAGTGTGAGAATTGAGGAAATAAAGGAAATAAAGTAATATTTCGTGGTGTGTTCACTGCCCATTAGAAGTAGTTCCATGCGTTCATTTCGTTGGTGTAAAGGCCTCTGGTGTTGGTTGTCGGTCCGAGTAAACCTGGACGTCTCAGCGCACTTTACAACTCTAAAATCTGCAGACTTAAAGACATCTGCAGGAGGGAGGATGCTCATTTCTGGCTTTGAGAGTGAGCCAGCACATTCACTGCTCTGTGAGGCCACCACTGCCCTATAAAAAAAATTTGCATACAGCTGATGTTCTGTCCCTGGGGTGAAAAGAGTTGGCTGAAGGGGCTTCTATGGTCCTAAGAAAAGAGCCCCGCAGGCTGCATTGCTCCACTCCCTCATTGTCCTCCTCATGTGAACTCCATATGTCCCCCTAGTGGCAGGTGTCACAATGTGACCTCTGACCTGGCAGGCCACTTTTGTGTGAGGGTGAAGTTGTATTGTTCACAGTAAATCTAGTTGTCTAGACTGTTTGGCCACAGGATAAAAGATAACAATGAGATATCTGGTGAAGTGTTGCACCTAGGATGGCTATTATTCAACTCAAAAACCTTATTTTGTTTGCTTAAGTTGTAATCATCAAACATTCTCCTTTGTCTTAAATGTAATCTACTTGTAAGGTTTTCAGCAAAAGTGGCTTCCAAATTTGCATATAAACATTCATTTATAACATGAAACAATGACAAAAAAAAGTCAGGTCAAATGTCTTTCCCGAAATCCTGACACCATACATTTTAAATACACATGAGCCCAGCCTGCATAATATACTGAAGTATAGAAAAAAAACAGTATAAGTGGGTCATTAAATAACGCTCTGTTTATTTAGTTTTAAAATAGTTTCTTTTTGTTCTACAGACATAATTTCAAGGAAGTCAAGGACCTGCAGAGGCAATAAAATAAACACATTTTTTGTTAATTTAAAATACTGACAGTAAAATCAACATAGGAGCAAGGCTAAATTACATGTAATGAGGGTAATATCCGACTTAAAAAGACGACCAAACATGCAATGTGCAACCACTGGTGAGCATCACTGCCCTATTTTCTACCAAACCTCTATCTCTAAACCCATCTCATGATATAATTTATTCATAATTTCCTAAGTAACGATAGCTAAATGGATTTTGCACGCAGAAGTTGTCTGTAAAATAATACAATACAGTAGAAGCTGCATATTGTGAAAAACGAAACTGGCCAATGTAAGAAAATATCACATTCTACTAAACTGTATCCAGGATGCGAGGCAGAAACCTTTTCACCACATTTCACAACAAACGCAACAACTTCCAAAAAAAACAAAAACAAAAAAAAAATTATATTTAAAACAAATAGACCAGAAGCAATTTAAAAACTGGGAAACAAACATATTCCACTTAGACTTTGGTTTAGTTCCTTATATTAAGGATATTCCCTTTCGGTGATCAGCAGACGTTAAAATAATACGATTTTATAAATCTCTAGAGTTACATAAGATATTAGATGTTACTGAATGAACAATAAAACAATGATTAAGAGTTGAAGAGTGGCGGCAGTACTGCATGGAGAATAAAATAAGACCACAGAGGAAAAAGAGCAGGCAGGCCCTAAGGATCAGGGTAAGAACAGTTCATACAGTAAAAGTCTCTGCTATAAACAAACACCACTTCTACTTTTTTTTTTTTTTTTTTTTTTTCTCTCCCCCATACATGTGCTATATCCACATCTACTATTAAAATATTTATCGTTGAGATAACAAAGTCCACTGCTCTATAGGTAAAAGAATAAGCTTTATACCATTCTCAAAGGAAATAGTGCACGATTCAAGGCATTCAGGCCATCTTGCTTTGCAGTGTTCGTTGGAAGATACGTGTACTCAGTTGTTATAAAGGGGTCCCCAGAGGTTTAAAAGGTGTCTGCATTAACTCAAAATAAGCGCGCAAACAGTGAGTGCGCCCCGTCAGCGCTGCCGGGTCCTACATTCACTGCCGCATCTACGTCGCCCCGGCATCCAACACGACGCACATCTCGAAAGGAAAAGATGCATATTGTCTCTACGCACGTCACCACAGACGGCACTGCTGGGGTGGAAATGAACCGCGACACCCCTGCGGAGTCCGTGTGTAACCAGTGGTTCTCCGGTTCTTTTCAGGAAAAACAAGAGTATTTCCACATGATGATTCGGAGAAATATCGCAAAAACTTTTAGCCCGTCAGTTAAACACCAAACTTAGCATGGAGACCGGATAGAGGGGGAAATGCTCGGGCGGAAACAATTCCAACAAGGTGTCCTTTGTGCAGATTAAGTCAACAAGATGAACAACATGTTTATAGGCAAGTTGTAGAAGTTGTATTACGTTACCTTCAGGCTGTAGCGTTACATTTAACATACGTATATAGAACTTGTATCGGTCTCATTTACGTCTCGTCAAGAAAATGAAAATATTTCAAGAAATGATTTCCCCCCCCCCGAATCCAGCTCTTCCTTGTCAGGAGAAAAAAAACAAACCGCTCCCTGACTGATCATCAGAGGACAGGCCCTGTCGGGCACTGTATAGGAAAGCAAAGAACATGCGGCACTAAACATGAGTCCAGTGGTGAGACTTAAAAAAAAAAAAAAAAAAAGACTCAACAGGTACAGAACAAACGCCTCCACCTATGGTCTACCGTGCGAGCTGCCATTTCGTCTTGACCGCAGATGACTGCAGATAAAAATGCTGAATCCAGGCGGGAAAGATGTAAAAAGAGAATATTTTCACAATATTGTGAAAGAGTGTGTAGTGAAACAGGTCCACAGCCTCACCGTGTGACACCTTGACCTGCTGCCGAGCAGCAACTTGAAGTTTGCGGCTCGCAAAATGACCAACTACGTGCGCTGTTGAATGGGCTGAATGAGGTATTCAACGAGGGGGAGGATATTGCTGTCACTTAACGGATAAATCGCCTACAGTTCCACCCGCACTTGAAGCGCCGGGCCGTTTTCTTACGACTAAAACACATGGCTGACCAGCCGAGACCGGGGGAATGGCGTCAGCAGAATGGCTTCGATACAGGCTTGTTCAAACAGGGAGTTTCAAAACAAACAGTGCGCCGGAGCAGAAGAGGCCACGGCCGAGGCCGCAACCCGCGGGAAGGACTTCAGCCGCGACGCCGGGGCGAGGGCATGGGGATCAGGATTGAGAGGGGCCGGGGGTGGGGGTGGGGGTGGGGGGGGGGGGGGGGGGGGGGGGGGGGGGGGGGGGGGAATTAAATGAAAGAGTCTTCAGTGTACAGGTTGCTCAAATTAGGTATTTGTGTCCGGTGTCCTCGTCCAGCGTGAGGTCCACCACTTCAGGGGGGGACACCCAGTTAGGCTGAGGGGAAACGGTAGTCCAGAGCTGCGGTTGATTTGTGCTGTTTATCATCTCCACCGAGTTGTCCTTCCAGGAGGACAAACTCTTGATCACACCTCCACACGGATGGGCGCATCTAGAGTGAAAAGGAAGATTATTCGTCTGTCACACCGAGAGAGAGCGCGCGACGGGATATCCATGGGGGAAACGAAAGATTTTTTTGACAGTTCCCCTTTTACCTCGGTTTCTCTTGCACCCCGACAATTTCCACCTCGCTGTCCGAGGAGGCAATGTCAATCCGGCCCTTGTTGCGCTGAGAACTCCCCTTGTGCGACAGCTCTGCCTCCACGTGGCCTGAAACAAATAAAGAGGCACAGTCACACGTTGCGAGGAGTGCCGGGGCAGTGGAGAGCCGAGAGGCCGCAGCTGCCCCCGAAACCCCAAAAACAACGTCGAATTTGACACACTTTCTGGCCAGGGCGGCAGGGAGCGAAACATTGGGCAAAATGTGTGGACTTGTTTTGACAATGCCGGACAGTCAGCCATAACGGGTCAATTCTCTTTGTCCCAAATGCAAGCCAGAGGAGTGTGCAGAGAGAGGGCTGCGAAAGGGCAGCTTGTTGAGATAAAAAAAAAAAAAAAAACACAGCTTCCCCACTTATTCATGACACCCATGCCTCTAATAACCCGTCTTCACCGAGAGGAGTGGAAATTTTGAGTTCAGACATACTGGGTTTGTAACTGACCTGAGAGAGCGCTCAGAGCTCTTACACACCCAGAGTGAGCGGCCATGTCCCGGCCTCGGTGCGTTTTTAGCTCATGCTTTATCACCGTGGGCCGGACTGTCTCCACACTCATACTCTCCCGGTTAGAATCAGTGTCTGAAATATCATAGTGACCCACTACGGGAGGCCCGTCTGCAGGAAACAAAGAAGAACACTTCATTATTCAAATCATTATCCCTCAGAAGGGAGTTACTCCCATTGGGCAAGGACGGACCACTGCCCCTGTGGTCCAAACGCACAAGGTTACACCACAGCCCGTTTCACCAGATGGTTCGCAGCGATAGTGAAACAATAGAAAAAAATTGCAGTCAATTTGATAGTTCTCGATCGGCAGCAAAAAAACAAACAAAAAAACAATAACCGTGAAAACGCCCATCATCCTTTTACCAAGCGACGCGAGTGTGGCTTTTATATTAAAGAGACGAGAGAGGTTGTGATTGCAGTGCATTAATAACCCTTTTGCGGCAGCTGTTTTTTTCTTTTCTCTCCATTTATTGCTTTTCAAAGTAACAGCCATTCACATAAAACAACACTAAAACACAGTCATTACAAAACACTTCAACATAATCCTACTCGGTGAGTGAAATGTAGTGGGATAATAAAAGGCCAAACGTCAGAAGTATAACTGCGGAAAAGCGGCAACATGTACCTTGTTCTACCCTGTCATAGGAGTCCCTGGGAGGGAGGCATGCACGCACGCACGCACGCACGCACGCACGCACGCACGCACGCACGCACGCACGCACGCACGCAGGCAGGCAGGCAGGCAAGCGCACACTCACACACTACAGTCCAGACTAGTGTGTGACGGGGCGCATGGACTGCGGGTGCAATGAGAGAACGCCGCCTATGAATAGCTGATTGGGCTAAATAAGCAGGTACCAGGGTTACCGGAGGAAGCGAGCACTTGGCAATGTAAAAGCCCTGTATTAAGGTTATAAAAAGGACTCATGTAAACCAGGATAGTCTCTTTGGTAAACAATGGACTGTCCTTGTAGTGGCGTGTTTTTTTTTTTTGTTTTTTTTTTAATGCACACAGTTAGCGACCGTGTGTACGAGGCTTTTCTTCGGCGTCTCGACAAAACAGTTGGCTTGAAGGTCATTTCAGTTTGAACAAATGCGAGGTGGCAGTTCTCGGATTTCTCATTCGAACCAAAAAGTGAGAAAAATTGTTAGGCTCCGTGAAACCAAAAAAAAAACAACAACAACTAAATAACACCAATATTTCACACGATATGGAACGAAACCCATCGGGCCGACAGAGGATGAACAACTGAATGTTTCACAACGTTCTCCCGGTAACCATTTATCAGCGCAAGCAAAGCTACACTTTGCACACATGCTGCTGATGAAAACTATTCGGCCTTGCACATTCTGTATACTAATAGAATCACATGCAAACAGGTGGGGAAACGATGCAATCAGCTTGAGATCTCGTAACACCGACAGTCATTGGGCTACACATACACATGAAAAACACTTTTATATCCTAACTATAAATATGATTAGGCCAAAGATTCCTTCATCAATGTCCGCGATGGCGTCAGCAGTGTTAAGAGCGCGGCGGCCATCTACATCAGTAAAAGTAGTTTTGAAGAGGCGCGCCGTTGCCGCACCGCAGACCACAGGACCCGAACCGGAGAAGGCCACTTAAATCACCCAGATCAGAAAACCAGTAAACATTGCCATGCACCACACCGCAGCTTTGGCGCTGCGGTGCATCTTTTAGTTTGATGCCTGGACTTTGAGTTTAAAGACAAGCTCTGCAACACTCGGTGTCTTGTGGCGACACAGGCCAAGCTGGCGGACCAGTGTAAAGAGAAAAAAAAAAAAGAAAAAGAGAAAAAAAGAACAAGGCAAATATTATAAGTGTAGATTGGAGTCTCTTCGCAGCCAACAGCCTCGACAAAGGAACCCACGCCTCATCTGGTGCCTAGAAACTACACATAGACTACTTAAAAATAAACACTGGGCATCATTTGTCCCTCACTAGTTTCCTGTTACTGCACACAGGCAGCAATAGCAGCAAATGTAACAGAAAGACGAAATATTTCAAAAATGTAAACACATCTAACCTAATTACATAATATGACTTTGAAAAGCGAGGAAATGCTTGGGTTAGTATATTGCGTTTATATTTATAGGCATACTGTATCTATGTTTAAATGTTCGTGATGTTAATAAAGCTATGCCACCAAATCGAAGGCTGTCGCAGGATTTAAAAAGTCCTGAGCCACGTGCGAGCGGAGTGCTCGTGTGATTCAGGAGAAAGGATGCCAATCCACGGTGCGGAACCTGATTTCTAAAGGAATAGTACTATGATCGCGCTATCTGTCATTACCAGCAGGAGTTCAGAACGACAAGGCACATGCCATTTAAGCAGCAGCACCCCGACTAGCACTGTAATGTTGGCCGCCCAGGTGCCGCGATGCAGCCTCTGCGTGGGTGACATAATCGGCTACGGTGTCCGTGTGTGCACAGCTGGCGGACAAAAGAAACGAGCCACGCGAGAAACGCTAGAATATGGGCCCCGGCTCGAGAGTCCGCGTCACAGATGCTGCGGAAATCAAACGGGCGAGTTGGATTACTGAAAGGATGTCAATCAAATCTCACAGTGATTCGGAGCCAGCGGATGCACTGGGACTCCGGTCTGCACGGTCACCCTCGGGCGACCAGCTCAGGCCCCTGCTGCTGTCGATGTGGCTGTATCTGTTGGGTGGCCTCGCATCATTTACCCGCTGCCATGCTTCCGGTACGACCTAACTCTAAACTTTGTAGCATCAAGGTACGCAACTGCGAGGAGTGAAGAAGTGAAACCTAGACATTCAAGAGACCGGGGTCTGGAACAGCTAGATTTCCGTTCGGAGTGACTACTTCAGGTAGGATGTTGTTGTTGTTGTTTATAGGGGTGGGGGCGAGACTGTCGTTGTCTCGTGCCAACATGTAGGCGGCCATAGTCTCCGCGGACTCCGACGACGGTAAAAAGGAACTGGGAGGGGATGGGCGGGCCCCCTGATGCTGCTGCCCCTCTAGGGCGTCACTTGAGCGCTTGGACGAGTCGTTGTCCGAGTCGAGGTGCGCGAGCTTTTCCATCCAGACGCGGAAGCGCTCCTCGGTCTGGCGCTGCATCACGGCAAAGCGCGTCATGGCCTCCTCCAGGACGCTGCCGATGCCGTTCCTGTCCCACGTGCTGCTGTCCAGCAGCCCGTGAATCTGGGCGCCCACTCTGGATCTCTCCGATGCACGTCTGAAGCCAGCTTTAAAGACATTGAGGCCAAGCCATAAGAAAATACAGTAGCACGTTCATGCTTCGGGGGTGGACTTTTTTTTTTGTATCAAAGAGAAAATGACAGTTTGTGGTTTTGGTTACGTGCAGATCGACTCGTTCATGCTGATGGACTACATCATGCAGTTGTACCACTCAGTGTGCGGGATGTAAAGATGGTTGAAAACGTTTTATGCACTACGGATCCCTAGAGGAAGGAACTGGATGTCGCGGGCAAATGATACAGTGACTGTAATGCGTTAACGGGTGAGACTTTGACACAAACACACTCATTAAATTCGAATTAATAACAAACCTGCGATGCCAGGACAACTGATATGTCTACGTTTGCCTCTTAAACGGCAGTCGTCAATAGAACACCACAATACATATAGATTGCTTTTCAACAAAAACCTAGG
This sequence comes from Colistium nudipinnis, assembly GCA_016785305.1. Classification (NCBI taxonomy): domain Eukaryota; kingdom Metazoa; phylum Chordata; class Actinopteri; order Pleuronectiformes; family Rhombosoleidae; genus Colistium; species Colistium nudipinnis. The sequence continues at coordinate 108,063 of JAFBJU010000367.1, read as the reverse complement.
AGCAGATAAAAGAGCTCCACTGTGGAAACTAATCATTTATTGCAAAAAAAAACAAAAAAAAAACTCTTGACGTGCCACCAGTTCAATCTTGAATATAGTGGCACAGAAGAAGTGCCGACTAGAACCACACCAACCGGTTGTATTCCAAGAAAGCCATTCACAGGGAAAAGATAAGCCCTAATGTAAACAAAGCGGCGTTGACAACAACATCGGGCCCGTAAACATTAACCAAGTAGTAGTAGTTACTTGTAGGGAACCCGACAAGCTCGGGAAACACTAGATGGACTGCGGGAGCAAACACGGGCGGTCAGGAACAATGCCGTCGGTCTTTGTCTGCCACCTATGCGCCTGCGTTTGGGACGACAGAGCGGCCCTCCACTGAAAAAACGGTGAATGCACAATGGTGGAGTCGCTGGCGCGAGCGCTATCCACTTTCTCAAGGTGCCACGGAGAAAAGAACCCACCCGTTTGCGAGTCTGAAAAAGCTCCCCACGCCTGCCGCGAAGGCAGCGCAGAGACAGACCTGAGGAATGTTTTAAAATCCGCGGGCAGAGACAGAAAAGCAGGATACACTTAATGCCTCACTGATGCTCTCATAGAGAAATTTAGTATTTTATACAGTATAGTATACATGTAATGGTACACTGATAGAGAACGCGATACATTTAAACTGATATATACACATTCTAATAAAATGTCAAGTAAACATTACTTTACTTTCGGTCTAAACTCTCTAGTATGATGTTGTGTATGTATGTATATATATATACAGTATATATCTACATCTACAGCACATGAACACTGCACTGTGCTGCAGAGCCTTGCAACGCAGCCCAACACAGTGAGAACATTCACCACCATCTATTTACAGCGAGGACTCGGGATATAAATGGCTCGCTTGTTGCACTGCAGAACTCAATGCAGATTAAAGGAACACAGCCCTGTATTATTATTATTATATTAATTCTATGGAGATGAAAGACTGTCCACTACATTTCCATAGCATGTGAACGATGAGAGACAAGGTTCCAACACAACCCATACTGCATTTTTACAAGTGACCGGGCATATGCCCTTCTAAACGTCTAAACAACTAAAGAAAGGGTGAATGAAGACAGATGATGGGTGAGAAAAAAACCAAAACAAATATTGATCAAACAAGCATGGACAAAAAACAGGGCTATTACTGATCAGATATGACGAAGGCTTTGGACAGCCCCCGTGACATGTTTGTACTGCATACGGCAAGTCAATAATTTCACGTGGGGTAGCCTGACAATCTTAAGTCACACAGGCAGCCTCTTGATGTTATGGTGTATGTGCTTTACTAGTATGGCAATATATTTGTGATTGTTGTACACTGTTAGACTATGTGTCTTTACATTACCATATGATAGTGTTTTACATGGGGTATGTAAGTGGCTGCTGCTACAGTTGGATTTGGATTTGGGTGGGAGTGTTGTGTTGTGAATACTGGCTTTTACCTGGAAGATCTGTCTTGATTGTCTTGCTGCCTCCCGAAGTGTCGTCATCGTCGTCCTCGGAGGTGCTGGTGCTGGAGTCACAGGTGAGCTCGCTGTCACTCGTACTGCTGTCCTGCAGCAGGTTGTACTTCTTCCGCGCTGCCGCCTCTCGTTTTTGCCTGAGCAGACGCATGCGCTCCTTGTGTTTCTGGCTCCGGTGGCCTTTCACTTTCCCCAACTTGCCATTGGTTTGTTTTTCCTGCCCCGCTGCCACCGCTACCACCCCACCGTGGCATCGGTTCTTCTTTGCGGCCATCGCATTGGGAGGCATCTCGCTCTCAGAACGTGACCGCCGGGACTTCCTCCCCCCTGTCCCTGTGGTCTGCCTTCTTCCCGTCTGCCCGGGATCATTTCCAGCGTCCCCGTTGCCATCTCCCTCTACAGGAGGAGCTGCACCTTCTTCCCCTGAGGAGAGTGTGTCTGAGTCAGCGAGGTGGCCGCTGGATGAAGGGGAGAGCATGCAGGGGTTTGAGGAGTCACTCTCATAGATATGACGAGACGCGGCCTTGTCGCTCCCTGTAGAGGCATGCTGGGACTCTGGGGAGTCTCTGCGGAGCTCTTTCATCAGGCATGGCATGGAGAGGAGGCTCTGCTCACCCTCGGTATTCAAGGGGCTGTCTCCCTCTTTTTCCCTTGGCGGTGAGCTGGTACTGGTGGTGGTGGTTTCGGTTCTCAGATGGTCCTCCTGAGCAGATGCCATGGCTGCCTGGGCTTCATCAAGGCACTCCGGCGGGCACTCGGCATCCACAAATTCGTCTGCCTTCTCTGAATCAGCCATCTTCATCCCAGTTGAGCCCACAGCCCAAAGGTCCAGCAAACTTGGACCAATGTGCCTGGACAGGCGCTCACCTGCTAGGGGAAGAGAAAACAAAAATGTCAAAATCAGTGCAACAATAATCGATGTTTCACTATACTAGGAAACATTGAACATTATGCATGTCAAGAAAAATCATAACGATTAATTTCAAGGTCTCTTTAGCAAGATTTGAAGTAAGATTCTCTAAAGTCCACAGAATCATAATTATGGTTATGCATGGATCTCAATTTTAGGTACAGTGGTACAGTTGACAACATCGCATTTAAACTGCATTATTTTAAACTATAAACGTTTTGTTGGTCAATATGCTGCCTAACTGTTTCCATCACAAACTAACCAAATAAATATAGTGCTATATTCTGTCTACAGATGCATTACAAGACATAGCACCGGCTAGCTTCTATGAGCAATGAATGTCACTGTTACTTTTACTTTAAATTGTAATCTTCGGTTACGCGTCACCCAGCCCGAGAATGATTTCACGAACATCTGCTAAACCTCTCCAATCACAATAAACTAAGTATATGTACACCGAGACAGTAATTTGTTCCTGAATTAAGGATTGTAGTTAGATGTGTCTGTGGCTAGCCGAGGCTAACACAGGCTCGGATCTTGACACTACTTTTAGCTGCGTAGTGAAGCTAACATCGGTCATAACCTTCCACTCCTGAAACTTGGCGAGAAGAGGACAAGTCATGGAAAAATAATCACGTTGCAGGACAGCTGCACTACGGTATCCTATAAATGGAAGTGGTATCTATACGACTGGAGGTGGAACAGGCAGGGTAATGTCAGCAGCTAACGTTGTCTGAGCAACTTAGCATTTTCCAATCGGCTGTGCTAGTTGCAACTTACCACGGCGCTAGTTGCAATCTTCTTTCCCGACTGTCAGACTTTTCGACATCTTCGGTAATGTGTGGCCTCTTTGATTGGCGATGCACTAACAATGCCCTGAGGGATATAGGTAACTTGTTGAAATCTTGGAAGAATTTGAACGAGTTTTGGCGCAGTGCGCTCGCACTTTAGCGAGCCCTGTTAGCCGTTGGCGGCTAGCTGAGTGTTTATTTTAAAATGTCTCCATCAGCCGTTCACAAAGCTAAATGCGCCATTTCCGGCCCGTTGTTCGTGGTCGAGCGCCCCTGCCGGCACACCGAAACACTGCAACTCAAACCACCCGCCAACAACCACACCTACTAGCAATCGGTGACTGCCCCTGATTAAACTGATCATTACTCCAATTGGTTTGATAAAATGAGCGATTCGCACACTACCAATAATTGCATGCATGTATGTAAATAATACAAAAGAAATCAAAATTGGGTGATTTATTTTGAAGTGCTTCCGGGTCATGGTGACCTTCCTACGGGTCTGCTTCCGTGTCCGCCATCCTTCTCTCTCCGCTCCGGGAGCAGGACTGACACCTCAAGACACCAACATGCTCACTGTTCGCGTCGCAGCGGCTCTTGCCCGCGCCCTACCTCGACGGGCTGGATTTGTAAGTATCTATAACCTCTTCCTGTTTTGTTTTGAGTCGGCTGCGTCCAGAATTTGGCGTCTTTATCCACACTTTTAAGCCGTGACGGTTTAGTTCAGTCAAACGTCTTTGCACCGGAGGACACGGGGCCCTTCACACCGCACTGCACGTTCCTCACTGTCCACTTTTATAGACGTCAGACAAGAGATCTGCTTGTTAGTGCAGTGCATTCTTAATGGGAATGAGACATTAAAACTGACAAAGGTTTTTGTGATGAACTTTCAATGCGTTTTAAACGGATATGACTGTCCTAAAGTGCAACATTGAAGGTCAGACTGGTCTCAGTGCAGATGCAAGGTGTCATTACAAAAGTACATGCCAGCTTCATTTTTGCTAACTTCATGTAATGTAAATCACATGTACATTTGGTAATTTTGTTGAATCGCGGACCTTCTTTTGATTTGCTTTGTTAATATATTGTTACTGTGCAATGAACTTGGAAACTTGGTTACCTCGTATTTAGCTTGTCATTATTTTTGAACGTGTTTTACAAACATTCTTTTTTGTTAAGACTATTAAATGTACTTTAAGTGTACAACAAATATGTATATCATGTAAAATATCATAGTTTTTACAACCAGATAATCGGGAGATGCCCTCCATCCTATGGAAGGGATTCTTATTGCATGCGTGTTGTATTACACAACTGAATGTTCCCCTGCATTTTTTTAACATATTCTATGTGTTGGTTTCAGATTGTTTGAAAATTATGAACTTTTTTAAAGGAATTTTCCATTGTCAAATAGGTATCCAAGAACGTCGCTGCAGCATGTGTAGGTGTCAGGAATCTACATACCACCAGCCCATGGCTGCAGAAAACTGGTCAGTATTACATTTGTAATGGATTATTCTTACACTAAATGCAATGAACGGCAATTTGATTCGCAAAAACTGATGTTTTATCCGAGTTTATTCAGTCAACTGTTTACTGCCATTGCAGGCACCGCCGAGGTGTCATCCATTCTGGAGGAGAAGATCATGGGAGCTGACACCAGTGCTGATTTGGAGGAGACTGGTCGCGTGCTGTCCATTGGAGACGGCATTGCCAGAGTGTACGGTCTTAGGAACGTACAGGCCGAAGAGATGGTGGAGTTCTCCTCCGGTCTGAAGGTAAACCTGACACATAGGTCATCTACTCCGATACTGACCTCTGCTGCTAAGTATTAGAAAGTGAATTTAGATTCAAAAGCAAGTGTTTTGTATGGCCTTTTTCTTCAAAATTATTTTTAGTTAAAGTAGTTGGCAAATGACAATGCTTTATACTTCCTCAGAAATGTGTGTATGTATGACCTTGAGGGAGCTTTGGCTACTCTTGTTTGTGTATAGTCACTGTTTGTTCATGTGTATGTTCATGCTAATTTATCAAACATTCTACATTTTTATGAAAAGCAATCAATATGTTGTCAGTAAGCGGTGTAAATATAGGGGAGGCTGAAAGTAACTGTTGTTTCTTTTCCACCCCAGGGCATGTCTTTGAACTTGGAGCCCGACAACGTTGGTGTCGTGGTGTTTGGTAACGACAAGCTGATCAAGGAGGGCGATGTTGTCAAGCGAACTGGTGCCATCGTAGATGTCCCTGTTGGTGAAGAGCTCCTGGGCCGTGTCGTTGATGCTCTGGGAAATGCCATCGATGGAAAGGTAAAGAGTCAGAAATCCCATTCTAGTTATTTTGTTGCATTTGTTTCTCATTATCAAAAATGTGCCATGCTCTACTGGGGAGAGAGACTTCTGGTGCAATGCCTTGGATTAGTATTATAACCCCAATTAGAAATAGCACTCATTACTTTTTTTTCTTTCTTTGTGTTCTGCACAGGGCCCCCTTGGCTCCTCGATTCGCAGGCGTGTGGGTCTGAAGGCCCCTGGTATCATTCCCCGCATCTCGGTGAGGGAGCCCATGCAGACGGGCATCAAGGCTGTGGACAGTTTGGTCCCCATCGGTCGTGGACAGCGTGAGCTCATCATCGGAGACAGGCAGACTGGGTAAGGGGACTCTGCTGAAAGTGAATACTTGAAGGCATGGTAGCACTTGAGGTCTCTTTCTGTTACCATTGAAATCATCTAACAGTTGTGGGAAGCCTGACGCAATTTAAGGGTGGAGAGAATAATCTATAATGAAATATGTCTAGATACATATATCTACGTGTCAGGTCATGTTGTTTTAAATGACAGTACATTCTCATAAAATGTAATGTTAATGATGTCCACGGGTGTGACCAGTAAAAACAAACAAAGACCAATCAAGGGAATTGTACCAGAGTAAACTCATATTTAGCATTAAGTCCTTTGCTATAGCACCAATTCATCATTACAACAACAGTGTCATATTATCGCCTCTTTGCTGCCCCCTACCAAAAAAAAGTGGGAACTGGGGGTGATGAAATTATGGCATTACTCTCTTGACATCAGGGATGTGTTTATCTGCACATCCTGAATGTGTCGTTGAAAAATGTGCGTCGCAGCAAAACCGCAATTGCCATCGACACCATCATCAACCAGAAGCGCTTCAACGAGGGAACCGACGAGAAGAAGAAGCTGTATTGCATCTACGTCGCCATCGGCCAGAAGAGGTCCACCGTGGCGCAGCTGGTGAAGAGGCTCACCGACGCCGATGCCATGAAGTACACCATTGTGGTCTCTGCTACCGCGTCCGATGCCGCGCCTCTGCAGTACCTGGCTCCCTACTCCGGCTGCTCCATGGGCGAGTACTTCAGAGACAACGGCAAGCACGCCCTGATCATCTATGACGATCTGTCCAAGCAGGTGATCATTGGAGGGGACTCATAAAAGCACAAAAAAGAGAAGCCACAAATATTTCGATTTGAAGGTTAGTTTGGAGTTACACTCAACCTCGTGTTTATCTTTTTGCAGGCTGTTGCCTACCGCCAGATGTCCCTGTTGCTCCGTCGTCCCCCAGGTCGCGAGGCCTATCCAGGAGACGTCTTCTACTTGCATTCCCGTCTGCTGGAGAGAGCAGCTAAGATGAACGACAACTTCGGCGGCGGCTCCCTCACCGCCCTGCCCGTCATCGAGACGCAGGCCGGCGACGTGTCCGCCTACATTCCAACTAACGTCATCTCCATCACGGACGGGCAGGTGAGCGCGTGGCGTTGCGTCATACTCGATCCCAGGAGAAACGACGAAACCCAAACTAAACGCTGTTTTTCTCTCCCGCCCAGATCTTCTTGGAGACCGAGCTGTTCTACAAGGGAATTCGTCCCGCCATCAACGTCGGTCTGTCCGTGTCCCGTGTCGGCTCCGCAGCCCAGACCAAGGCCATGAAGCAGGTTGGTTTTGCTCCTCGTGTATCCGGCTCGCGTGACAAGCGACGGTTTGGAATCCACCAACACATTGATCTCTGCTCCTCCGTCAGGTGGCCGGCACCATGAAGCTGGAGTTGGCCCAGTACCGCGAGGTGGCTGCCTTCGCTCAGTTCGGTTCCGACTTGGACGCTGCCACCCAGCAGCTGCTGAACCGCGGCGTTCGTCTGACAGAGCTCCTGAAGCAGGGCCAATACTGTGAGTAGTCACCTATGACGACAGGCGATATCTTATCTAGAAATATAACCATCTTGCCGACGACACCTGCATTGCTTTATTTTTCAGGTCCCATGGCTATTGAAGAACAGGTAACGGTCATTTATGCTGGTGTGAGGGGACACCTGGACAAAATGGAGCCCAGCAAGATCACCAAGTTCGAGAAGGCGTTCCTGCAGCACGTCCTGAGCCAGCAGCAAGAACTGCTGGCAGCCATTAGGTAAGTGAAAGAGCCTCGAGTGGGCAGCGTCTGTGATGTTGTTGCACGTTTTAATTCGTGATGCACATGTATTCTTACCAATCTCCTCTTCGATGCAGGGCTGATGGCCAAATCTCTGAGGCATCAGACGCCAAGCTCAAGCAGATTGTGTTGAATTTCCTCTCCAGCTTCGAGTGAAGTAATTACCTTTCATCTGGTCGTTTTCATGTTTGCATAGTGCAGTGTCCGTTATGGTTTCCACGAACTTGAACTATGAAAAACAAATTCAAGAGGCACTTGATCTATAATGTACAGATATTCCCAAACGGAGAATAAAGTATTCCAACTGACTTTTCTTGGTCCTCTGGTGATTGGTTGCACGGTTGTTGGGTCACTTTGTTTTCGTCCCGCATCTTCATGGTGAGGTTATGTTTTCTTCCACCACAATCTGGGTGTTGATGTGTTGAATTCAAACATAAAGTTCAAATATTATTCTGTTTTGGGGAAAAAAAAAAAATCAAATTGTACAAAATCAAATTATTTAGTTGGATTCAAAAGAAGTTTTTATTTTAAGAGTGAATCATATATCAACAATAACAGTGACTTTAAATCATGACGTGAATGACATTTAGAACAATTTTAGTTTGAACAAAATCGTGACGGTAATTAATATTAATCTTTGTGAAAGATGAACAGCAAGTGTTTTATAATAATATAAGTGAAGGTGCTTAATTCACGTCAAAACTAGAACTTCAGTGGCAGAGTGAGTGCATTAAATCTCAATATAACCTATTTAAAACAATCTGTGAATACAGGTGACAATTTAAAAAAACATTACATGTATAGGTGTGTCCGAAATAAATACATAAATAAGTGATTTCAATAAAAATAAATAAAAACAACACATTTAAAACCTTTACACCCAGTACTGTTTGGTGTGCATTGCGGGCCTGTGGTGTTTGTGTTTGGGGACATTATTCTGCTTGACGTAGCAGGGGTCATAATAATCCCACTCCAACGCCGAAGCCAGCACACCGTTGGATAAACCGTCGCTGTCTGCCGACAGAATCCGCAGGGAGACACCTGTGTGCACAGATCACGTTACTGAGCTGTGCTCACGTAGGACGGCCACAGTCAACCATTCTCAATCATACGAGTCCATCTCAGAAACGGATTCATCCTAACAAGCAGACTGATTAAACTGATAATTGTTTCGGTAGCCGCAGTTGACGTTAAAATTGATTTATAAAGGGGGCAGAAGACGGGGTCCACGTTGAGGATACATCAATACTCCCATTATCACCCACCAACTGAATACGACTATTAATTGTATTTCAAAACCAATAATATCCAAGCAGTCATTTGATTTGCAAAGGTTTATATGACTCGTCCGTTTAAACCAGCAAAAACTGCTCCCTGCGGGATTTCAACCAGAAAGCAAAAATATTCATTTCCACCCAGATTCTGCGCCATCTCTCTTTTGCTCGCACAGCGATGGCGAAATCCTCCTGTACTCCTGCTCTACGTGTTTTTATCCAGTTGACGCCACACGTGTGACTAACACATTCCATTTTGGACCGCTGTGCAGGTGAAGGAGGCCGAAGCGTACCTGCACTCGCGCCAAAGTCGCTGTCGAGTCCAGGCCCCACTGCGGAGGTGTTCGGGCAAGACGTCGCCGAAGGCGGCCTGGTGTACTCGCACTCCACGTTGACTTTGTCAAACGCGTCCACTGCAGCAGCTCGGTTCACGTCTGTCAGCATCTCGTAAGTACCGCTCCGACAAATATATCCCACATGTTCCTGCTGGGAATGAAGGGGAAAATAACGTTCAATGTTTATGCCGTTTACTTGAGGCCAAATCTCGGCTGAAAGTCATTTTTGTTTTCTTCAACGTGGTCCCATCACGTTGTTTACATACTGTCGGAAGCATGGTCACTGCAGCTGGTCACTGCTTAAGGTTTGACGCGGTGCATCATCATCATCATCATCATGATGGTGTATCGGAAGTGAGTTTTGATTGGAATAAGAATCAGGTACATTCTAATCACCGTCAACCAGCTTTGTAAAGGCCTTTTGAACCCAATGCTGCAAAAAACGCTGCACAACTTCAAGGACATTGGTCTTTGGGTCCAACATGTACTAACCAACTAGGATGTGACCGATTCACATTTAAATGACCACTAGCCAGTCAATACTATGACAAATAATAATGCAAAAAAAGTTGCAACTAAGAAAGAATGATTTAAAACACATTACGTTGTATTATGTTAACATTTCTTTTCAATATGTATTAGAACATCACATTTCAAACATCAGGTTCACTGCATTATCAATGCTGGGTGTGTTCTGGGGCTGTTCCCCTGGATGGGAATATCTTGCGACTTCATTGGCCGTCATCGTAAAACCGCAATACTGCAGCAAGCAGAAACAGGAAGGGGCCTAAAGGGTGGGGGTCTACATCTGAAACAGTCACTGTTTCTAGTTATGCGTGCATTGTTTTTAGTTCAATCACACTAAGATGCTAACAGGGACCCAGCAGCTCTTTTGTCCCCACATAGATCAGGTTCCGCCCCCATGCTGCAAAGGTCATTCATTTAAACCCGCTTAAAGCATAGAAGGTCAACCTGCAAACGGCCCCTACTCCGGTGTTGTTGACTCTGTGATGACTCACCATGGGGGAGTTAGGTGGAACCAGGTTCACTCTGGTTTCGAACTCAGAGTCGCTGGACTGGGGCAGCAGCGGTGCGCTCCTGCACCAGCCGGGCCTCCGGTGGCCGGGGGGCAGCCGCGGTCTGGGGCTGAGACCCGCGGCCGAAGAGGCGGCCCGGATGGTGCTGGGCGCCCGCGGGGAGCCCGAGCCCGTGGCGCCGTCCGGCATCAGGAGCCGGATCCTGGGGTCCGCCCCGGGCCTCTCCCGGGAGGAGGCCCTGGACGAGGTGACGGGGTGGGACAGCACGGGCTCCGACACCGACACGTAGACTCTCCGGCCGGCGTCCCGCAGCGGCGGGAAGGCCGCGTCCGACGGCCTGCCGCCGACCCGCTGCAGCAGCATCTCCTCCTCGTCCTCCCCCCGCGCGCGCACGCCGCTGCCCCTGGACAGCAGCAATAGCTTGTACCCCAGGAAGAGGCAGTTGAGCAGGAGCAGGACGACCACGCAGGGTATGAGCAGCAGGACGACCACTGTCAGGTTGGTCGCGGGGTAACCCTCTGTCAGATGGGATGGCGTGCTCTGGCTCGTGCGCGACATTTCATCCCAGGGGTCATGGAGGGCGGGCTGGAAATTACTTTGGGGAATCGCTGGGATTTCTCGTTGCCTCCGAACGCGCAGGTGTTTTTTTGACGTGTCAATCAATGTGGACTGCATTGGGTTGGGAAGCACGTGGGATTGTTTTTATCTACTAACAACACGGCAGCCCGCTCCTCGAACGCATACAGTCTCGGCACAGGGCTGCCGTCCTCTATTCCCATTGTCCTCATCGTGACGGTCTGAGCACCGCGCGCTCACTTTGCGGCCGCACAAATCACACGGCAACAGGTGTGCCTCGTTATTTGCAGGGTGTCGCGCGTGCCGTCGTGGCAGCCGAGCATCGCTAGGTGGCGGCAGGTGGCCGGACTCCCGCGTCACTGCGCCCAAAAGCTCTGCAGTGAAGCCCGAGAGCCTCATGCCATGAATTGTGTGTTTTTTTTTTTTTTTTATGGACTTGTGTGAATGTCTGATTGCTGGTTGTGTAGTTATGCAAAACACACCGAAAAAAATATATGAATTTCTTGATTTTATTTTATTTATTTATTTTTTTTACATGCTTTCAAATATCTCTTAAATTACATCGACCGTTGCCTCGTCGCGGCATATATACAAACAGTTTAAATAAGTCAATAGAACATTTGACACATGTATCTCTCTTAGAGACAGAAGGTTGTTGCATTTTGCACACAAAGTACACCTTTGCACACAAGTACATTTTGCTATTGTAAGAAATCAATGCGAAAGATCAGTCATATGAACACCATATAACTATGATAAGGTTCTTTTTTCTCTCTCTCTCTCTTTTTTTTTTTTTTGTTTTCTTCTTCTTCTTCACATGTTCCTACCATTAAGGTTATACGGAAGTCTATACAGACTTGAATAGCACACTGATACCCTGCTAGGTTTGCAAGTGTAACAGTAAATATAAGCTTTTCATTCAAGAGAAAGGCTGTAGAGTCAGCAGATGCCCTCAGATACCAAAGACCCTGTTTTTCACTTCTGAACTCACTGCCCATGTGGCACCGTGGTTGTTGGGCGTCATGCCCGACGCCTGGAGAAAGTCCCCTCCTCGCAAAGTTCTACCTGCACTGCAGCTCACGTCCGCGTCGCTTGCCGTCCCCACACGCGGTAAGAGGTTGTGGCTGGCTGTGATACTGAGCACCTTCGGCAAGGCCGTGGCTGTGAATTGGTAACAACGTACACGCAGTGGTGAAGTCGCGCGTCAATCCAGGCGGCCGTGGAGAAGCCAGGCTAGCACTGCGCCAGGCTGTGCTTGATGATCTCGCGGGACTGTGGCGGGATCCTGTCGGGGAAGAGCACCTGGAACTCCACCACCAGGTCGCCCCGCTTGGACGGGCTCTTGGGCAGGGGCAGACCCTCGCCCCTCAGCCGCCGCACCGCGCCTGGTCTGATCACATCGCTGCACGGCAGTGGCATCATCCGCTTGTCCAGCGTGGGGACGTTCACCGTGCAGCCACACAGAGCCTGGAAAAAAAGAGAAAGGGATAAAAAAAAAAAGTTAGTCCTGCTATACTGGTTAAATTTAGAGCAGGTTACATAATGCTTCCAGAGTGGCCTCATTGTGAATCCACTTGATGTCTGCTCTTTAAAAGTGTCAAGTTAGATAACTGATCAATGCGGGGCGCCCGTCTTTTTTCTAAGGCCTACCCATTTCCTGCGTTATGCAACACGCGGGTGTTACAGATGTCTATTTGCTGGCTCGTGTGTGGGAGTTAAGTGTTTCAGTGACTGAAGGAGGGCATAGAAAGATGGAGGAGCTCTTTGACAGGCTCTCCGACTGCTAATCTGTGCGTGGGCGGGAGGAGCTGAGAGCCAGAGATGGAGGGAGCCAAAAAACGCACAAAAAAGCCGCCTTCGACAGGGAGAGGAGAGTCTGCAGCACACATAGTGGCTGAGAGGGTGAGGAGTGTGATTCGTGGGTGCAGAGGCTATATTTAGCTCAAGCTCTCTCTCTCTCTCTCACTCACTGTATGGGGGCTGGTGAGGTAACGGAGGCGTGGGTGGGCCACCGCTGCTGTTCTGTTAGGTGGGGGTCTGTCAGCCCATTGTAAGCCGTGTGTGTGTGCTCAGATGCTCATACAGGAGAAAGATATTTCCCTTCCTGCCTTTGGCAGAGATTGTACATTCTGCCTCGCGTCATACTGTCGTATTTCAAATAGATTTTCTTCGGTATTCCAGAGAGGCCCTTTTATTTGTCTGTTACATAAAGATGTGGATGAGGTGGATGGGTCCAAGCCTTTTTCTCTGAGTAGGTGGAACAATTACATATGATATCCACTCATAGACCCCTCGTATGTTTCGTGACATATCTTTCATGTGGCGAGGGCTGAGCTTGCGAGCGCTCCGAATCAACGTACGAAACATATTGCCAAAGCAAAACTCACCTCTTTGAGGGTGATCTTGGCCGTGAAGACGAGGTTGGAGCCCTCCCTCTTGTACTGAGGGTGCTCCTTGTCCCTGAGAATGAAGGTGATGTCTGCCGGGGTGTTGTTGGGCGTCTCGTCGCCCTCCCGCGGGAAGGTGATCTTGGTCCCCGCCTTCCAGCCTTTCTTCACCACCACGTTCAGCACCTTGTCCTCGGGCCGCAGGCTGCGGCCGTCGGGGCCCAGCCGGCGGCGGGTGATCTTCACGTGCTTGGTGCAGCCGTGCATCACGTCCTCCAGGGTCACCAGCAGGTCGCGCAGCACCGCCTCGCCCTGCTGGCGCCGCTGGCCTCTCCGCAGGCCGCCCTCGTAGCTGGCGAAGCCGCCCACGTGGCTGAAGGTGAACCGCTTGAAAGGGTTGAAGAGGTCATCTTCGCCGTCGTGGTCACTGCCGAAGAAGATGTCGAAGCGGTCCGAGCCGTGGAAGGACGTTGAGAAGTTGGCATGGGAATCACCCTGGAAATTGTTGCGGAAAGCGTTGCCTTTTCCTGCCAGTGACATTCCATTCTTCAGGCCTGAAAAGGCAGCGCAAAAGGGAGCTTTGGGTTACATTTCTGCACATTTACCCTCACCTCCAACACCTCATTATTATTCTGATGCTGATGCTGCTTTCCTGCCTTTACTCAACATTAGCTATTAAGATATTTTCAGGAAAACTCTTTCATTGCTCGCTGAATAATTTAAAAGGCCCTCAGCTGGCGCTGCTGCACATGTTGAGCTGGTTTAATGAGGGCGGGGGTGTTTAAGTCATGATCCTCCTACTGAGCATCAGTCTTAAGCCCTGTGTGAATAGTTAATGAAACAGCCTGTGATACAGTAATTAGCTAGATTACGGTCACCCTTTAACCTATGTAAATCCAAGTGATAATGTAATCACACGACTCCCCCTCAATCTCACCTTCTTCTCCAAACTGGTCATAGATGCTTTTCTTCTTGGGGTCGGTCAGGATCTCGTAGGCCTCTGCGATCTCTTTGAACCGGTCTTCTGCGCCAGCATCGCTGTTCTTGTCCGGGTGGAACTTGAGGGCCATCTTCCTGTAGGCCTTCTTGATCTCATCTTCGCCGGACTCCGGGGGGACATCCAGCACTTTGTAGAAGTCCTTGCCGGTGGGTTTGATGGACAGGCAGGGCATCTCCGGCTCAGACTTGGTGCTTTCCTTTAGAAACGAGAGCAGTGATGAGTTAAACCATGAATTAAAAAAAAAACAAGCCTTTTGAAATCCCACACTAGCAACTGTGCACGGCCATCTCAGTTGATTTAGGCAGGAAAATGATTATATTAATGTCCCGGAACACACAGCAGAATGGCCGGACATCCTCCACACCAACTGTGCTCTGCAGCATCTATAAATATGCAGCGAAATCTGCCCCTCACTGGAGGCAAAACTGGCCCAGATCTCCGTGCTGCATTTTTACAGGCTGGTGCAAAAGCACACAGTGAGAAAGAGAGAGAGGGGGGGATAAGTCGTGTGTGTGTGTGTGTGTGTGGGGGGGGGGGGGGGGCAAAAGACTTCCCCCAACGACAGAGATAGTCCGCGGCGATTGGCTGAGCGGAAATCAGTGGCTCGGTGAATTTGAATGAATCCACGGCAACAGAGAGATGCTGCTACAGCAGCGAATTTACACTCATACGCCTCGTTTTAAGTTCCGTATAAAGGAGTAAAAAAACAAAAACAGACATGCTCTAACGTTGGAAAAATAATGCGAAAAGTTGGAGAAAAAAAAAAAAGCAAACTTTCAAAAATAAAAGAAGCACTTACCGCGGATGATGATGAGCCCGAGCTGTCCCCCCGGTGCATGACTCGCACTTTGCACTTGACATTGACGTTTTTGTGCTTGACACCGAACTGGGTCCAGATGAGAACCATGGTGATGTCTATAGGTCAGTTTTTTTTTCTATGAGTGTGTGAGTGTTGTTGGCTACTTGTCGCTGTCCGGAGGCTGTGGTGCTGAAGTGTGCGCGTCCCTCTCTCTCTGGCCTCGCTGTGTCCGCTGCTCTGCTCGGATCTCCGTTAAATAGGCGCCGCGGCGGCTCCTTTACTACTCGCCAGCGGCCGCCCACGCAGCGCGGACGAGCTTTCCCCGCGTGGCCCCGCCCCGCTTCCTTCACGCGCGGCAGGGGATGCCGGTGTCCTCAGATCGCTCGCCGCGATGCCATTGGCTCTCCGAGCGGTGATCACGCGGAAGTCGCAGCCTCCATCTCCATCCCGAGACTTGCTTCCGGAGTTCTTGAATACAGGGCAGAGCAGCGAGTCACGACTCAGAGAGAGAGAGAGAGAGAGAGAGTTTTTTTTTTTTTTTTTTTTT
>JAFBJU010000367.1:57335-85761 GCA_016785305.1 Colistium nudipinnis | reverse complement strand
AGTTAATATAATTCACAACACAAATGATCCCGTTTCAATAGAAAATCCCAAAAGGCTATTACATTTCTGGGCTTTTCTTTCATTCTTGTTTAACGGCTCATTTCCACAAGCGGCAAAAGAAAAAATAATTAATTTACACTTTTATTTACCAACTATGAAAATATTTTGGACTTATATGAGAAAGCTGTAATTGTTATTGTTTATTGACAGTAATTACCTTAATTGGAATAATAGTTCAAACATTAACAGTAGTAATAACATACAGCGGTTTGTTTAGCAATATTGCCTTAGTGTTTTCCCCTCTACCAGTAAATCACCTTTGAGAGCTGACAGTGTTAATGCAGTTAACGTGTCGACTAAATAATTGTCCACGGAATCGTTTAGGAAATCAGGGCAACAAAGACAGGACGTGCACTAAAAATATCAGCGATGCAGAGTATTCTCTCAAGGCTGCGGGATTATGTTGTAAAAAAAAAAAGTGACGTTACAGAGGAAGATGAACTCCTTCATCCCACGCTGTCCGATGAGACAGACATTTGTGGAAATATCGATGACAGCTGAACTCCTCCGGAGGATTCATCAGACAGACAGGCGTGCTCCTCCTTCGAAGTTGTGTTTCAGTCAGATTGTTGAATTTCGTCGACACTTTCCGGTGAGCCTCAGAGGACCGTCCCAGCAGAATTTATACACATACGAGAGGCACGTTGACGAGTGAAATGCTTTAATACACTATCATGTGTCACCAGAGCAGATGCAGAAATTCACAGCTATAATGAAATATATATCCATATTTTTAAATATGGTTTTAAAGGCTGATCAGTTACAGAATATGGCTTTTTAACATCTAATACTCCATTGTGAATTAGATTGTGGGATCCCCCTGCAGAAGATTACGCGTGCTTGGCGCCAGAGTTCACACTGAAGCCAAGTCCACAGTATGACTCTATTTCGCGTACAGAGCTGCATCCACCCTGCTCCAACCTCTCTGTCAAACACAGACTCATCTGTGATATCAAAAGGAGGAAAAAAGGAAGAAAAAAAACATACACACCCTCTAGGTTCTTCTGGGATTGGAACATATGACCCAACACAATAAAACTCCAAAACATTGGAGGCATGTCACTGTTATTTGCATTGGGGTGCTACTCAGTCTTGATAGCTCCATGCTCCTTTTATCACTCTGGGATCATTCATTAATATTGTGAGGGGGTGGAAAAAAAACATTAACCTTCTGAATGTCTCCTGGCTGTCGGACCCCTGCCCCGGAGCTTAGTCCAAGGCTTCTCTCGTCATCTCAGCAGCGAGCCTGGGCAAAATTCGCATTTGAACGAGGAGAGTATTTCCCGCTTCAACAAATCAGAGCTCTTTGTTTCTGGAGGATAGTGTTCCAGTTTCACGAGGCGAGTAAAGGGTCATTATGTCATTTTCATGCAGTCCTATTGTTCTCAGCCGGGCATCCGGGGGCGTGCACATCCTTTGATCCTTTTGAGTAAGCGCTGGGTCACGTGCGAGGCAGGCCTACGTAAGAAATGTAAAACAGAATAACGTTTCAGCCTTGTGGAAAAAATAGGCGGTAAGATCGCCGCATCTTGAGCAACACAACGAGCGAGCAACACGTCGTAAAATAAAAGAATCCGACATTCCATATATCAAGCAGCCCTTTATTTCGACCAGGTTCATGACTATGCACGTATGAAATGATCAAGACCATGAGGACCAAGTGATCAGGAGAAAACGACGTCACACCCACCCCTTAATCGGCCGAATCTGGAGTCCGAGTGGCACGCAACTCGGCCTGTTCACCCCCCCCACCCCGGTATGATCATTATATAGGAAACGCCATTATGATCCAAAGCCAGGTTCTGCTGGCCATTTTGTGAACACGATTATAATACTAGACATGACCATGAAATATACCCAGTAACTATCTATGCAGAAAGACAATATTGTTTTCTAAGGAGGTTCCTTTTATTTTGAAGTATTTTTCACTCTATTCAGTGGCCGTGCTGAAAGTCTGTCAAAGTCTGTAAGATGCATTATAGCTTACAATATTTAGCATAACAATCTCGGCGGGGAGGGGGAGGGAAAAAAAAAAAACGAAATAATATGCACATACAGTACAAAGATTGTGGTCATATATGCACATAAATGCAAACTGTACACACCAATACACAGATAGACAGACACGCACATCTACATCAGACACATACTCCCTCTCTCTCTCTCTCTCTCTCTCACACACGCGCACGCACACACACGCTGGAGCGTCCTTTGGAGGTCGGGCGTCATTTTTTATCTTCGACCTCAGAGCGATTCAGGGCCGTGCTGAGTGCTGAACTCCTGGAAGTCCTCGGGGATGGTATCTGTGCAAATGAGAAATGAGGCACCATGAGACCCGCCGAATATCTGAAAGCGATGCGAGGCCTGATTTCTGTCCACCGGTTTCCGGTCTTATTTCAAAAATATAAATACCGAGCCAGCTCCCCGAAACATAGAGGCCATTATGGAAAAAAAAAAATGACGTACTATTAACTAGACTACAAAGTGTATGGCCATGCTGGCGCTCTGTGCCCTCTGAGGCTCTGCACAGCCCCCGTTTGGAGTATTATATGCGTATCTATAAGCGATTGGGATACATCCTGTGGGGACCACGAACGGGAAGTGACCGGGTGTTTGAGGTCTGAGAGGCCAATATGGAGATTTGGAAAAAAAAAAACCAAGCGATTCCGTTTTTTCACGAGACGCGCAGAAACATAGCGACGCACGACAACGGGGATCGCGGATGGATTGCGTCCTTACCATTGCAGCGGTATTTCAAATTGGACCAGATGATGTTTTCCTGCGAGAAACAGAACACGCCAAGTCGTCCCCCTCGCATGGTGGTGTCAATCGTCACTCCGGAGTCGGCCACCAGCTCGGTGCCCTCGTAAAACCGTGCCCTGCGCGAAAAAAGGCCAGAGAAGATATTCCTTCGTTTTTTGGTCGATATTGAGGGACATTTTTTGGACCAAGAATGAATGAAATGACAAAAATTGACACAGCTTTCAAGTGTACATGATAAATGCTGCAGTGAGGAATTGCGGTTCGCTGATCTGAGCACAACGAGAGAAAGAAACATCTCGCCTCGCTCTATCCAAAGCAAAAAAATGTGCCAATGCTGCACTCTGCGGCTCATTAATCAACATGATATATCCCGGGCTTTTGTGGGCCCTAGGTAAAACCACGTAGTGGCTCCTCCTTTGTTTTTATATTTTTTCGATTGTACAGCTTTCAAGCTGCATGGAGGGTCTATCAACCCTGTTGTCTGTGCTGAACGCATTCTAGCACTGGTGCTTTACCCCTTTACGGCAATCAGCAATCGCCAGAGCTTAAAAGGCCCGCGACTGCGGAGTTCCGCAACCAGTGGGGTTCAGCTAAAAAAAAAAAAACCCTGACCCAAAAAATAAATCCTTGTGCCCTAGACGATACATATGTCTTGCGGTTTTATGCGTCAAGAGGGAGACTTACAGCCTTTGTTTATAGGCATCTGGCCGAGCCAAACCAGTCAGATACCTGAGCGCCATTAGCCTCACCTGATGTAGCCAACCTGCGGGCGGTGTTGCAGGTACCAGCGGTAGGACACCTTGTCCTTCCAGCCCACGTTCCTCGGGTCCTTCCACAGCAGACGCACCTGGTCGTTGGTGTCCCCCGTGTGCCACAGCGAGTTTCTCAGGTGCTCCCCGGGGCCCGATCTGGACTTGACAGCCTGGGGAACGGACACGGAGCGGTGAGGAGGCATGCGGAGGCAGAAACGAGGTGGATATTGATTTAAAAAAAAAAAAAAAAAAAAAAAAAACGAGGATGGGCGTGAATCTGGCAGGGTAGCTGTTTTTAACCTTGAGCTGGATGCCCGGCTCGGCCACGGCTCTGAACGGTGTCGCCTGCCAGTAGGTCTGCTCGGTCTGCTTCCACATCACCACGTAGAAGGAGGACGAGTCCTGGTAGCCGAAGATGAACCCGGCGTAGTCGTCGTCGGTCACCGTGTTCACGTGAAACGTCCCCTCAAAGTCCACTCCGCTGAAAGCAGTGTAGCCTGAAGACAGACGGCGAGGTTAGCATATTGTGCATAAATATCAATTGACGAGACTCGTATTCAGTGATTATACTCGTATCAAGTAAGGAGCCTACCAACAGCAAGTCCTGGGTCACTATTCATGGTCTGAACAATTTCCATTCCCTGGGTAAGGACAATAGAGAAAGTTGACAATGGGTAATTTTGCGAGTTTCTGCCTGCATTGGCGGAACGTGTCGCATGTTAGATCCATGAGAATCGGGACACGCATGCACTTGAAGGACGATGCTCTCACCTGGTTCAAAACGACCCAGTTGGGGTCAATCTGGGCGTCCCCCTCGGGGTCCAGCACCACCGTCTGGTAGGCCCGGAAGTCAGTCAGGGTAACCTCGGCGTTCTCGGGACAGTTGTCGATCCTGTCGATCACTTTGTCCTGGTCAAAGTCCGACTCGCACACGTCCCCCACGCCGTCATCTGGGAGACAGGGGAGAGACATTATTAACCCCCTCTCGCACTCTCTCAATTTAAAACCAGTCTGCGATCCGCCTTGTCACAATGAATATATATATATATATATTTTTTTTTACCAGCAACACAGCAAAAGTCAAAAAGGCCTGCTCCAAAGGAACTTAATGTTAAGGGCCTGATTATAGAACATTCCAAATGAAAAGTGACTTTTAGAAGATATGCCGTATGCTGCGTAGGTTTAACTTTTAATGACTTATATTGAGGCTCATTCTGGTGGGTACCCTGCCCCATGATCGTGTGTACAGAAGTGCTGTGCTGCATTTGACACGGTAAAGAGCTGAGCTCCAAACCAGGCAAAAAAAGCCGTACATCTTTGTTCCTCACTCCATCACAGAACCCCCTGACTACTAACTACTGCTGCCCTGCAATATTTGATCCCAACTGGAACTTAACTCCTATCGACTTCACAGTCCATTTTCGCACATTTAATGCCCCCCAAAAATGGCCAAATGGCTACTGCAGATATAAAAATGGCAGCTTTTACTGCTCCGTGATCTGACGTGTGAGGGGTGAAGGCGCTGCTGTGGTTTTGGGACTCACTGTTGTCATCGATCTGATCGGGGTTCGGCACCAGCCGACAGTTGTCGGGCCCCGGTGGGATGTTGTCCGGGATCCCGTCGTTGTCGTCGTCGTCGTCGCACTCGTCACCCAGCCCGTCTTTGTCGGTATCCAGCTGGGAGCTATTGATCACGAACGGGCAATTGTCCTTGGTGTCCTGGTGGCCGTCGCCGTCGCTGCAGGGGGGGGAAGTGACACAGTCGCGTGAGGTTGACCAAAGCTGTAGCGGAGGGAAACCTCGCTCACAGTGCAGGGACCTGTACCATTACCTGTCCTGGTTTGTGTCACAGGAGTCTCCAACCAGGTCATTGTCAATGTCAGACTGAAAGGAGAGACAATAGTTTACTAAAAGACCATCAGGTAGATTCCATCCGTCCATCCATCCATCGAAACATCCATCCATCCATCCACCCATCCCTCCATCCATCCATCCACCCATCCCTCCATCCATCAATCCAGTCATCCATCCATACCTTACATTCATCCATCCATCCATCCATCCATCCTTACGTCCACCCTTCCACCCAACCATTAATCTATCTGTCTCTGACCGACCTGGTTCGGGTTGGGGATGTCAGGGCAGCTGTCGCAAGCGTCTCCCACGCCGTCGCCGTCCCGGTCCAACTGGTCTCTGTTCTTGACAAGCTGGCAGTTGTCCAGGAAGTTTTTCAGGCCTGAGTGCCAGTCACCAAGGCAACATAGTTAGTGTCATTTCACAGTCACGCTCCTTCTGTTCCATTTCACAGTGTTGGTTAGAGATTGTTGTCATGTATGGTTACAGCATAGGGCAGCCTCCATACCTCCCCAGTGTGGACAGTATTTACACTGTCAAAACGCAAACTGTTTTTGTGCCAGAATATTCAGCGTTTAACATTTACAACAAAAGTGGCCATTTAAATTTTATGTTGTTGTGGGAATTTGCTGGTCTTATTTCCCCTATTAAACTTAATATAAGCGAAAATCTTTAGTGGGGTCCCTGCGACACCCCGTGACCCCGATGGGGTGTTGACTGAATTGATCTGAATCAAGTTTCGTTCCCTAAAATAAACAATTTATTAAACTTGATATTCAGATTCATTTAGTCATAGTAAATGACTAATATGTATTTAAACAGTCAACGACTGAATTTATCGCTCGGTCACCGATTGATTTTTTTTTCAGCATGTTGTTTGTAAAGTCACCAGTCGGTCGCACTGTTGCACCAAATATGTGGGAGAACCCCACTTTGTGTTCAGATGGTATTTTTGGTCCATCACTGGGAGGCAGCAGCAGCACCGCAAATGCGAAAAAGACGGGCAGCGGCAATAGGATGGAGGAAAAACTAACTTCTCTCCTGAAGGGCTTTCTGAGGTGTAATCATACCGGGGAATGATCAAAGCTTGTCTTCGCTCTGGGGTCAGACCGCTATTGGCTTCTCCTTTTTTTTTTTTTTTTTTTTCTGCAGTGCTGCTTCTCCTGCCTCGGCTGGCTCATAAAAGCACCCACACTACCAGACAGTGAGGTATTTCAACAACACCGTTTAGAAAAAAACAGGCCTCATTTACTATAATCTCTTTGTGTTTGGGACATTCTTGTGTACTCGAGGGCCAGGAGCGCCGTGCAAACGTGTCGTGGAGGACGGAGTAATAGAGTGGCAACAGCCAGTGTGCCCTCGGTGGCGCCGGTCCGGCTGCGCCACGTGAGCGTCGGCGCCGGGGATGTTATGTTCTCTCCATACCGTCTCCGTCCATGTCATCGTCGCAGGCGTCCCCTCGGCCGTCGCTGTCGGTGTCCCTCTGGTCGGGGTTCTCCACCGTGCGGCAGTTGTCGCAGGCGTCGCCTTGGCTGTCCTTATCGCTGTTCCTCTGGTCCACATTGGGCTTCAGCCAGCAGTTGTCCTGAGACACACGGAGAGACACGCACCCACACCCGGGCCTTACTCATTGACCTGACCTGCATATTGGATGTGTGCGCATTGCGGCGCGTAGCATGTGCCTATTGGGTGCATTTCCGTTGAAACGGCGAATCCGCGAACTGATCAATGGGAAACGGAATTGGTGATTGATTTCTAGTTTAACGGACAAGTACAGCAACCAGATTGTTCCCCCTCTCCGTTTCGCACAGAAAATATATACTGCGGAGCTAGTAAAACGACTGAAACAGCATTGTTGTCTTTGATGGATTGCATGTATATATTTGAGTTTACTTCTGGCGATTGAAAAAAAAACAAGGCTTTTTAAAGAACCTATGTTGAGGAAAAAGCAGTTGCAGCCCCATGGGGTCTCAACGTGGATGTCGTAAAAAAATGTCCAGCAACCTGTTCGTTGGGGATGCCGTCGCCGTCGGCGTCGTCGTCGCAGGCGTCTCCGCTGCCGTTCCTGTCGGCATCCTCTTGGCCCGAGTTCGGAACGTAGATGCAGTTGTCCTGCGAGAAAGATGTCTGAGTGAAAGGAGGCGGACGAAGAAGTCCACCGGTCGCGACAGAGCGTTGACAAGGCTCACCTTTCTGCAGCTGGCATCCTTGCATTTCAGCTTCTCATCTGGGTATCCGTCAATGTCGGTGTCCTTCCCGCACAGGAACCCGTTCCCCGCCCAGCCAATTCCGCACTGCCGGGACAAATTGAAACCCCTCAGAAAACCCGACAGACAGGGTCATGCGGCGCGCGTGCGCCAGGACGCCTACCGAGTGTGGCGTGGGCGTCCCGAAATCGTACCTGACAGGAGACCGAGCCGTCTCTTTCCGGGGAACACTGGGCATTGACGTCGCAGGGGTTGGTCAAGCTGTTGGCGCAGCTGATCTCCGGTTTGCAGCCCTTCACCTGGTCTCCTGCGAAGCCGGTCTTGCAGGTGCCGCAGTTATAGGAGCCCTGAGCGGGAGGGAGGACAGCTGGGTATGCGGTCTTCTTTCGGGCGACAGTTAGATAAGGGGAGACGGTTGGGGCGGCCTCGCGCGCAAGTCTTACCATGGAGTTGTGGCAGACTGAGTTCGCAGTGCAGCCTCCGTTGTTGGGTCCCTTGCATTCGTCGACGTCGTCGCAGACCTGAAGTGTGCGATGAGAGTGTAACGTCAAATCCAAGGGGCTTGTTGTCCTTGGTAAGTTGTCCTCCTCAACCCCCCCTTTCGTTTGATAGCTTAAGCTCGCTTGAGCCGCCTCTGGTGGCTCGGGAATATTTCGCGCTCGCGGGGAATTACAAAAAGTTGGATTTAAGAGCCACCAAGAAGTAATAGATGCTGTTCTTATTAAACCGCCTTGCCCGTGATCATTAATTAGGCGGGCATATTACGGCTCCCATCGCTCCTCCGCAGTTACTTGAAAAAGGGTGTTTAAGGGGTCGTTTTATTTTACAACCCACCTCCTCCAGATTTACATTGCAATGAGGTTTCTCTTTCTCGTTGCCGGTGCTTTGTTCTGATGGCGGTGCGCTGTTACGAGCGGGGCAATTCCCTCTGTCCAAAAATGTATTCACTAGCCGTTTTGATCATTATGATTCAGACACATACTCGATTTAATATTTTATAGCTACAGCTATAGAGTTGCACCAACAGTCCCAGGCCTGACATAATGATTTATTCCCCGGCAGCAGTATAAAATAAATCCCCGTTCAGCGCAAGTGCTGCAAATTCCTGTCTTGCTACTTTTCACTTCATTTGGATCATTTACTGCGCCCAATGATATATGTGTAAGGTTTAATGCTCGCGGACTGTTTTCACATTAACCTGCTCAAAGGAGAAGTTCCTGTAGTTCGAGTCCTAGACTTTTCAGAGTGACGGTTTTATACATCTGGAAAGGAGAAACGATTCTAGGTTTTTTAGGAAGGACGAGAGGTTGTTTGAGATTGAGATTTGTTTTTGAGTTGCACCATGATTGGAAAAAAATCGAATCAATAAATACAGCAAATGACGCTGTAACTAATTATATCATTTCCAAATTCCGCCTGACGCTCCTTCCTTGCTGCCCTGTAACTCTTTGTGCCCCAATTCTTTTAATAGATGCTGATAATAAAAAAAAAGAAGAAATTCGAAACGTGATTTATTTCTCCCTTAAATGCAAAATTAGTACTCCCACTCACACAGTTTTGCTATACCTGGGTTAGGGTTAGGGTTTACGACAGCTGGTTTATCAGGTAAACCACAGATAGTTTGACCTAGGTGCACCAATTAAACGGGTATTTAAGTGTAGGTCCCCAGTGAATACAGTGTGTTGTTATATACAACCAAATAATTACAATACATAATTATGCCCCCCATTTGACGTAGGCTGTGCAGATCATTATTTTTTTGTTTTCATTGTTTACCTGTTTGTTGGTCTGCGCGTACAAAACTCCCACGCCCTCCACCGCGAGGCCGGTGTAGCCCAGCGGACAGGCGTCGCAGCGGTAGCCCGGGGCGGTGTTCACACACTTCACTCCGGGAAAGCAGGGGTTAAGCTGGCACTGTGGGGGAGGAGGAGACCATCTCTGTTCAAGCTGCAAAATGCATGCGCCTCCCACAGGGCCTCTCCCCAAAAAGCTTTTAGGTCTGATGACACTTTTTGCTCATGCAAAAGAGAGAACGGCTTGAAGGCCTTAAAAAAAAAAAGGGGGGTCAGTGCAATCTCGAAAAAAGGCAGACGAGCAAACGCATGCCGTACTTGTGCTTCTATCCTCATGGGGACCTCCATCTGCAACTGTACTTCCTTAACTTGTTCAAAGTTACCACACTTTTTCCTTAAACCTCATGACGCCACATTAAGCCTTCGGCTCTCCTGTGCCAGTTCCACGGTCCCGTTGCCACATTCTTTGTGTAACTGCCCAAAGACGTTTGTGTACTGCTGTATCGCAGTTCTTTTGAGATCAAGAAGATCTCCTAGAAAAGTTCTAGGCATCAGTTTGGTAAAAAAAATAAGAATAAATTCAAATACGCCGTGATTGCAGCATTTAAATCCTATTCTCCCCTATCCTATCACATTTCCTGTAATCTTTTGGTTCAGATGGCTTTTGGATGTGGCCTGAGAAGCGCTGGCCCAGTTCGTGTGCGTAAGCAAAGCAACAGCCTCCGGCCCACTCTCGCCTCATGGGAGCGGATGTTGTTTTACACAACCGAAGGAGAGAAACACACGCTGAGCTCTACCTCGTCCACGTCATCGCAGTTGTAACCGTCCCCGGTGTAGCCGTCGGGACAGGGCCCGCACTCAATCCCGTCCGATGTCTCGATGCACATATTGTCACGGAAACAGATGCCCGGGCCGCACCTCGGTTTCACCACCTCAGTTCCGCCCAGGCCTTTTCAAAGAGCAGAGAGAGAGAGAAAAAAAAACGTATTTATTTGCAGTTTGCATTTTGTCGAATTTACTCGTAAGAAGAACAAAAAAAAAACGGTTTCCGATTCCTACCGCAGGCCTGACACTCTGAGATGGTGTTCCTGAGAAACGAGGTCTCCTTGACCTGTAAAAGTAAACAAACATAAACATGATTACGCGCAGTCGGGCGAGCCGTCGGGGAGGTCAGGGGCGAGCGAGCGGGGGGATTAAGTGGGCCCAGAGGACCTGTCGAGCCATTTACCTGCTGAATGAGAACGTCTTTCAGCTCGTTTATCACCTTCGTTAAGTCCAGCATTTGATTTGACAGCTGCTTCGTGTTGACCCCTGAAAGAAAGGGGCCGTTGTTGTTATTTTTCCTTTCGACCAACGCAGAGGAGCTGTTGTTTTCCTGTCCCTGACGTAGTTCTTCCTGGGAACGATTGACCCTTTTTTTTTCCATCCATGGGGTGTTCACTCCCATGGATGGAATCTTACCCAGAGTTTGAACGGAGTCTCTTTGTTGGGAATGGCAGTCTTGCAAGGAAGCCACGTTCTCATACGTGTCTCCGACCACCAGCTTGAGCTCGTCCAAGCTCTCCTGTGAGAATGAAACAAGTAGACGTGGACCCCAAAGTCATTTGGGAACCACCAGAGCCATTATTGAAGACGGAGACGTAGCGCTAGTATAGTCGGGGGATATCCCAGGCGAGGGGTCACCTGGTCTCTGGCGTGCATGGTCTTGAGCTCCACCATGCCGTACCCGGCCGGCAGACCCTGGAAGGCGGCAGGCAGATCCCTGATGGTCTCCACCAGCCTGCAGTCCAGATGCAGCTCCACCCCCCCGGGCCCCTGCTGCCGCATCCCCCGCAGGTGGAACAGCAGGCGGTGCTGTTGGCCGTCTGCCAGCACCAGGTTGTTGAAGGTCACCGAGCTCATCCTCTTGTCGGTGCGCAGGTAGCGCAACACGGCTGTGGCGGGACGGGGCGGGGGGAAGGAGGGAGTTACAGGTCGCGGGTGCAAAGGCGGATTGAGGCACAGCGGGGCTTTAAATTGAATGCGGTAACAACAGCGGCCATGCCAGCGTGTTGATGATGGTCTCGATTTTTATTTTTATTTTTTCCAACCGCATTCTCACGTGCTTTGTTTAGCATGTCGGCGTCGTAATAATTTAATCACTGGCACCGATGCAAATGAAACTAAGGACGAATGTCTGCTGGTGGGCAGAAATGAAAGTTGAAACGCAGACTTATTATTATTATTATTATATCTTGTGTTAATGCTGAGATTGTAGCGTGAGGTGTCGTTATGTTGGTGTTTACGCACAAAAAAGATGGTTTAGTCAGTGCCTTTGGAAAAAACACGTTTCCCCCCCCCCCCAAAGCAATTGGGTATTGGGTAATACAAATGCTTCTGTTGGATGCCGGGAGTACTTTTTTGAAAAGGTACGCCTGCTGAGGCTGAAAACAGCGTTGATTAAAATGAGCCAAGCGAAACTGAAAAGTTGTGGCTGTCAAATCAAAACCACGAGGAAGCGCTAAAAAGCCCATTTAGTGCTGTAGGAAACCAGCCAAATCTTGGTGGCGAGTGCCTGCGCGGGTTCATCCCTTCATTTCCCGGCTCACATAGCACACAGAATCAGAAAATATGGACTATTGCTGCTGCAAACGTCACGGCCTCCCACCTCTGTTGAGTTTGCCCATGATGGTGAACTCAAAGTACTTGCTGTTGTCCCTGGGGTTGTACAGGCCGAACACGGTGGTCCCGGCCTTGGGTTGCAGCTTGAAGGTGGCCAGGATGAAGGCCTCGTTCACCCCTTGCTCGGCCAGGCCGCCCTGCAGCAGGTCTGGCAGGCAGTCGGGCGAGGTGAGCAGATCATACACTGTCGACGGGGAACGGGGGGAGGGAGGGAGGGAGAGAGAGAGAGAGAGAGAGGAGAGCAGTGAAGCGGGCGAGTAATGGATGATGAGATATGAATATTTACAAGCGGCAGCCGCGCTCTGATCCCCGGGTAAACACATCCTGCGTCAACAAGCAGAGGATGATGATGTTGATCCGGCGTTTGACGCTGTGGCAATCAGTCAGAGTCAAACTTGGCCCGACGGAGCGAGGTCTAAAACAAATCTCGCAGAGGTGGGTTACTGAGTACATTTAAGCCTGCGGAACTGCAGCTTTTAGAAGTATGTTGTATCTTTCTTTTTTTATTTTTTTACACTTGCTCTATCATCGGCCTGTGCAAAAACGCATGTTCATCCGGCGCCTCCTCCCGGATAAAGTAACTCGGGAGCCGGGAAGGCCACCAGGGGATGCGCGGCGAATCTGCAGTCCGCCATCTGCACCCAACCACGAACACCCGAGTACCCAATAAAGCCGTTTGCGAGGGCCCTCTGTCTGTGAATTGCTGCCAAATGCTCCCGCAGATTGGCCGCCGCCTGCCAAGATAGCCAGGCGCGACCTGGAGAGGAGATCTCTGCTACGTCTTCTTTTTCTTTTTTTTCTTTTTTTTTTCCCGTTATCTCTCTCCTCTGCCCGCGGTCCCCCGGGGTGTTCCGGTGTATTGCGGCACAAACGCAGGGGTGTTGGGGATGTGCGCGGTAACATGCGACTAAGCCCCCGAAAGAGCAGCCACCTGGCGCGGCGCGGCCCTCGCCTTTTGTGTTCACTCGCCGCTCCGTCCAATTGAGCCAAGTCCGGCCGCGAACGGAACAAAAACACAGCAATGCTCACTCGGGCCGCTACCGAGTTCAAGCCGGTTAAGTGGCGCGTTTTTGCTTTGCGTACGTGCCGATCTGTACTTACACCTCAAAAGGATGGGTTTACGGGGCATTCCGTTGACCGCTGTGTGCCGTTGGCGGGGAGGTGGCTTGCAAACGGACTGAATTCTGCCGACTTGACCCGCCGCTGCAATAGGCGGGTGAGGCATGCTGTCGAACAGACGGCAAAACGCTTGTTGCGATCCGCGCAATTCATTTTCCACGAGGGTGGGCGTCTTCGCGTTCAGCGCTATCGCATTGGCCCGAACGTAAGCCACAAGGCTCCACTCCGCCCACACTGTTCATTCTACGCCAACACATAAATCGGCCTTTTAATAGTGACATCGGCTCAGGGAGTGGAACGGTTCGTCCACTCAATTGAAAGTGTACAGCATTTAAAAGTAGTAAATGAGATCACCGGGGCACGCCTCTGCCCATTAAACTCACAATCCTGCTGCGCATACGCTCTTTTGGACGGCGGGCTGTGTGGGAGTCAGGGTTTGTCTTACGCCAGATGTCCTGAGCGAGTGCCTCATTTCACCCCCTGATTAACCTCCGATTTCAAGCTTCATAAAACTAACTCTGCTGGAAGCCATAAAGTAATCCAGCCTCGCCCCCTCCTTAACACCAGGGCGTAAATCTGCTGTACGGCTGTCGTGAGCAAATTGTGGGCATTTCTCATACCGTATTGTTGAACATATGCTTCACACTCGAGGGTCTGGTGTGTTTGAAAAAAAAGAAAAAAAGAAGAAGCTGGGATTTATTGGAGATTCCTGTTTTGGACGCGCTGCCTCAACCATGACCCGGCGGTGACGGGATTACGTCATCGACATCGCCACGTTCATCAAGCGCGTAGTTCGCGCAAGCAGCCGCATCCCATTGCGCACACCGTGGCCGTGAGAAACCTAGGTAATGTGTGGCGGCGGTGATCCCTTTTTTTTTTTCTTTTTTTTTTTTAATCTCTTGGTGCCGCGCTCTCGGTTGTATTTCATGTGTTTGGCCAGCTGATGAGTTAAAAGGCCAATATTAAGCCTTGCGCTGTTTTTCATCTAAAAACCGCTACTTGGGAAATGGCTGCTAATTGCTCCACTATGTTCACCAGACAGTTGCCGTTGTCCGTCCACCGTTTAATGCTGAGTAGGTAGCGTGCAGTGTTGTTTTTTTTCCCGAGCTTTTTCCCCCGAAAACAGCAGCTGGGGGGGGGCGCGAAACAGCAAAGTTGCAGCTTTACAATGAGATCAAAGGTGCCACCAAGGCCACAGGGGGGCTGTGGAGCCAGGCGATCACCGTTCCCTTTATATCCATCAGGTGATCTCTCTCTCACATGGTCACGTTGTTTTTTTTTTCAAGTTGTTATTCCAAACATCCTCATTACCGAAATTCCGGTGATGGCCGCGTCAAAGCCGAACTTTGCCGGAGACTTTGTCTGAGGCCCTACTTGAAATTGGTCTCCCCCCCCCCCGTTTAAACACCGTGAATTCCGGCCCCGCGGACGGGCCAGTCATTGGCAGGCGAAATGATGGATGGTGAACATCATTCATGTGGACTTGCTTTATACAAAACATCAGGTAGCCATGGCCAAAAGATTGGAGGGGATTAATGGGCGCATGAGAGGCTCGCCATCAATCAACCGGCGCACGGGGGGGGGGGGGGGGGGTCTAAACTGGCAATATTTTTACAAGTCGATTCCAGTTTGTGTTTGACTTTTGACTTGAGGTTGCGTGATTGCGAGTGTACGTCAGCGAGAGAGAGAGAGAGAGAGAGAGGGAGAGAGTGTGTGTGTGTGTGCGTGTGTAACTTGAAGTTCAATATTGCGCCCAGATCGTCTCTGATTATTCCCATGTGTGTGACCTAGCTGGGACTTTGATTTGAATTCATACAAAGCAGAAAGCTAAAGCCTCCTGAGCTGGGGTGATCGCGCAGATTCGGCCGGGTAGACGCGAAAGGCACGGTGACCTTACCTCGGCGGAGTGCGAACGGGTTTAAAACTTTATCCCACTTTGGTACTTTATCTCTTTAACTTTACCTGTCACAACCGGCCGAAAAAGCCCTTTTGCAGCTGACAGGGATATTTAGCGTTTTATTTGGTCCTCGGTGAGTATCACATACCTTAGCTAAGCCTTTGTGCCTTTTACTGGTCTGCATATGACATTCTTTACCCCACCCCCCCGGTGTCTGCTTTACCCATTATGCATTGAACTCATACATAGGATGTTAAAATACGCAGAGTGGTGTTGCCATTAAACCTTTTTTTTTTTTTGGACAGACAGTGAAACTGGAGGATTGCATCACAGGCCGGATTTACACATTTTCTTTACACATTTTCGTGCGAGTTTGTGATTTGTGCGCCTGTGTCGAAGGTCAAAAAAATAAGATAAAATTCAAGATTTTATATCCTTGAACTTTGTCATCCACAGCAGTAACCACAGTTTCTTTGAATTGAGCTTAATCTAAACAATGTGCGAATATATATATATATATATATATATATATAATTGAATTAAATGACTTACCCAAAGCCTGGGCTTCCACGCGTAAGCACAGTTGTAATAGCAGCTGCGAGGCCAGAATCAGGGCCGTCCACAAACCCATTTTGTCCCTTCAACTGGTCCCAGATCAGACGTTTCTCCCCCGGTGACACAGTGGCAGGTTTCCCGTATGTCTACGTCGGCTGTGAGTGTCCCCGCGTGTCTTTTTTGGAAATCAGAAGAAGAACGGCGTGACTGTCATGTTGAAGAAGAAACTGCCGTCAGCCGGTGGCTGTTTGTGAACCGGGGCTGGATTCGTTTGTGGACGCGAGGAGAGGGGTTGCTTAGCGAGTCTTAGCGAGGGAGGAGCAATGGGGCTAGAACCTGTTTTTTTTTTTTTTTTGTTTCTTTTAAACTTCCTCAGATGGCCCCATGTGGAGAAGGAGTGACCTGGGGAGTGAAAACTCCGTTGCATTGGCTCCTTGCGGCTGCTGCCAATTCCCACAGCACCACACACATTGTGCATATTGTGCGCGGGCTGCTTCCAATTTGGTTCGGGCTCTCATTTTTTGGCCAGTGAAATCAGGTTTCCACGCAAACGGGAATAACTTTAGACACTCGAGTTCATGCGCGGGGTGAATTTTTGAAAAGTGTCTCGCCAACCTCCTTCAAGCAGACTTCGTAGACTCGCATTTTTATTTATTTTTTTCACACTCTGTCCCAGACACGCCGGGAGATTATTTTTTTCTTCTTTTTTGCGCTTTCCTTCCAGGCATCAGATGTGACACCTTTCCCATATGCCCCTCGCTTCCTCCCTCTTTCCCTGGGCGAAGTCCAGGAAATGAGTCTGCGCCTTTACAAGCCGCGTTTACCGGCCGTCAGAGGTTCAGACATGGTCTCCCGGTCGTCGGCGTGTCCCTGGCCCCACGCCACTCTGCCACATTTGGCAGAGACGAGGTCGCTCAGGTCATAGCCGGGTCTGTTTCCCCACCCCCCCTTTCTTTGCCTGTTGCATCTGGCTTTCTGAGCCCGGCCACCTTTTGGCCGCGGGTGCGTAACTTTGAGTCGCATCGTGCACACAAAAAAAAAAACGCTCAATTTGTATTGGTAATGTTTGAAGAAGTGCCCAGTCGAAAAAAAAAAAAAGGAAAGGCAGGATAAACAGAAGTATGTAAAACCGCACGGCGGCAAATGAGTCATAGTTTCCACACAGCTCTACCACAGGTGTTCCGTGTGGTTAGTCTGCGCACCGCTGCTCTTTTCATTCGCCTTATGGACTCCCAGAGTTTTATCTGCCATCTGATTGGTTTTCCCGCCAGGATCCCGTAGAGGCGGTCTGGGTTCTGGATCGCAGCCGGTCCCCGCGGACCTCCGTGCACGGTCGGCAGCTGTGGCACAGAGCTCAGCGGACCCCGTCGGCCGGCTGGAGGACCTGGGCCGAGTCACAGCGCGGTCGATGAGGTCAGACGGCGAACCGCGCCGCTGGCTCTAAGATAAACCCCCCCCCGAAATCCCAAATGCGTCTGACACCATCTCCGGAGTATTTTCATTCAGGAAACCGATATGACCAAATCCTGAGTCTGATGTTCG
Organism: Colistium nudipinnis; assembly: GCA_016785305.1. Taxonomy (NCBI): domain Eukaryota; kingdom Metazoa; phylum Chordata; class Actinopteri; order Pleuronectiformes; family Rhombosoleidae; genus Colistium; species Colistium nudipinnis. Next base: position 68,558 of record JAFBJU010000367.1, on the reverse strand, counting down.
TCTTCTGTCTCTTCATAAGGTTAGCTGGAAGCAGACACCGAGGATGACTTCATCCCAGTCACCACGGCTAAATTGAGTAGTGTTGGCGTTGGTTAATACCTGAAAAAGTGGCTTTGCGCAGCAAAAAAAAAGACAGAAAAGGCTGTTTGGGCTCTCAAGGGCGGTCTGAGGGACCATTAGTGGTTTTCAAACGTTGAATTGAAAAAATAAACACGAGACACTGGTCAGAGACGTGAATGACTAAAGGTACATAATCAAAAGCATGTGGTGCAGGACTGGAAAAGCAGATAGGCAGAGATAAGGCCTACGAATGTTTTATTAACGGTGTTTAGTCTTTGACGTTTTTCTGCTCTGCCTTTTTGTTCAGATAAACACACATCCACATTTGAGTTTGACTATAAACAAACTGCTGGCGGGTGTTATGCTATCATTTATCAAGCTAACTGGATTTATCCGTCGATCAAATGCTTGGCAGACATGGCACACGCACACACACACACACACGAGCCTTTCAAATATTTCTCATCGACGTGATATTTCCTGCGATAATTGGAGAAGACCCCCTGATTATGGCTGTGTGCTAAAAAGATTCAGGTCCGAGTTATTACAGATTTATGGCCTTAAAGAAAACAATAATTACGTTCACCGCATAAAGGTTCCCCCTCACAAGGCATTCTTTCGTGAAAAACGACTTACATCATTCGCCTCGCGTTTGAGGAATGGCCGCTGACTTTTTTACGACACAGCCGACCGCAACTGGAAGCGGCCGTAAGTCTCTTTGCTCCAGCGCCGAGCGCTACGGTGCTCATTACGCTGTGGGATGCAATGTCTTAGCCGGCGAGGTTACGTAACAGCAGCCCGTCAGCAAGTCAGAGGGGTCCAATCCAACGCCTCATCAAATGCGCAGCATCTATCAAAACAACTCCAAATCCAAAGTGACGCCATTAAATTGCCAGGATTTCTGGCATTAGGCAGGGCTATAACTCTGAACCACGGGCTTCATAAATGAACCCACATCCTGCGGCATGTTTATTCTCAAATACACAAATTGCTACGCCACGGTGGAGAAATGGTGTCGTCCTGTCTGGAAATATCGAGCACAGCATGTAGGGCATCGATACAAATGCAATGTACGCATTAAAGGGGTACAGTTCCCGTTTTAATCGGAAAATGAAACTCTCCTACTATAAAACCATATACATGTCTAAAAATGTTGAGGAAAAAAAACCAAAAAACGCTCAACATATTCAAACTAAAGCTGATACGCGTGTATTTCATTTGAGCTGGACATGTAAACGAACTCAGACAAGTAGTCTGAGTTGTTTATAATGGGGGAAAAAAATAAAAAGACAAATAGCAGGATTTGTTTCAATCTTTAAAAAACATCCAAATAACAGGAAAACGGATAGATCTATGGCTACATTACTTCAGCTCCGCTTACCTGAGCGAAAGGCCTGCCCTCCTATTTCTCTGTGAGATCACTCGGAATTGCCTCACTTTTGGACGACATACAACATAAACCGGGAAACACTTTTTTTTTTGAAGCCGGAAAAAAAAAAAATAATAAGACAAACCCCCTTGAAGATTTACGACGGAGGCGCAAAGGCGCTCACGCAGTGGCTTCGCCGAGACGGCGGAACATATCATTTCGGAGAACAACGTTGTGGTTTCAGGATATATTTCGCGGCCGTATGCACGGAGGACGTAATAAAGGCCCCCACTCCCATTCACTGGCGGAAGCCGAGCCTGATGGATTTGTCATGTGTGATCCGGGAGTTCAATCTCAGCCCATTTGAAAAACTGTCCAGCTGCTTCTCCACTCACTCGCACCGGCTCACTGCAACTCAGCGCATGTTTCAGTCACACCTACACACATCATACTGTAGACCCGACACGTATACCCTCCCCGATGTAACCTCTCACGTTTTCTGACCTTTCTGTCCTTTTCCTTTGACCCTTTTTTTTTGAGTAACTTTGCTTAATAACCACTGGGGAGAGGTGGCCTAGTGATGAGGGAGACGGGCATCGGACCAGAGGGTTGCCGGTTCGGGGCCCAGTCGAGGCGGCCTCACTCTGGAAGGATGCACGAGCCACCGCCACTAACAAAAGAGCACCTCGACTGCCCTTGAGCAAGGCACCGACCCCATCTGCTCCCCAGACACTCTCAGCTGTCCGCTGCAGCCTTGCGTGCGCCACGGATGGGTCAAATTTCCCCTGATTTGTGTGTGTTTGTGTGGGACGATGCGCAATTCTAATTTCCGGGTCCGTCCTGATTTTTTATTTTTTTTTTCTTATAAATTCACGATCCGCAGAAGACAAAAAACACAAAGCTTTGGTGAGGCCCCGAAATATTCCCTGGGCCAACGCCTCCAGGTTGTGTTTGAAAGCTCTGGTCGAAAATGAGAATGTGCTCATTGTGCTTTTTCTGAAGGGCCTCGCTCAGAGGCGGTGCCGAAAAACAGCTGGCCGTCACAGAGGGGAAAGGAGGGATGGTGATCATTAAACGCGGGGGATAATGTTTCGGAAAATGTGTAAAGAGCAAATAAGCCTCACACCCTGGCTCTTTCCTCGCCTCACCCCGGCTCACCAGCGGCTGCCTGGCGGGACACGGGCGGTCGGAAAAAATCCCCGCAACATTCCCAACCCCCCCCCCCCCTTCCATTTTACTTAAAATATGACAAATATGTCCCTTTTTCACCCGTGCGTACGGCGTGTTCTCGAAGGATTCTTTGAAGCGCACATAAACCAGTCGATTGCCTCACAACGCGAGGCCAAAACGCCGCCCACACAATGTAGTGAGCGCCGGGCCCTACAGTACAAACAGTGCCGCATTGTGCTCCGCTGAGTCGTATTCCAGGTGTTCCCATTAATCCTTCGTGCTTCTGGCACACTGGGGCCGGAGCGCGTCCGGGCTCGCGAGGTCCAACCCACGGCGGGAAGCAGGCCCGTGGTGGGAAGAGCAAACCGGGTCGCTTGTTTCCGACGGTTCCCGCCGGTTGCGTCGGCTTGATTGGCTTTGCCGTGAGGAGTGAGTACGCGAGGAAGGGGGAGAACCGACAGCACACGGAAGCACTTAACGCCACTTCCTGCGGCGTAATCTGGCACGGCAGATGCGAGACACCATGGTGCACGTGTTGGGGTACGCGGGAACTGTTTTCGTCCTCTGTCGCACCTTGTCAGATTTGAGAGGCTCCCAGTTGAAATGGAGAACCACCAAGAGTGACATATTATGAAAAATGCACAAATCACTGCCTCCCAATGTTTCTGGCGGGGCATTTCGTTTCCCATTTCCCATAGTGAATGTCCAGTCCCATCAGAGGAGACGCAGTGACACCCCCCCCCCCCCCCCCCCCCCCCCCCCCCCCACCCCCCACCACCGCAAACATTATCTCTGTATTTATTCAAGCGAATTTCAATAATTGACGTCCGTTTAATATTGCATAAAGCCCGCAGGCGCTGAACCAAAAAAAAAACACCCGAGCGCTGGTTTGGTGAGAGGGGCGCGCAATTATGCAACCGATCTCTGAGTGAAAGCACGTCATCCTCTTACGAGGAATTATAACCCCACGGTTCCTCATTCAGGAGAGGGGGAAGTGGGCCACATGTGGAAAAGTGCGGTTACTTGAGACGGAGGCTCGAATGAGTGAGCTTGTGTGTGTGTTAAGGCACAGACGCCTTCGCCAGTTTGAACAGAATTCCTTTGTTGCGTTCAAATTCTTCGAAACGGCAACCTCTTCTCCGTTTCCTGTCTCGCGCTGTCCGGAGCAGGGGAGATAATGCATTTCCCAGAGAGACAGATGTCCCATCTCCAAAGTTCAGTTCAGGAAATGAACCGATTTCTTCCACACTCTCTCTCAGCCTCAGTCTGCCTACCAGGCACAAGGATGGGATTTATTTATTTTATTTTTTGGAATTTTTCGGTAACACCAAATGCGTGCTTATCGCTCCATTTTCTCACGTATTCGAGGGAAAAAAAAACAAAAAAAAAACGTGCGAAGAGTCACACGTGGCGCCCGGGGTCAGCGGATCTCCACGCAGTCCGTCGCGGCGAAGAATGCGCCGAGGTTCACAGCAGCAGGGGATGGAACCGTGCGAGAGCGCGGTGATTTACGACTGCCTCTCCCCACCTGTGACTGCCCGTTTGCCCCGAGCCGAGGATAAACGGTTGGGGAGTGGAGGGGGTGGGGGTGTTCATGGGATAATTGTGGTCCATTAAAAACTCAGTTTCTGGCTAGGTTCTGAGAACAGTGAAAGTTGAACAGCTCTGTGTATCGTGTTCATGTCCTCCACCCCCCCCGAGAACAAGCAGTGTCGGTCACATGCATGACACTGACTACGTATCAAGTGAATACACATTTTTCTTTCGCATCACTGATGTGAGTGTATGTGTTTTTGATTTGATGGGTTCCGTTTTGTTGTGTTTTTTTTGTCTCGTTTGAATTGGGAAAACGTTATCGAGACACAAATACAAAAGCGAGACCAGGTAAAATGTAAGAAAACAAACAAACAAACAAACAAATAACTCGCTCCAAAAATCTGGGCACACAAGAACATACAGTAAGTACGGCGAATCAACGCTGAACCGGAAGGAGGATCCATAAACCGGGATAGGTGTATAAACCTGACAAAATGAGGTCATTATCAATTGGCTTATATAATTGCCAATTAGGAATGAATTGTTGTCATCATTTCTCATTTGATCGACGCACAACGCGATGCCGCAAAAAAACAAACAAACTGCCCCATGTGTGTGCACATGGGCGTGTCACGTGTTTGCGAATGGAAACCAGGTGGTTTTTGTGCTGTGCCAAGGCCTGTTGTTGCACCGTCAGCTCCGTGTGTCTCGGGGTAGCGTTACGAGCTCAGCGGGAGCGCGCACATCAAACGCTCCGCTAGGGGCTGATAAACTCATTGGGGCTCGGTCAGGCCCGGGCAACAAATGGGCACGCCGACATCTCGTGCTTCTCGGGGGCCCCCCCTCCGCTCAAAACCACGAGCCAGCTTTTTCACGAGTTCGTCATGAGGAAACGGGTTTCTGGTTTATTGGAAAAGTAATAAAATGTCAAATCCTTGACTGGTCTGAGCAGCAGCTTGTTTTTTTTTCGTTTAAAAAAGGGGGCGGAGGAAAGGGAGACTTTCGTGAGGTAAAGAATGAAAAAGACAGATGGAAAAAGACAGGCCGCCGTGATGTCACGGCATCGCTGCGGGAGCCGGGACAGCAAATAGGAAGCACCGGTGATGAAAAACCCACCAGCGAGATACGCACCAAAAGAGCCGATCGGGACAAATCCACACCGCGATTTGAATGCGTGTGCTTCATCGTGAAAAGGGAATATATTTCAAACAGATGTTGTGGTTCACACGCTGGTTGTTAACCAGGCCGTATGTTGTAATGGGGATTTTATTTTTGAACCTATAAAACCGAAAAATATTCAGTACACTGGCCCAAGCTTACTTAAGTGTTTTTTTTATTTTTATTTTTTTTGCTTCGCCGGCTGAAAACGCTCCACTTTACCCACATTTATATAAGAACGGGATGAACATATGTACGACAAACACCGCCAGGGTGAGAGTGGAGGAGGAGGAGGAGGAGGAGGAGGAGGAGGAGGAGGAGAATTAAAGACCCAAGAGGCACAGTGAGATTTCGAGGGGTGAAGTTTAATGGGGGTCATGATCGCCTTTGTCTGAGGTGTCAAATATTGAATTTGGTTTGTGGGACAGAAAGCACAACCGGAGCCACTCCTACATTCACTCAGCCAACTAAAACTCTCTACATTACATTAAACCATTGTGCGCCCCCCCCCTGGGGGCCCCCCCCCCCCCCCAAAAAAAACCCCCACCACCGCCAAGAACCACTCTCAGCAGCTGGGTCTCAAAGAGGGTCATTACTTTTTTGACAAATTACAGACATTTTGCTCTTTCAAAGGTTGGGAGAAAGGCTACCGCACATTATCTTTTCTCATTTTGCCCGCGCACGCACCGCACTGTTCCCGACTAAGTGGTTTCATCCCTTCCTATCGAAGGGATTTCTTTGTTCTGGCCGCAGGGAAAAAACTCTCTCCTCTCTCCTCTCGTGTCTGGGCAATCTCTCCTCCTTGATTACGCCTCGGCTAGCGGCGATCAGTGTTGCTCTGTGGGAAAAAGGGACCCCAGGGTGACTCACTGGTTGACAATCCATCGGCTCCCCGGGCCCTACGAGGAGCACAGGTCGACAGACAGACAGACAGACAGGCAGGCAGGCAGGCAGACGCGCGTATGACGGAGACGGAGGTACACGCAGGCGGGGTCCTACGGGTGCCCCCCTTTTGACGAAAGAAGGAAGGAGGCATTAAAGAGGGCGGACTGTGACCTTATTGGCCAGACCGCTTCCCAGTGCCTCTGTCACAGCGTACTAGTTGTGGAAGCAGCCAGTCGCTTTCCTATGTAGATCCTGCGAAAGAGAGGAAAAAGAACGAAAGTGGGAATGAACACCTGGTCTACATTAGTCGACGCAATTAAGCTCCAGAGTTTGGAGGAGGGTGTCGTCAAGTGGCCTTTCCCCAATCGCGGTGTAAAAAAAATGGAAGACGGTTCATCTGCCACGCGACAAGCTTTCCACCCAGTCATCGATATGGTGGACCCGAAATAGCCGGATATGTTGGCGCCATTCAGCCTCGCCGGTATGTCACTTGTGGAGTTGTTGTGAAAAAAAAAAATCCACTGTGGCCCAACAAGCCTTTCTCGCGTGGACCAATATTATGTGTGAGAGTGTTTTCCGATTCACTCTGTTATAATAGAATTGACGATTTATAGCGATGAATCCCTTGAATTCGACGAGGGTGTTTTTATTTGAAAACGAAGCCTGGAAAGGTAACTCATGCAAACTCCACAGGCTGAGCAGGAATATTTGGTGGGAGCAGCGGCGGCGGCGGCAGGAGGGAAATCCACTGTGCATGCGCAGAGGGGACTCTAGGCACAGATTCAAGATTTGATGAGAATTTGTACGGTAAACCTGCTCCCATTATCAATGCTTACTGCTCATTGGCTGTGTGACAACAACATGTTGCAGGATTTGGAGAACAGCAGCAGCCCCCTTAATTAATTTGGTTTTAGATCAAATATTCATTGATTATGAGTTGCAAAAAAAGTTGCAAAAAGGGGCTCATAGCGTCTTTCTCTCCCTCTCTCAGTCCCTGTGTGCGCGCGTGTGCGTGTCTCACCCGACGCCAAGTGTGAGCAGGTGGGAGGCCAGCAGCGAGGGAACGAGGACGAGGAGAACGTCGGAGGAGAAGAGTCCTCTCTTCATCACCTCTGACTTCCTGACGCTGAGGGAGCCCTGCTGCTTCGGGTGCTGAAACACAAACTCCCTGCGGAGACGAGAGGGAGAGAGGCGGGCGACACGGAGCCACCGATAAAAAGGTGCAAGGTAAAAAAATAAAAAAAAGAGAGAAAAAAAAAAAACAAGGTAGGAAAGGAAGAAAATAAACAGAGATAATGAGAACACGAGAGAGAAGACGGAGCAGAGATCTGAGAGCCTTAAAAAAACGCTACCCGTCTAGATTTGAAAGTTCTAGTGTGGCAGAGTAAATAAAAAATGAAGAGGACTTGTGTGTTTTCCTAACAGTCAAAGGTACACTCCTCAGGCAAAATTGAAAAACCAACCTGCTGTCAAACCCCCAAATGATCAATAAAATATATATATTTTTTTTTTGGTTGGTTTTGAAGATAAAAAACAAAAAACAAACAGACATGAATGATGGATAATTATGGAACCAAAAAATGCCCTGGATGTCTTCAACAGAGCGGGGGCCTTACTTTGGTGGCATATTTTCCGGTCTGCTGGACCAGTCCCACACCCAGTCCGTGTCCACTCGCCGCTCGGTTTCCTCCTGATGGGACGAGGGGCGACGGCAGAAGAGGAAAAACAGGCCAAAAAGGAAGTGAGCGTATATGTCCAATTAGCGCATGACGCCCATTCCCCCCCCCGGGGTTCTTTCATTTGAAGATTGCGCGTGAATAAATCAGTCATGATGCGCACAAATTCAAAGGGAACGTTCCATATGGAAGGTTGTGGATCTCGGGCAGGTCTCGCGTGTTTGCGAGTCGATTAGTAGGTGGACCGAAAACACCAGTGGCGCTTTGCCGGCTAGTAATGTGCCGGAAAAAAAGAAGGGAGCGCAGAATGCACATTTGATTTATACGACAAAGACAATGACGTCCGGACGAAAGGACAATCAGTGTGACAAGTCAGTGTGGCGCACACGCGTACCTGTATGGTGACACAGTCACTGTCCTGATCACTGCTGGGTCTTGGGGAGCCGGTGGACCGCGGGGTCCCCACCTGGGGAGGACTGGAGACACCGAAAACGCAGCTCATCAGCGAGAAATACGGCCACATTGAGTCTGCTATTGCTTTTTTTTTTTTTTTTCTCAAAAGGGGGGAAAACCAGCAAGAGTCCAGCAAGAGTCCCCCCCCCCCCTCCCCCCAACCTCACTAACCTGTCTTTACTCCTCTCGCACTCCAGCTGCGCCTCCAGGAGGATCCTTTCCAGTTCCCCCTGCAGGGCGGAGGAGATGCTCTCCGGCGACCCCGTCAGACTCTCCCGGCGGTTCACGGCCACGATCAGCTCCTCCAGCTCGACCCAGGAGCCTGAGGAGGAACGACGGGCGGTGAGCAAGAGGGCCGAAAACCAGCGGGCCTTCGCGCAGCGCGCACACAGGCGAGACTCCAATGAGTTGTGGCGAGGAAAAAATTCCATAGGTCTAAAATTGTGTATTTGTACCGAGTTCCTTTGGTTGAGCATCCACTGTGTTTACTTTCCAACGGCCGCACACTGCCGGGAGGCGCGCCGTGCCCGTAGAGATCGAGTCGCAATTGTTGCTTTTATGCCATACCGACTCGTTTGGCTTCATAAAGTGCCTACCGCGTAGTTCGTCGGCACCCGTTTCTTCAAACCCGAAATGTTTTTTTTTGGCATGGAGGTTCAACGGGTGCATGGGATTCACACAGGCGCGCACGCATGCATGCACATGCTGCTGCGTGTGCCCAGTCCACGTTTGGCCCAACCGCGGCAGGCCTAACTAACTCGGGCTGACAGCATGCTCGCTTACGTAAGTTGTTATTTCTGTCGAGAGATTAGCCGCTCACCCCTGCGCCTTCCTCCCCTCACAGCTCCCTCCTGTGATGCCGCCCATATCCGCCCCTCGCCGGCACCCGGCGGCATTTCAGACACCGACATCGAGCGCGCCTGCGTCTGCCCACCGCGGCATCCCTCCGTCCTCGCGTGAGCCCTGTGATAGGCCCTTCAACCCCGTGTTTGTCACGCTGCGTAAAATGGCACAAACAAGCGGTCGCACACGAGAGGCAGGCACATGAGTGGTCACCGAGCTGGAGGGGGCGCAGAAGCGGGGGGGAAACTGTGCCATTGCCCTGGTTGTGTTTTTGGTTTGTTTTGGGGGATGACATAACAACTGCTCTGCTGGCCTGCCTTCTGTATCCTCCGCCATTCTGCGGCACGAAACCACTTTCTGCGGCGCAATCCCGTCCGCACATTCGTCTGTGCCTCTGCCAAATCGGCCTTATGTAATGCGGACAAGGGCTGGATGTTAGAAGACTCAGTGAAGTGCAGCGAGGCAGACTGAACGTTTGTGGCGAACGCCAGTTTCCAGTGCAGAGACTGCACACCGATGATCACAGTGCGATGTGGAGTCAGAGAGCGGGGAAGGAGGAGGAGGAGGAGGAGGAGGAGGAGGAGGAGGGGGGGGGGGTGTAGGAGGGGGGGGAGGGGGGGGGGGGGGGGGGTGTGTTCCTCCTTTTGTTCAAAGGTGGTTTGTCTGGTCGTTTTGGAAGATCACAGGAGAGTGAGAATTGGTTTTATTGCCCCACATTTACATCCCTCCCCCCCCCCCCATCTCTGTGCACCACGGAACATGAGGATGTTTTTATTCGGCATCATAATAGAGAAGTTGTAAATGTAAATGTGTCACATATATTCTTATGATGTACAGCATATTTAGTGGATATTATATTTGACTATATACGCGATCAAACACGTATTCTACATTTCTCATTCATTTATGAATTTCCAAATTCACTACGACCACCGCTAACGACATCATTCAGAGGCCTTCTGTTCAAAAACTCCGAAATGCAGAAAACACAGAAGAGGACCCAACTTTGTTATGCTTCTTTTTTGCTCATTTACCATTACACCCCTTTAAATGCAATCTGTCATTTTTGTTTGTTGCAAACTTAAATTGGTTGATCGATCATTGGCAGGATGTTACAATATCCGACGCCACTATCAGCCTTGGCCTCCGGTATCGGAAGGCACCATAGTTCCTCATTTGTAATCTAGTCGGGCTTTGTCAATGGCCGAGATTAAAGTCGACTGTAATCCCTTCCCAATCCCAATCATTTTCCGGATACAGTGCCTCGATGTCCTGCTCCCAATTACATTGTTCCACATGTTTGGCCCGGCATCCTATGTGCCGGTCAATGTGCACACTGCGCTGTGGGGCTATAAGCGTCAGGAAATCTCCACAGCTTAATTGGCTTACAGAGATACAAACAGGTGAGTCAGGGAATCCGTTTACACAATGACAGGGTCAGTGACAACGACAACAACAACAACAAAAATTGTCTGGCATGTGGATCATTTCTCTGATTCTGACTCTGTGAGAATCAGGTCTGATAGACGAACAGCAAGCTGAGGCCCGAGCACATTGGATAGTCGGCCGTCCACGTTGTTTGCCCACATTGTTTACATTTTGCAATGTGGAATCGGAATGCAAATCTATGCAGACACACACGCAAACACACAGTCTCACTCTCTCTCTCTCTCACACACACACACACACACACACACACACCGTGGCTCCCCTCTTTCACAGCGCCACGTAAACAAATGATCTTTCATGTCTTGTTCTTTTTAGAGGCTGCCAAAGGACAGAAGTGGACAGCCACACAGCGGCCCGCTCCCGCGTCCGCGTCCGCGTCCCACCCGCCGACACGCGCACTCACCGTAGAGTCCGTCCTCTGGTGACTGCGAGCCGGACACAGACATGTCGGACGCCCGGGTGTCTGACTGGAGGGAGCGCGCGGAGAGAGATGCGCCGACGCTGAGCGTGGGGGACGAGGTCGGGTGAGTACCTCCGTCGATCGTCGTTGTGCTTCGTCGTCGAGTCCAGTCCGGGACACCGACGCTGCTCTAATCCCCCCCCCCCTCCCCGCCATCACATCAC
>JAFBJU010000367.1:0-56926 GCA_016785305.1 Colistium nudipinnis | reverse complement strand
ATAAACTAAAGAAAAAAAAAGTAATTAGCATAATTTCAAGATTAGTCCACGGATGGCCATGCAGTGTCCGAGTATACAAGATTTCTCTCGTGACCTGCAGTTTGGACGTGTGCCTGTTCTAAAGCCAAATGATTTGGCATCCATTTGTGACTTTTAAGAGCAGTCATGTTTACAGTAATAATATTATACTATAGCTTCAAATTGCAATGAGGTATAGGCCCAAACTCCAGAAAAAAAAAATATATACAAAAAAAAAAAGATCCACCTTTTTAATCTTTATCAAGCTGTAGGCGGCAGAAGACCCTTTGATGTGTGCCTTCAAAAACATCAAATGAAACGGTCCAAAGCAGATCAGGATTTTCACGGTTGCTCCAATCGTCACCTTATGGGCACCTATGTGTACCTGGAGAACATGTGAGACCTGGAGTGCTATATTTAAACAGTTGTTAATTGAATTAGATGGAGAGTGCCTTTGTGATTTTTCTATTTCCATCTGCATCGGGGCGAGCCCCGTGGCCCGTGATTCATTTACTTCTGTGCCATTCCTTTAAGATGCTTTGCATCCGTGTCAGCAGCACACACACACACACACACTCAAGAGCTGCGTTTCCTCCATTTAGCCGAGAGCAAATGGAGACATTACGGTGGAGGATGCACACACTATACTCTCATGCAAAAAAGATTGTGGTGCTCATGATGAGGCAGAGCCGTAACCCTTATTGACTCTGACGCTTATTAATAATTAACAATTCAGTGAACCTAAAACCACTCAGAGGCAAATGAGTAAAACGACATTTGATGGAAAGATATTCTTTTTTTTTTCTCTCTTTTTTCTGTATCTCCTTGGTAGGAGTATCGTAGCGCGCCAATTCCAGAACAACACCACCACCTGGTGGAGAGAGGTGCCAGGATGCCGCATGTTTGGCAGGTTTGTTTATCATCATCCAAATGAAAACTGTCCAATGCCATATACAGCTCCATGCGGATTACCATACGACTCTTAATGTCCTCCAAGCTCGTTGTGGATACATTTCTCAGACATACTTTATGGTGGGAAATAAAAGAATGAAGAATTGATGCGTAGGTTTGTTGGTGCCGACTGGTGTGTAGCAGAGGCCACAGACTTTGCTCCACCTTCACAGCCCTCTTTCTCAGCCATTTATTATGTTGCCAGGTAGCATTTTTCTCCTGACCCCCAGCCCTTGTTTGGAGACAAGAGGCCGGACTCCGAAAGTCACCGTTCGGGCCGCGGAAACGAAGCAGGAAAGTTCCCTCATCCATCAAAGGAAGTTATTGTCTTTGACAATGTCCCGGGCCCCGGCTCGGATCAAGAAAGGGGGGGGGGGCGATGCCAGCCGCGCTCGGGTCCGGCAAACGACTGGCCACCTGGTTCATCCATCATGCACGAAAGTCGAGATAGCCGAATAACATAAAAACCTTTTCAGGTAATGACCGCGGTTAGATCTCGCCATTAGACACGTCCGCTTTCCAGCAACCTTGTTTTAGGCCATGATTGATGACTTGATCTGCGTGTACATTCAGGGATCCGCTTAGAATTCAGCCACCGGCCCCGCGCGAAGGCTGATTAATGAGTGCCAGCGGAAATCGTGGGGTTCCTCCCGGAGACTTTTGCAGGCACTGTAGAGACGATCCCATTGGTTATTTGCAGAGCCTTTGGATTCATTCGGCACTTACCGTTCCTGGGCCTACACGGGTAGATAGTAACAGACTAATGTGGACGTCAGAGCCAGAGAGAGAGAGAGAGAGAGAGAGAGAGAGAATGAGCGAGATTTAGAGCTACAGTGCAAACCCCTTCACTAGGACATGTTGATTAATTAGATAATTAGACTACAGCCATGCTAACATCCTTGTGAGGCTGTCACGATCTGTCCCTAAAGTGCTTCTGCTGTTGGACTCTTTGATTTATTAGGTTTACTTGAGTTATTCTGTTTTGGCGTATTCAGTTGTTGGGTTTCTTTGTTCTGTTTCCCCTCGTGTTCTGTCCTTACTCTTGCATCTTGTCTTGTCTTATCCACTACCTGTTCAATTGTGTAATTTAGTTGGTTAATAACCAAGTTTTAGTTTAGCTTTATCATGGTGACTACATTGGTTTAATATTTGATTATTGGAATAACGGTAACGGGAATTGAATTTTATGTCTAAATCAAAGCATTGCTCTCATTAAAATGTGACCCTTCTGTTTTGACCTTAAGGTGGCTCTGGAGGAACATTCAAGGATGATCATCAAGGTGATTGCATGTCTCGTCTGGGACCACGTTAGCAGGTTCACCAAAACTCAAGGTAAAAAAAAAAATAAAAAATAAAAATCTCAATTATTAACATCACGATTGCACCAGAGCTATTATGAGGAGATCGCTAAAGTCCACTGCTGACTACTCATTTCGTGGAAATAGTGGTTGCGATATTTCAACATAGACTCTAGTGGTGAAGTGACGCCAATGCGTCACTTCACCACAGACCCATAGACCCATGCAGCTAGCATCGTCTGAAAAAAAAAATGTCCACGTTAGGGTTTTCCACAGCAGATCCAATGAAAGCGCAAATCAGCATATTCAATATGCAATATTGCTCAATAGAGTGGATTTATTTCTGGCACCGACGTCGTCATGACAAAAAAAAAATGGACATATCCAAGGGTCGTTAGAGTAAGCCAATTTTGAATTCTGTCTCGGGAGAGCAATAACGTCGGCAGCATACGTGACGATGATGGCCTGTCACTATTCTCATTTCTGTGTCATTCCGCAAATCGCCGTGCAGACAGCCCCAAAGTCTGTACGCACAAGTAGCTAAAAGTAAGCAATTCAAACTGCTTTTCGGCTCTCTCGGGTTACCTTGACCCTGGCATAACACCACTGTAGTCACCATTTGGACGGCCCGGATGGTTATGGGTATCAAACATTGTCCCAATATAATGAGCCATAAAGCAAACGCGAGCCATAAACGCTGCCAGCGAAAGCTCTCTGTTGACTGTAAACTCAAGGTCCTCTCTGTAGTCTGATAGACTGCTCGGCCCGCCGTGGCGCCTCACGGAGTCTCTCCGCCTTTCATTATCCTCCACCGCTCCATCTGCTGCCTCCGCGCGCGCTCTCTCTCTGACGGTCGCCAAAGCATGTCCGGACTGGAAGGCCACTGCTCTTTCGACTTGCACGCCCCCCCCCCCCCCCCCCCCCCCCCCCCCCCCCCCCCCCCTTTCCCCTTGGACCCCCCCCCCCCCCCGTACATCCGTTCGCCCCCCGCATCACCCTGCGTCGGTCCGGCTGCGGGTGCACATCCCGGTGGCCCGTTTCTGACTTAGGTGGTTAAAAAAAAAAAAAAGCATTTCAACTTAAGACGATAAACTATTTTTGACACGATTTCTTTTGGCAGAGGTCCAAACCAAAAAAAGAAGAAGGCTCTTCAAATTATCATTCTTTTAAAGGACCAAATGAGAGCAGTTATTATCTTTCGTTTGGACCACATGTTTCGTGCCAAGTGGTGTAAAAAATAAAATCCAATATTCACTATCCTGTGAGCTGTGTTTTTGGTCCCTATCAATGCTTCAGAGACAAGTCAGGCACTTTAGCTGCTTCACAGTGTTCTCCACAGACAGCTAGTGAACAAAAAAAATGGTGCATACGTTTGCCATTTTGTAAACCGTATGTCTGGGTGGTTTGAAAATTTGCCCGAAACAAAATTTGACTTCGAAAAATGAAAGGGTAAATTAATAGATGGAGAAAGTAGCCGTTAGTTGCGGTGTTGAAATCAATCATGAGTAATAAAATAAAGCCCAGGATTTGTCATTTTTTGCATTGGAATGTTATTATGCTGCGCCTTGTGTTTGGAAATAGGGAGCACAAAAAAAAAAAGGAAGAATGTAGTCTGTTGCATAAACCCCCTCAATGATAATGGTGCAATGAATTTACACATTAACGATAAAAAACGAACATTGTAAACTTTGTAAATGGAAAATGAATGGCGAAGCTATTTAAAGTGAATTGCTTTAGATGGTAAGTGTCCACTAAATGTATGCCCAGAGTTGTATATGTTCTCGATGACATTTTTGGAATAGCTCAAATGTTTTTTCCACGCATTTATATAGTATATTATATGTACATTGTGGCACATTAGAGGTCAACATGGACGGCCTTTCTGTTTGGCTCCTGTTATTGGAAAAGACGTTGGAACACATTTTTGCTCTTTCCATGAAACTCCATCCCGAATCCATTCAAACGATGAGTCGCCCACACTGGGTCTAAAAGCGTATAAGTAAAACATCTGAGAGATGTTAAATGCCGGCTCCACCGAGATTTTTAATGTAGGTCTGATGGGGAGAGCGGCGATAGGACAAGATAAGTGATCAGAGCTGATAAAATGGAATGAGATGCCTCAGCCCCTGAAGGCATCTCATTCCGGTGTCGAGTCTATCTCTCTCTGTGTCCGCCGTGTCGTCGTTTCCACTCTCCAGCCTCAGGTGACGACAGGCGGCGCCGCGACGGCGCGGGGTCATTGTACGACACGAAGTTTAAGAAAAGAAAAAAAAAAAAAAAAAAGTCCATTTATTGTAGTCGTCACGCCCGGGCGAACCGACGTTTACACAAATAATTCAGATGGGGTTTTTTTTTTTTTTTCCTTCTTTTTGTGCTTTCCAATTTGCATGCACAACACTCGGTTGGTGGTGTGTTTTCGTTTGGAGAGGCTTGAAAACACCGGAGTGGTTTAACCTTCGCTGTGTGTGGAGCCGCCCCCCCGCTCCAGAGGGGCCATTGTCCATGTGTCTCTATTATCGTGCCGGTCACGGTTCCCCGGCTCTGCCCCCTGTTCATATGGGAGATATCTGTAGAATAATTCTACCTGTCTGTTCCTATCTCCGTCTCCCTCCCTCTTCTCTCTCTCTCTTTCTCCCCCCCCCCTTTCTCTCTCCTTCTCTCTATGCGTGACCTTTCTGCATTCCTCTCCAGCTGACCTTGGTGTCCTTTCCTTTTTCCCACCTCACACTGCTAGCGGCTTGCCACCCCCAACCCAGACCGCCCACCCCCCCCCAAAAAAAATCACCCGGTGCCCTCTCATTTTCTACCTCCAACCGACTGCTCCTTCTCTCTGTCCGTCCCTCGGTCCCGCCCCCTGGATCACTTTGCTCCCTGCTCTCCTCCCCTGTCCTCCTCTCGCCGTCTCCCTCTTTGCTCTCTGCAGCTGTACATACTCTGCTTTTTAATTAGACCGGCTCACTGGCTCCTCCTCTCTCTGCCCCCTACTCCCCAATCTCCCCTTCCACCTACACCCCCACCCCTCCCTCCCTCCCTCCCTTTGCTTACAAGGATACAGGGGGCTTGCATGGCGACGCGGAGGGGAGGTCATGATGGAGAGACGCAGGGAGAAAGGGGGAGAGGGGAGAACGGAACGAGACGGGGAGAACTGAGAGGAGCCGCCAAGAGGAGAACTGCTACTGTTTGCTCAGTCTTGTCTCCTTGCTCCCCCTCCTGTCCGTTCACTTCCACTCGCAGCACACATCCTCAGACCGCCATAGGTAGGCACAAACGGAGCTCAGAGCTCCGGGGGGACGGATAAACAGATTCCCACGTGAAAGGCATGCATCCGCGGAAGAGGCGGAGGGCGAGATAGAAAAAAAAGACAACCGGAGAGAGGGGGGGGGGGGGGGGGGGGGGGGGGGGGGGGGGCAGAGAAGGAGAGGGAGAGGGAGGCGAGCGAGAGGGAGAGAGAGGGAGGACCAGATGGACTCTGTGCAGAGGGAAGCAAACGGTGCAAAGCTCACCGAGCGGCAGTGACAGAGAGGTGGGGAAAAAAAAGGCAAAGCATGAGCGCCAGTGGGACGGAATAATGGGAGGAAGAGATGTGAAGGCGCAGCGAAGAAGTGGAGTCGGAGCGCTTGTGGGAGAGAGAGACAACCCAGAGGGAGACAGGAGGAGAGAGAGATGTGGTATGTGTGACTCAGTTCTGGGTGCTGATGGAAGATAGTACAGCAATCTCCCCCGTCAGCCTGGGTCTCATCGCCATGGCGATAACCAAGTGAGAAACCCCAGCGCTGAGGACAGATTTGAAAGCGTCGTACAAGTATGTGTTTTTTTTTTTGTTTTTTTTTTTTTAATTCTGTGCAGTGGACAGTGGGTGTCTTCGGTGTGTTTACTTAATGTTCTGTCGTGGCTCTTTTGGACGTTCTGCCCAGCTGCACAACGAAGAGCCAGGCGGCTCGTGTCCTTGCACACGTGCATGCATACATTTTGTTTATTTGTTTGGCAAGTCCGCATGCGCGCGCGCGCGTGCGTACGCGTGTGTACGTGAACGTATTCATCAATAGCGCTGTGTCGGTGCCTTTACAAAAATGGGTTAGTATGGACTTTTGTGTGTGTGTGTGTGTGTGTGTGCGTGCGTGTGTGTGTTTTGGATGTGCTCGGATTTGCTTTACCGCAGGTGTGGGAGTTATTTTCCAAGATTGTGCAGCTTTATGAGATGCTTTAAAGAGTGAGAAGCTTAGATTCATCTGTCAGGGATGCAGCTTTGCAGATTCCAGTGGCGTGCTTTCAATGCATATTTAGCAGGGCTGCGTGTGTGTGTGTGTGTGTGTGTCTGTTTGTCTTTACGGGGGGAGATGCCCATTAAAAGTTTGTGGAAGAGGAGGTGGAGGCACTGTGAGGGAATTCCATTTAGCTCTATCTCCATCTGTGCGTGCGCGCGCCTCCGTGTGTTTGTGTGCGTGTGCATTTAACTTTGCAGGTGCAAGTGATGTGTGAAATTGTCGTTGCACATATTTGCTTGAATGATAGGCGGCCCATCCCCGCTCCCCGACGGTACTCTGTTAACTTTGAGTAATTGTGTAACTGGCATGATGCAAATGTAATTGCACATGCATCCTCTCGAGCGCGCGCGCGCGCCCTCCGTTGCGCGCGCTCGCCACGCACAGGTGCACATTTGGACGAGCGCGCTTACCGCGGGCCAGAGACGCCGCGCCGCTAATCCCGGCCGTCTCACTCCTTCTGCGGTGTCTCTTCTCGTCACAGCATCATTCCCCCTAAATCTTATCTTATCTCATCGGCATGTCTTTCAAGGGGGTCAGCCGCCTCCGTCTCGTCTCCATCGCTCTCTCGCATTTCTCTCCGTCCGTCTCCGCCGCACAATTTTCCCTCTTCACCCGACACAAGTGAACAACTCCTCCGTTACGCCTTTACTTTAATTTGCATTTCCGCACTCCCGATATTCTGCCTGTCCACGGGGGCCTGTATCATATTTCATATGTAGCACGCGATTATACCAAAATTGCGAAGGTGCAGTTTAAAAAAAAAAAGAAAAAAAAAAGCAGTAAACCCGCCTAAAAAAAGGGCTACTTACACATTTCCAGGAGTGTTCCCTTCAGTTTGGCCTCAAAGTGCCGCTGGCTGCCACGCAGACTTGCGAATCGGATCGGTCCCGTCTCATCCGCACGTTGGGGCTCCTGTTTTTGTCTTCCGTCGGCAGACGTGTGCTGTCAAAAGTGACCTCGGCGCCGCTCGCTGCCCCGAGCGCGGCACACTCTCCGCGGGCCTGCACCGTTGCTTCTTCGGCATCGCCCGTCCGTACTGGCACAGTGTGTGACGCGGGTGCGGCACGCGATTCCCGGGCGCAGCTGCCATCGCTTGTGATTGAACCGCTCCGCGGCGGGCAGGCGATAGTTCTCTGTCCGCTTCGGGAGGACGTGGCGGCGCGCGCGGAAGAGGGACGGAACGTGTCTCTACATCAGGGGCGCCGACAAACGCCTGTGACCACCGCTGAAGGCGTGCCGATCGGGGAGTGAATGCTGACGTGGCACCTTCGGACCCAAGGCAAAAGCCAGACATTAGTGGGCCCAGGTGGTGCGCGTGCCGCCTGTGCGCCGCACATGTCAGTCACGGCCACCTCTCGCCTGATTTGCCGCCGACAATCGCAACGTTTAGCCTCTTCCGAGGCCCGTGACCGGAGAGGAGGCGAGAGCAAACGTCCTCCTCGAGTTTGCTCGCGATGGGCTGAGTATGCTCCTCACAATCCGTTGGCCCGCATATTGGGATTTTATTTTGGGCGGCGGATTTTTGCTCAAAAGAGGACAGATGGAACAGATCACGTCCATGGCGCTCGCGCTCTCGAAGTTTGGGGTGATCCGGCCCTCGTCAAATGGGGTGGCCCCATTGTCCTCTTCCGTAATGAGCTGGTCGGTGAGAGTGATGTTCAACTTTGAATTATTTGCATCCTAAATAAGAACCTCATAGTAGCTAAAGTAAAGCAAAGGTTCAACATTACTGAAGCGATGGTGGTTGCATTTATAAGAAGATTCAAGATTCCAGCATTCATTGTCGGGTATGCTGTACGTTGAAATTCTTAGTATGCTGGCCACTCTGAACGCCAACACGAATAAAAAATAAGACTAAACAAATCAAAATTCAAATAACAATCAAAATAGATGCTGTTCGAAAAGCAAATTATGCACAGGAGTCAATTGAATAATGCCAAGCAACAGTGCAAAAACCAAGCAGCCAGTGCAAACATGTAAATTCCAAATGTAAACACCATTGGATGTGCAAAAAAAAAAAAGAGGGAGCTAAAAAAAAAAAAGGCTTAGATCAGATATTCCACCGTTTGCACCGTTTCCGCATGTGTGTGTGTGTTTTTTTTTAATTATTATTATTAGTTTCTCACTTTTTATTTGATCGTCGCGTCTCCATCCAGTCCCATTGGTATTCACTGCAGGGCGAGGACCACCGTCAGTTCTGTCCTGTGCGTGATTGGCTTTGACTTTGATAGTGGAGTGCAGCAGTTGGGACGCGTTGGGGAGGGGACAAGTGACAGGTAGCGGCGGCAGCGCAAAGATGCAGTTGGCATGTAAAGGCCACTTTACTGCACCTCCGCGTTTCAAGCGTCATTACCCGGGGAGGGACGGTGGCCCCTTGAGGGGCCTGGCCTCTCTTTATTTTTTCCGTGGGGGGGAAAGAATATCCTCCGCAGACTTTCGGGGGTTGGTGCACGTTGATTACGTCAACCTTCTGCTGCGGCGGCGTGTGCGCGGAGAAATGCCGCTGTCGCCGGGAACGGCCGACTGTAACTGGCCAAATTGGCTGCCAGCACATTGTCATAAACAAACAAGCAAGCACTCGCGTCACGCCGCTATTACACAAGTGTCTGACAGGAATACCGATGCTCGCGCTCACCGACCTCGCCTCGGACGGGTAATGAATCGGCGATCCAAAATGGAATTTGTGTTTGTTCGCGTAATTTCGTTTGCTCTCAAGCACGGTGGGGCCTTTCGCTTGCGTCGGCCCGGAGGCGTCGGTGACACATTGACGCCGCCGCCACCGCCGCCGCCACCGCCGCCGCCACCGCGTTGTTTTCTCCCTTTTTGTCCGTTTACAGAGAGGTCTCTGAGCCCGTAAAGTGGCTTATGGGCTTGCGTCTGGACTTCTTCTTTTTGTTCGTTGTGCTTTCGCGTTGTTTTATCGGCTCCAATGAAACGAGCCACCCTCCTGTCTGAGACGCCGCCGCCCGGCAAATGCCCGTCCTCTGGACACTCCGAAGGTGTTGCCCTCGAATTTGGGATTTCTCTTAGGCCCGGGGAAATGCACGCGGCAGAAAGGCTTTGCGTCTGTTCCGTCAGCGGCCTGTGTTGTGAATTCTCCCGACAGTGCACAGGTGCAGCTCTTCTCCTTTCCCTGTACACGCAGGACCAATAGCCGATCACATAGCTTTGCTTAGTTCCTATCCAGTTCCCCCTTAAATGCCCTGACACGCTGATGCTCCATATTTGCCACTTCACTGAACCCAAACCGTGACATTTCCTCCGCTGCCAGGGGTTGCCCCCCCCCCCCCTGCTTCGCTCCCTGTCCCCCTACCTCGGCCTGCCTCCTCTCCTCTCCCTCCTACTTATTCGCATTTCCCACCCCCCTCGGTTGGCTATGTGTCTCACAGCATCTCTAAATATACACCGAGTGTGTGTCTACCTCCCTCCTCCCCTCTGTGCCTCCTCTTCATCTCGGTCCTGTCTGACAAATTTGAGCGTGCCTCGACAATCCGATCTGACATGCCTTTACATAACAATTCAATCCACGGCACCTTCCACCTCCGCGGCACAGCGAGACCCAAAGGTGTCTTATTGGCGTGGATGCAATTTTCGGCATCCGTGAAAGACTCGGGGCTCGGAGTATTATTAGATCTGCACACGGGAGCCTTCTCGGCGTCTTGGATTTGAATGCATCAGATATGTTTCTCAGAGTCAGCGTGGCTTAGTGGGGGGGGTGGGGGGGAGGGATCAGATGTGACCTTAGCATAATCATCACATACACACATATACACAGCGGTATAACTCCGCACACAGGAAAGAGGACAGAAGCCCATATTCACAGAAAAGCCCTTTTTCGGAGAGGTAGGCAGTTAGCACGAAGACAGTAGTAAATCTTAAATAATAACTGCGGAGAGTTATGACCCCAGCTGACATTATGCCGCTGCACACCTTCCTCCTCGTGCCGGGTGATTTATCTCTGGTCTGCCAATAAAGCTCAACGTGAAAATGTCACATGTACCGAAGGGCCGGCCTTATCCAACAGGAGTGAGCCCAGGCTGCATTAAGAGGCTCCAGATTCATTAAACTGTCAGTGTAAATTTTGATCCGTGGGTAGTTTGCAGATCGGAAGGGAGGAGAACATTTCAGACCGCGAGGCTAGGTTGAAACGGGGCGTATGGCTGGACTGCGTAGGTCGGTGTGCAGCAGTAAGGACGTAGCTGAAAAGCAGAAATGTGTGTAAGCGACTCATTTTAATAGAAAGAAGTTCGAGCCTCAAGATTTTTTTTTCTTTTTTTTTTTTAAACAATGTGATCACCTCATGGGCATATTTATGTCACATCACTGCGAGTTATTTGCGGTCGTCTTTCATTCCTAATTGCTCGTTTTTCCTGTTTCTGAGCAAGTCACTTCCAAGCCACTTCCAAGCGCTTGGCTCTTCTGCTGATAAATTCCAGATATTACAACCGTGACAATGTCTGATATTTACACACGTGAGACAAAGGCAAACACTGGGCCCTCTGTTTTTTTAAAAGTCCCTAAACGTGTCAGTAAATCTGACAAAGTGCCAAGTTGGCCATAGTGCACGTAAGCACCCCCAGGCCAAATTAAAGATCAGCCAATAAGGAGATGTTTACATTTAGTTGTCCGATGGCGTATCTTCGTATCTTCATTGCAGAAGTAAGTCAGCCAAAGAGGTATTTAATTTCCAGGGCTGGCCTGCTGTAAAAAAAAAAAAAAAATGCGATCAGGATCGGTGAGGGTACTGGGCTGAAAGAAAATCTGCTTTTTACAGGAGGCGGCATTAAAGGGTGACGTCTGGTGTGAAATAGCAGATTAATGAGAAAA
Organism: Colistium nudipinnis; assembly: GCA_016785305.1. Taxonomy (NCBI): domain Eukaryota; kingdom Metazoa; phylum Chordata; class Actinopteri; order Pleuronectiformes; family Rhombosoleidae; genus Colistium; species Colistium nudipinnis. The sequence continues at coordinate 45,567 of JAFBJU010000367.1, read as the reverse complement.
CGGAATGGTAACACGAGTTTATCCCAGGACTATTTAGAGAGAAATCTGCCTCCAAACGGGCCAATCGTATCCTGCAGACGCGCCTTTCGGTTTTGTTGACCGGTCTGTGGTGCCAGGAACCGCCCCCCCCCCGTGTGAATCACCTCTAAACAGCTCATCTGTAATAAGTACGGCAGTGATAAGTAAGTAAAGTGAAAAGGAATCCTGCCTCTGAATCCATTAATATATATATGAATATACAGTATATTATAGTTTGTACGGTGGACAGTTTCCCCGCAAGGCTTTGTCTGCTGGGACTTTTATCATAATTAATCCTAATAGCTATGTTTTTTTAAAGGGCTTGACGGTTGGGTGGGGGTGGGGGGGGGGCTGCGTTTGTGCGGTTTGTGAGAGAGACGCGCGCAGAAAACAAGAGGACGTAAATAAAAGTGGCAGCCCCTTCGGGTATCTCTCTCCCTAAATAACCTGGGAGCTGTGAAGGAGTCGCTAATTACCCCCTCCCACTGAAGAGATGGCGCACGGAGCAACACTCGCGCACAGAATTAGCCCCGGCCTGTCAGTGTCGGAGGCTATCACAGGGAGATAACAAGGCACGGATCCATAGCTCGTGTGAGGCGGGCGACAGCATCGCGCCCGACTGCCCGTGGCGCAGGACGAGAAGTGGAAGTGATACATATATATATATATATATATATATATATATATATATATATATATATACACATGGTGGGGCCGCAGATTGTCAAAAAAACGGGCCGCACGATCCCACTGACGAGGACGCGCTACAGCGTGGCGCAGAGCATGGCGCACGGTGACCCGATGAATCCGGAAAGGATGGGTGTCACCGTGGCAGCTCATCAGGGATTGATAGCAGGGACATTGACCGTTGAACACGGGGGAAATCCCCCCCCCCCCCCCAAAAAAAAAATCAGTGAGACGCATGTGAGGAGTGGCACTGTGTGCCCGAGAGCAGGAATAAGAGTGAATACCACCAGTGCCGCTGCTGCTGCTACTTTAATAATACCGTTATTCATAGCCACGTGCATACGTACAAAAGAGGGGCATTAATATAAAAAAGGGAATCACAGAGAGAGTCATTTAAAAGAGACGTAAAAGAAAAACTAAGTATGCCCTTTAGCCTGTGTGAATGGGTCTTAATTACAATCTTCTTTCCCTTGTTTGCGATGGATATTTTCTGTATTGTGTGTGTGTGTGTTTTTTTTTTTCCCCATTTTCTCTTTATTGTGTGTGTGTGTGTGTGTGTTTTTTTTTCCCCATTTTCTCTTTTTTTTTTTTTTTTTTCCGCCACCACCGCCCTTTAATTAATTTTCCCCCAATCAGTGCGTCTTCTTTTTCCATTCTGTGCGGTGACCCCTTCTCCCGTGCATTTTGCTGAAACAGCTTCCGATCTTATGTCTTCTTCATTATCACGAGGCACAAGTGCACTGTGTTTCAATGGAAATCTGATTACATGCAGGAAAAAAAATGAACGTCTCTCACTCCTCCCTTTCTTTTGTTTCTTTTCTTTATGTCTCCCTGCAGTCTCGCGTCCTGGTGTCTTCGACCATGATCGAATGAGTCGCTGAGGCAGGAACCGCGCAAAAAACAAGGAACGGAGGGAGCGGGCGATAAAATCAAAAAGCAGAGACGGAGAACAAAAGAGGTGTAAGAGGCGGGGCCGTGATGGGGAAGCACGCAGGTCCATCACTGACTTTGGCCTCCCAATCTTCGGAGGGCCCACGAGACGAAGCAGCCCCACGAGGACGGGCCGCCAAGTGGACGAGCTAATGTGAGTGATGAAGAAAGGATGGACAGGCCGCGTTCCCTTCCTCCGCCCTCCTTTGCTGGTTACTTCTCTGGCCTCGTCAGGAGTTCGCACCCCTTCGAAGATCAATGGGAGCAAGAGGCTTCGGAGGACACGGAGCGGTGTTGACACAACTCACATGCTCATTTGAAGGATTCATTGATCCTGCATATATTTATTTTTGGACGAGTGTACGAGCGAGGACCCAATGCGGTTCTTCGGCTTGGCAGCCATCACGGTGATCTATGTGACATTTCTATTTCGGGTGCTTTATATATTACTACATGTTGAACTGTGAAAATGGTCATGCGTCATTTTTTGAGGACAATCTTCGTCGCAAAAGACGTCCCTGGTGTATAGATCTGCGATATCCTGGGCGGCTGCATACAGCCCTATGGAGAGACAGCTACATTAGCAGTGTGCTCTGTGATGAAACTGGAACTCTGTCAATCACCTGCACAGGTCTCTCGCTGTTGTGCTAAACATGTAGTAAAGGGGAGGTCTCTTTCCTCGTTGATGCACTGACACAACTGGGCTTTCGAAACTACCTGCAGAGCCCGTGGATGTTGGGGGAGCGAGAGCGACAGGAGAAATGGTGAGCAAGGAGCCGAACCACCTGCTCACAGGCCAAACCAACGGCAAGGGCGCCTTGGCGGACAAGCTGCCCGGGGCGATGACGGTGCGCTCCGTGCTGCTCAATCGGGACTCTCCCGATATCGAGAGCCGCCTCAAGCGGCGCCGCAGCCGAACCCACCAGGTCCGCTTCAAGGACCTGGAGGACGGCAGCAGCAGCAGTGGCAACAGTGGCACGGGAGAAAACAATAGCCATCAGAGGCCCGCCACGGACTGTGACAGCCCACATCCTCTTCGGAAACACAGCGGCAGGTCCTCGACACTATGGACCGGCAATGACGGCCCGCGGACGGACGGCCTATCGGGCCAAACCTCTGTGGTGGGGGCTGTGCGTGGCGACATGGCAAGTACTATAGAGGTAGTGGCTGCCTTCCTAGCCAGGGCCCCTCCTCATCCGCTGACGCCGGGTCCTACGCGCCGATGCTGGGCTCCGCCGCAGACGAACTCCTTAACCTTGCCGATGACACGCAGGCCCTCTTCGATCACCAGCACAGCCATCCAGACCTCCCCATGCCTGAAGAAGCCCCAGTCCCTCTCTTCCAACCACACACGTAGCCACAGCCTCGGAGACTCGGTGGGCGTCGATGGGGACGACGAGCACGACTCTCAAGATGAGTATCACACGCACAACCACGTGTTGCTGCCTGCGAACAGTGACCAAAATGGTCCGTCTGGGCCCGGCGACCGAACTGTTGTGGAACGGAGGTCTAAAGCCTCCAGGACAGACTTTAAATCGGCAGTTAGTGTGGTAAAAAACTCGAGGCACAGTTGTCCCCCTGCTGTCCTTCACAGCACCGATCCGTGTCACTGTTCCTCTGTATCCTTCCGCGATGGCCCCAAGCGGCAGGGAAGCAGCACTCCCTCGGTGGTCAGGAGGAGGAAGCGGCTGAATAGGACGACAAGTGATCCTGGGAAGGAGGTGCACTACTGCAGCATTCCCACTCAGACCGAAACCCCCACTCTGTCTCCGCCGATCGCAAACGCCAAACTCTGCACCGCTCAAGTTCAAACCGAGCGCCCTTCCGCATCTGAAAATTCAAAGTACTCCACCGCCCAGAGTCAAACCGAGAGTCAACACCGCTCTCTACCTTCGAGTGACAAACAACGCACAACCCAAATTCAAATCAACAACACTTGTCCCGCCCTTCCTCCCAATGGTGAACATTGCATCACTCAAATACAGACGGACTCCCCACGTCCCCCTTCCCCAAACAATCAACCTTCCACCACTTCCACAGCAACTCACAGCCGCTGTGCTTCCCCAACTCTGACCGTATCACCCAGCTTGGTGCAAACTCAGTCTGAGAGTCCTGTGTCCCAAACTGCTACTCAAGACCCTCCCACAACCCAGTTAACTACTGTGCCTTACTCCACCTCTCCCCCGCCTACCGGTGCACCAACACAGACTCCTGAACACAAGGCTAAAGCCCCTTGCTCCTCTCCAGTCGAGGCGGTTTGCACGACCCCACCTCCACGGATAGAACCGTCCATTCCTTGCACCTCTTCCACACCTGCCGTCCTCCAACACCCTTTTCCCCATTGTACTGTCGTGTCCACACCGGCTCCTCCATGCACAGCTGTCGTCTGCTCCAGTCCATCCTCAAACGCACCACCATGCCCAACTCAAAACTGCACCTCTTCCATCCCAACCATTGTATCATCCCCTTGCCTAACCTCCTCTACCCCCACCCCAACTGTAACCCCAAATATAACACCCCCGGATCCCACCAGACATGTAACCACCGCCCCAAACGTGACACATCAAGCACCAAACAACATATCAGACACAGCAGCTCCGACCACTACAACTCCGTGTACATTTGTAACTCAAACTTCCCTGTCGTGCACCTCCATATCATACTACACAACTACACGTCCAGTTGGTCCCCATGCCCCTCATCCCAATTCTGCTTCACCTTCTTATGCTACTCTAATACAAACTGTGTCACATTGCAACATACCATGTAAAGTCATGCAAGGTACTTCCTCCGTCAACACAGGCATAACCCCCTACTCCTCCCCCGTCCCAAACCTAAAATCTTGCACTTCTCCAAATCCGCTTGGGAAGCCCTATGCGTCCACTCTTCCAAACGGGCAGCCGTGTGCCACACCTACTAAAGCTGTTCCTCTGTACTCTTCCACATTTCGTGCTGCGCCCCCGTACACCCCCCCCTCTCAGGCCCCCTACAATGCTCAGGATAAGAGGGGCATTCGACTTCCACCTCCTCCCCCACCACCTCCACCCTACACCCCTCGCAAAAAGGGGAACGATCCACCAGGTCCCGCAATCCGAACCCCCATGCTCAGGGCAGACAGCAGGGCCAGCGAGAAGGATAAAGACGATGAGAAGGAAAAAAAGGAAGTCGTCAAATGCACAGACTCACTGAAGCCCTGTGAGCGAGCCAGCTCTCTGAAGCACAGAGCTCAAACCCCGCCACTTCCTGTGATGAAGGGAGAGAAGCAGCCCTCCTCGTCCTCTCCTGCCAAGGCCTGTTTTAAGCCCAGCTGTCTCAGCTCAGCCCAGGCTCAGCTTGGGGTGCTACACAAAATGCTCTGCTCGGGAGCCAATACCCGGCCTGTAACTCCCAACAGCCAGCAACCTGTCCCTCCAAACCAGCGGCGCTGCTTTGGAGCCAGGGGCTGCGCCGCTTCCGGGGAGCAGTCCGTGGCCGGGCCCCTGACCCCCACCCAGGCCGACACACTGAGACAGGTTCAGGAAATTCTGGGAGGGTTGGTGTCGGGGGCCAGGTGTAAATTGGACCCGTCCAGAGTGGCAGAAAAGCTCCTGGGTCCCAACGGACCGCTGCATGATATTCGCAGCCTGCAGACCCAGCTCCAGAGCTTGGAGGGGGTGCTGGAGACCAGCCAGAACACCATTAAGGTCCTGCTGGATGTGATTCAAGACCTGGAGAAGAAAGAGGCTGAGAGAGATGGGTGAGGAAATATTTTGCTTCTGTCACACAGTTTTCATTGGTAGAATGCAATGCCTGCACACCTTCTCCAAACCACTGATCTATTTTGATTAACATTGCTTGGAGCTCATTCAGACCTTTAGTCAGATTATATAATAAAATATAGTTTATCTGAAAGACTTTTACGCTTGTATTTAAACAACCCTGGGCCACCTAAAGTCTCTATCCTGAAAGCATGCTTATTTTCGTTTCATACTTAACCATGTTTAACATGCTGCATGAGATAAAATTGCAGACAGCTCGAGCAGAAATGCATAATGTTGTCTGGCAGTGAGCGGAAGAATACATATAACCACACATACAAATATATTGTTATACAAAATAATGAATATAAATAATATAAAAATGTCGTTTCCAGAATTGCAAAAACTCTCGCCTCTTGGTGACTTATTTTGCCTTCTGTCTCATGGCTCTACTTATTAGTGTCATCACTAGCTGAAAAACTATGACAAAGCAGGCAGTTGTGTTGTTGATTCCGGGGTTTTTGATGTTTTTGAAGCAATATCCAGAAGTTAGTGTCTGGGAGGGCTCATTGGACATAATTTGGATACAAAGTAGCCTTGTGATAGCAAAGTGTTTTGTGTCTTCACTGGGACGGTGAGAAAGATATAGATATTCACCCCCCCCCAGATATTCCTTTTTAGAATTTCACATCATAGGGCAAAAGGCCTTCGATCAAAATATTGTCCTTAGCACCACATGTCCAAGGTGGTGTTTGAAGGTGGTGTTAACAGGAGTGAGGATTGTTGCACAGCCCCAGGGTAAATCAAGGGGTCTGAAAAGGCTTCTCCGGAGTTTGAAGGTGGTGTGAAAGCCCTGGGCCAAAAGTGGAGCTATCCCATGTTGGAAGTTGTAAATGTGAAAAGACCGGAAGGCCCAGGCTAATGGACCTGTAAACCCTGGGCTAACGAGGGGCTGTGAGGACAGGCCTGAGTGTCGTATGAGAAAACCATCAGGCCATCGCGAGGCGTCTCTGTAGATCGACGGATATGATACGTTAGTTTAAGAGAGAGGAACGAAAGCAGCGGGACTATGTAAATCATGACCGCCTGGTATTTTGGAGTGCTGGAAAAGAAATGCCAGCGTGTAGCCTGAGAGCCTGCTGTTTTCTACCCAGACAGTTCATTTCTCAAGCAAAATTCACACTCTCTCCGCACAAAAGCAGATTTGGGAGCGCACGCACCACCGCGCGACTGTCTCTCCTCTCTCGCAACGGAGAAGACAGGTCGGTCGCTGTCGTCCTGTCGTTGTTGTTGTTGTTCGCCAAAATACGGGGGAATATCCACATCCCGGGCAGCAACGGCCCCCGTCGCCTCGTGCGTGGTACACGGCTGGTGCGCCGGAGTTTTTGGGCTGCGAACGCGGCTTCTCTATTTATAGCCAATCCCAGCGCTGCAGGCCGCGTAGACACTCTGGCCACCGTGCTGGGCGGATGGCGATAAGGGAAAAGAAACGGGGACCTGGCCGGCGAAAGCGGCAGCTTCCAGCGAAAGGAGGTGGAAGAAGAAAATGGCAGGCTGGGAGAAAGACGGATGGGCACGAGGCGGTTATTTTTCGTGAAGTCTCACGTCAGTCTCGGCTCTCTCTGCGCGGGTTTAAGCATCCGCGTCACGCCCAGGCCACGGAGGGACTCTTGGGAGAGCGGCTGTGGCGCGCGTGCAAGCACGCGGCAGGGCGGCCAGAGACGGACGCCGGCGTTTGGCCGCCATGGTGTCGGTAGGACCGCTCCGCGCCTCTTAGTGCAAACCCTTTACCATTCTTCATCAAGTCTTAAATCAATCTGCTTCCTACGTTGTAAGCGGCTTAGCGATTTCTCCCCGCCTCATCGTACCAAAATAGGACGTGACGTGGGGGGGGGGGGACAAGAAAGATCACGGATGGATGTGTGTCGCGGGGAGGCTCGACGGAAATCCGAGCAGTCGATCCAAATCGCGCCGCGAACGCGAATGCCGACGCTATCCTCCTCCCCCCCCCCGCCACGTTTCAACGCAAAACGACACGTGTCGCGTGTTCCACTGTGAGAAATGCAGACTTGACTTTTACCTCGCATGCATTACTTTATGCCCGGAGCGCCGCGGTGACTCATGGTTTACGTAACCGCCCGAGCTTGTTTGCAAGGGGGATCGTTCATTAAAAAATAATCAGGGGTGATTTCTGAGAGGAGGCGGGTGTGTCTGCACGGACGTGCGTGCCAGAGATGCGCTCCTGCAAGGGAGAGGATAACCTGAAAATGTCTCCGTGGGCTCGTGCACACGAACGCACACAAACGCGTGCGCGCGCGCACACACACACACACACAGAAAATCTCTCTTTTTACCCCTGATATGTCATTTCTGTGCTTTCCGACAGAAGACATTCCTACAGGACCGGACAGGACATTGAGAACTGCGGGACCTGCAGGGACTGCGCCTGCATCATCTACAGGTATGCGGATTGGACCCGGCGCGCGTTGTGAATCTCTGCATACGCGCGCTTCACGCGGGAGCGGTCGGAAATGGCGCGTCTCGGTGCAGAATTACACGTGCATCACGCTGTCATTTTGAATCCCATCAGTTTTGGGAGCTGCGTTTTATGGCTTGGCGGGATTGCCGTTCGGCTCTGTGTGAGAGCACAGCCGGATGCGGCGCTCTTCGTCGCACAAACACTGCTGCAGGTTTGAACACTGAACACAGTTAGGAGAGATGTACTGAGGCTTATCGCCGACACACCCTCACGCTCTCTCTCGCAAATTTAATGAGGTGAACAGCTACGCAGACTTAAGTCGTGCACCCGTGAGTGCCCCCCCCCCTCCCCCTCCCCTCTCTCCTATAGTCTTTTCATTTTTCTACTCCCCTTGCCTCTCCTTTGCACAAACAGATGCACTTATGACACATGTCTCTATCTCTCTCTCTCTCTCACGCACGGACACGCACGCCGTTATTGCATAATCATTCCGCTCTGAGATTTGAACTGAACTCAGTCAATTAACAAACAGGATTTCACACCTTACAGACGGGGGAAGAAACGCAAAAAGAAAGTGCGGCTTGCTATGAAATTGAGGTCCCCGTCTCTTAGTGCCAAATGTCAGAAAAAAGAAAGGGGGGCTATTAGTTGCAGAGGAACATCTCGTAGCATAAAAATCGCGGGGGCACAAAAGAAAGAAAACAGTGAAGAGAGAGGAGGGGTTGGCATTCAGGGAGCTTACATGCACCAGTATAATATGATTAAGCTAGGATTAAGGGGGTACGCTGATTATTAAAACTTTCGTGTAAACACCTGGCAGGGGTTGGGTTAGTCAAATTATGTCATAAATCGGAGAACGCATAACCCAATTACCAGGCCAGGACTCATCGTCAGTCATCGCAATTGTGGACTGGAGCTGTGAGATGTGGCATGTATACACCTCGGACTGATTACCTGCAGTGATTTGATTTTGCACTCTCGCCTACCCACTCATTTATTATGTATTGTGTGCGCGGCGCTAAGAAGGCGTTTCCTGGAAGCAACAACACCTCCCCGATGTTCACCTGATTATTAAACAAATGATGTTATTGCTGAAGTTGAGCCACTGTGAGCCGCCTAAATGATTGAATCAAACTATTATCTTAACCCCCCCCGCCCCCAAAAAAAAGGGAACAGAAGAAAACAGTCAGTGGGGGGAGGACGAGAAGAAAGACAGTGGAGGATAAGAGCGTGAAATGCAAAAAAAAAAAAAAAAAAAAAAGGATCTGAGAGAAAAGATCTGAGATTTTAGAAATGGAACAAGAGAGAGAGAGAGTGCAGAGAGAGAAAAAGGCCCCTAATGAAAATGATTCATTCAGAAACTAAATGGAGCCTCAGCTTGGAAGATTCCAATTTTACAGTGAGGGTTCCTGCTCAGGAATGTCAGCATGAGGCGGCCATAGTTCTTCAGCTTGAAGACAGAGAACAGCGAATGCAGAAGACTGAGCACGATGAGGGGACACGTGACAGAGGACAAGTTATCATTCTGCTGCCTTGTGCTGTATCGTCGGGCGCTCCCCCCTCCCAAAGGTGGCTACTCCGCAATAATACTCCCCGTTACACTCTGCAGTCGTCGAAATCACCAGGCCCGGTGTTTCTTGTTTTGCTGTTTTTTCACGGTCAGACGAGGACTTATCGCTCAATCGCCTGTCAAGTCGACACGCTTTTCCTCCGTGTGTGACAAGAGGATTTTCCTCCTTTGAAAGGGGAGGAGATTTCCCTCTTCTTTGAGGCTCAAGTTGAGCCGGGTCTGAAAAGAGAGTTTGGCAGCGACGGAGAAAAAGGTGTTGGTGGGGTAGGGGGGGGGGGGGGGGGGGGGCGTGGATAAAGTGAAGCCTGAATAGGAAGTGAGTGATGGAAACGCTATCAAATCTGACAGGGCCGATTCCATCAATTAAAAAAAGCTTCTTGGAGAAGTCCAAAGTCCTCAAAGAAAAAGCACAGCTCAGCACGCGGGCACCGTCAGACCTCCTTGATGCGATTAGTCGGGGAATTTATTGAGAAATAAAAAAAAAATCTCCAATTTCTTTTCAATCAGTACGTTGACAATAGATCAAATGACCTGCTCACAGAGGAATGGGAGCGCGCGGTTTCGGCTCAGGCAAAAGGGTCGGGAGTGCATAGAAAGCAGCAGTAGTACGGGACAGTTTCATTTTAATCCGGGCTCCCCCCCGATTCATACACGCATCCAAAATCAAGTGATGTGCATTTCTGAATGGTATGTTAATACCTGCTTTATTTCAACAATTCATTTGAGAGTCACTTTAGACCAGGGGGTCAAATACAAATCATATTCAATTTGATTTACACATGTATGGGTTAACTGTTACACTACTTTATCTGCTCTTGTTCCAGCACACAATTCTTTTTTTTGTTTTTTGTTTTTCTTTTGCACGCAGAGGTTTGTTATGTCGGAACATTCCATTGCAGGCCAAAAGCTTATATAAAAATGCTAATGACACTTAAAGCATGCAAATGTGGGCTGCCGCCGAACATTTATTTTTTGAACATTTTGTACCCGGCCCGAGATTCATAAATATGCACTTTGTTTTGCCCTGCTTTTTGAAGGTCTGGTATTAGGCGGACGAGAATGCCCCGATGCGCGTGGCGCTATTCACCCAGTGGCGCAACAAATGCATATTAATACGATTGTGTGGCCGTGTGCGAGTGTGTTAATTAGCCAGCCGCGCTCGGATTCTACCCTGGCCATTCTTTTTTTTTTTTTTTTTTGGGCTAATGGCAACGTGCGTTATGTGACGTAAAGTGGGGAGGTCTAACAGGGAAGTGTTGTGTTTAATCCCCGTGGAGTGAGCGGAGACGGCCGCCCCTAATCAGATCTGTGCTCTGCAGCGTTATCTCCGCTACTTCTCTGTCTATTACTCCATCGCGCATTTTCGCCTGGAGGAGCTCGATTGGCCCGCCGCACTGAGATGGATTAATGACTCCCCGGACCGTGCGATTTCAGCTAAACTCTGGAGTCCGTAAAGGGTTTTTGGGGTTTTTTTTTTGTTTTTTTTTACCCCAAACGCAATCCGTCAACGCCTTCGCTGAGCAGCAGATAATTGAGAAAAGGGCTGCTGAGGAGGCATCCTTCGCTCGTTCTCTCCTGCTGGCTGCTATCTGCCACTCATGCTCGGTTAATATCTGCGCCGTGGCCTCGTTTCCCACTTGTTTCGTTGCATCCCTATTCCTCTCATTTGCAGTCTGGGCTGAATCTTTGCAAAACATCATGTTTGGCAGTGGCTGCCTCTTCACGTCACGTCACATGCACGCCAGGCGCAGCAGCGGTGGCGGTGGTGGTGCTGAGGGTGGAGAGGAGGATTCCTCCACTTTTGCCGCACAGAACAACAACCACACACTGAACCATTTTTTTTTGGGGGGGGGGGGGGGGGGGGGGGGGGGGGGGTGTGTGCTTGAGAGGAACATTTTGTGACAGCGCCTACAGTAGCGACTCACAATTTGCAATTCTCACCACACGTACCCATTATGAATCAGCGCGTCATGACGCACATCTCCGCCGACACAACATCGCATGGAGGCCCTGGATGCGTGCACGCTGTCCTTTGAGTTGGATTGGACCAGAGAGCGAGGTGGTGACTCGGGAACAAGGAATCGTGGGATGCCTTGTTTTTTGTATCTCAGTGTTTCCAACTTTTTTCCTTTTCTCATCCTTCATACCCCCCCCCCGGAGACGTATCTCTGTTGGCCTGGCGTGGCCGAGCGATTGGCCGCCCAGTGACGGTGCAAACAGACACGCGACATCCAGGCTGAAAGCTTTCAGAGAGGAGGAACCGATAGCCTTCAAAAACATCCCAACATCTTGTGTGGGGGGCAAAAATGTTCATCATTGTCAAAGGGGAAAGGAAGAAATTGTACCCTTAAGTGGAGAAGCTAGTAAGAACAATGTATAATGCCTCTGCTGTCACTCAGGGCAGCGCTAAGAGCTGTGGGCTGTGGTGCGTGGAGCCCTCATTCACACTGCTCTTGCCCTCCATAATGTGCTTCTGTCTACTTCCCTGTCTCCAGAGTGCCACTCCTCGGGCCTGGACTCAAGTCTCCTTTCAACGGCTCTGATTCACTTTCTCGCACGGCCCACAAAGGCGTCACACCGCAATTGAAATACCCTTCAAGCGCCCCCCCCCCTTCCAACACTGTCCCATAGCTACCGACAGCTTGTCATTGTCCACGGTTTTATCCCTATATAGGAATATGCAATTTTACATCAGCATGAGGCTCCCGTTTCCAGTGGATTGCTTGTGTCACTTCCTCCGCTCTCTCTCTCTCTCGCCCATTTTGGCAATTTTGTCTGCGCTTTGAATATAAATACATTTCACACCTAAATGGGGATAAGGAGAAGTGGTGGAAACCCACAGCTCTGGATTGGGTATGGGGAGCAGCAGGAGAGCGAGGGGCGCGAGGGGCGCGAGGAGCGTCGGAGCAGAGATGAGTGGGAAAGATGGTTACACTCACTTCTTCAGCCAAACGAACCAGAGCCTGAGGTTTGCATGTGCCCATATATTGGATTAGAGGAACCAACAGCTTTACCGTACACAAATGCAAATGGACCCGAAACCTGCGCAAAACAAATTGGCTTTATTGTGTGCACACTCGGCACAGCTATTCTGAGAGAGGGTCGTGTGCGCACATTGTGGATGAACTTCTCATGTTCATGGTTACGGGGATATTTCTGAACCTGTATCCAGCCTCCAGCCATTCATTAAACATTGACAATTCTCTGCCATTATCATAACAGGGAGTGAAAAGACCTGACTGAATAGAATATGAATTGAAATACAAGGGGGGGGAAAAAGAGGAAGAGAGGGACCATTTGAATTTTTGCATGTTTTGCTTTGCAGTGCACACCTCGGGGCTGATAATCAGAGTCGCAGGATGTGATTGGATGTGGTGGAGGTCAGGTTGGGGACTGGGCACAGCAGTCCAACTGCCCTTGATCTGAAAATGTCTGTAATCCAAACACACAGTGGTGGACCTACAAAGAAAAATCACCTACATCGCGGTGGTTTTACTTCGGTGTTTCTGTTCTTCACTTAGTTGTTTTGAGTCATAGGGGGCAGCTGTTCATTAAAAAAAGCTATTAAACCCTCTGTACACTACCTCAGAGGTGGGTCAAAAAGCAAGGGCAACTTTAAATGTGACAGGTGGAAACATTGGACCACCATACAAAATGGCAATTGGAATAATCCGAATATGAAGCACTATCGCTGAAGAAATGCCAGCTATAAATAGTCCAAAAAAATTGGCCTGATGTAATGAAATCTAAAAATAGCGTGAATTAATTAAAAATAACGAATAGACAGAGCAAACATTAAGCTCCACATAATAAAATACGACCCAGCTTACCAGTGGGTTAATTATACACCTATAATCTTCCTCCCTGATCCAGGATTAATTTGATCCTGATCTATTTAATCTCTACTTGGTCCATAACGGCGAAGAAATTGAACACAACCCAGGTCTTCTTTACATTGTATATTTATCCAAAAAAGAGAGAGATGCATAGAAAGTAAGATATTCAAATCCATTCCGGAGGAATCAAGGGAAGAAATTCGGGGCCTCGTGTTCTTTCAGTTTAAGTGGACGTGAGGAGGTTTTGTTTCTTCCCGGAAATTCGTCAGATTCTTGACTTTGACCTTTTGCTAACAACCTCTGTCAGAGCTCTCTGATCTGTGTGTGTGCACATATGCAGCATTTCCCCCATGGATGAGACTGATAATGGAGAGGTGGCGTGTGTGTGTGTGTGTGTGCCTGTGAAATGTGTAAAGGTCAGGGTGGGCAGTTCTTCTGCAGTAATCCATCTTTACTTCAGGGCTGAACCACGGAGCAACAGGCATCCCACGTGGGCCGGGGGTTACACACCGGAGGCACCACCCTCATTCATATGAAACTGGAGGGAGGGAATGTTCAGCCGGCGGGAGCGTGAGACTTTCACGGCGAGAAAACAAGAAAATAGAAACGAGGAGTATTGTTTCAAATCCTTCGTTGTTGTTTTTTTCTGTCGTCGCGCGCCACTGACGGCACTACGGCTGTAGAAACACAGACCCGGAGAGAAAATGTGCCGTTGAGCAGACGCCCGAACGCCACGTTCGTCTCAGGCCCTCCGCTGGAGACGTGAAACCGCCAGATTGTTCCAGGTCCTTATGAACGCGTCTCCGTCCACGACAGCGACAGTGCTAGTGACGGTATAGACAGGTGCCGGGTGTGAAAACGGAGGGAGGGGGCACCGAGAGGAGAGGCGGGGCGAGAAGCCTCGTTTGTGTGGTTTGGCAAACAATGACGGCGCAAAGTCGCGCCAACGGTGAGAGCCAGATGGCGCCCGTCACCCCGTCGCGCCGGGTCTTTGAAAACGGGGAGGAGAGAGGAACATCACGAGTGGCATGTGGGAACTGGGAAGCACGGCGTGATGTGGACGATGTGTCATATAAATACTAATCACGTTGGAATCCCACCCACAACTAAATTAGATCCCCAAAGCTCTTCCAGGAGCACCCACTCTCTCCCTGCTTCGGCACTGTGCTTGTGTCATTATCTGACATGATCAATGGATATTAAGTGCCCACTGCTCATTTATATATATAAAAAAAAAAGGTGAATATTTTTGAAAAGGCACCCACGGTTCTTATTTGCTTGAGCGGATGAATAATATGCTAATGGTTAATAGATTAGTTATAAGCATTGTTTTGGGATTTCCAGGTTTGAAGGAACCACTTTGGCTCCTCCAGTGTGAATGAGAGCACTTGAAATAAATTAGTTTGCTCAACGTGTCGTCCTCCCTTATGTCTGCCGGCAAGTGTTTATCGTTGTTTCCGACCGCCACGGAGGCAAAATGAAAAGCCCTTATTTTCCTTATTGTGATGCAGGCTTGATTCCTTTTTTTTTTTGTAAAGAATTGTCTGTAATTTAATATTAGCTATTCTACGACGCTTTATTAGAGAACCAAACTAGCATCGCACATCATTTTAGGGAAATTGCAAATATGACCGCATTCAACATTAACATTAATCATAAACGCCAGGTTTCATAATGCCGAGATGAAATAATCGAAATATATGCAAAAATACAATGACTAATTACAGAAAGCAATACCGATGCTTTAACAAACTAGCAAACAACCTTAATGTTCGAATTGCTTGCCATTGATCTGAGCATTGAACCATTTTATAGAGCGCAAACACGTACGACGCACAAGGAACATTCTTCAGACACCAAATCTATACCGTCTTAGCGGTGGCAGTAGTAGAAGAAAAAAAAAAATCTAAACAAAACATCATGATGTTGTACAATACGGCCCAAAATATATTGAGCTCTTCAGGCATCCGAAACATAAAAAAAAAAAAAACCACGTCTATCAAGAATATAAAAACAAGGCCAACCCCCAAAAAAACAACAAAACAGAGTGGTGTAATTTGGCTCCCTATTTTCTGCATCTACGCACAGCCGTACCCCACGCGGCTCACCTTAGCCCTTTCTCTTCAACCCCCCCCCCCCTCTCACGGGAGACCGTCTTTATTCATTCTACCGCTTAATGGTAGGGGCGAATCAAAACACAACCCTCGCAGGAGGAATCAATGAAGACGGCCGCGACGCCTTAGTGTGCATTTATGAATGGATGTGACGGAGATAAAGATGGATGGATTCTTACTGATAGTTATTTATCTTTCCTTTTTTTTCAAATGGCAATCTGCCTCCGTGCTGTCACGCCTCCTCTCCTCTCTCTCTCTCTCTCGCTCTCAGATCTACTCAATTGCCACTCATCCGTCAGAGCCTTCCGCACCAGCAGCTACCACTCAATACCTCAGTGGTGCTGAGGACAAACAGGTACTACATGCAGGCAGCCAATCGACGCTTGTCTTTGAATTCCCCTCTGCTGACTTACTGTACAGTGCTTTTATCAGGATAACGCGAGGGACGGCGAATTATGACTTCAAAAAACGTCCCCCCGGTAACGGTGAAACTCTCCGGTACTTTGGTCTCTTCTTATTGCCAAGCATTGGATACGTCTCAATTGTGGGTGGCTGCGGAGGAAACACATCCTGGCTAGAATTATTAGCACAGGCTGCGCAAGCACACCTCATCCCATATGTTGCACTAAATTTGGCCGAGGACAGCCCCAGGGGGCCCAACAGTGAATTCTGGTCCACTTTCCCTTCAAACCAATGATGGGGCTGACGTATTTGGTTTATGACCTGCATCTGTGAATGCACCGCTCACTCCGTGTATGTGAAATCCCACAGATGTAGTTATTAGGTCTCTGGTGAACGTAATGGAGAATGAAAAAAATATAGACGATAAAATGTATTTGAATCCAACGGAAGGAAAATATTTATTCGCGGCGATAGTCAGGACGTTTCAATTCTGCGTTCCTAAACTTGTTTCCACTGCCCACAGGTGGCCAGAAAATGTCCTTCAGTCATACGTGACGTATTTGCACTGTCCCAGCTCTATGCTACCCGGCGCTTGAACATTTACAAACGTGGCCGCTGAACGGCAGCTCCTGACAGGGCAGCTATTTGATTAGCGGCGTGCCAGTGCAGTGAATTCCCAAAGTAAACCGCTAACGAGTGTGAACTCACATGCACAGCCCCCCCCCCACAGACAAGACCCTCGATGCTCAGCACTGCCAGCATCGCTTGCCGCTGCCGGTTCAGCGAGTGGAGGCTAGTCTCTTTTATACCCTTTATATGGCACGCCGCCGTGGTGCGACCAGCTCGACGGAGTAAACAAAGCACAAAGAGTCGGCCCTTGAGCTGGTGTATGGACAAACTGCGAATGGGAACTTTATGTTCCGACGTCTGCTTTTATTTCCTCACCCCTAGCTCACGCTTCCTCAGTCATCAATCTTGGCCTCCCTGGCTCTCTATTTGCCGCAGCGCTATTTGCTGCAGAGGATTTTTTTTTTCTGAGTTCTGATCTCAAAACACCCAGGTTCCTCGTCCGGTATCTTCACTGAAGAGCGTTTTTTTCGTTGATTTATTCATCCGCAGTCGGGAGAAAGACGAACAAGGTGAGAGGGCACCTTCTCTCATTGGGAATGGCTGGGCTGTTTGATTTTTTTGGGGGGAGGGGGGGGGGGGGGGGGGGGGGGGGGAAACAAAGCACAGCGGCCCGCACCAGAGGTCGCCCCTGAGGTCGCATTTGTAAAATCCGTGCGAGCGATAAAAATGGAAATATTGAGCATCCATTATCCCACGATGAAGAGATGCAAGATAGGGGACGGAGACGGGGGGGGGGAGGAGAGACAAATAATATTAGGGCTACGCAAGGTTAAAATCGTCCACTACAGGTGTCCCTTTGTTTGTTCTGAATCGCTGCCAGGAACTTAAGCACTTAGTCGCGAAGCCAATTGTACCGACCTTGAAAGGAATCCAGAATTTGGAGGGGAGCACGCCGCGTTTCAATACAGTATATCGTTGCCTCATGCCAAGAGGTGTTCTGGCGTAATGTGATCAGAGTCCTGATGAGGTGCATTATGGCCTTTAGCATCCTTTGATTAACATAAAGTATATTGCGTATTCCGTCCCTACCGCGGACGGCATAAATCATAAGATGCGTCCCCGAGGTGTAAGTCATGTTTACAGTGCTCGTGTGGATGCTTACACAATCTCCCGGTGGTGATGCAAAACGGGAATAGTGCGTTGTCTGTAGTGTCATCCGGTCGCCCCGAGTCCGCGATCTTGTTAGCGGGGCCTGCGGTATATCCGCCGGTTTGCGACGACGTTTTCCGCCACACCTTTGGGAGCTCTGTGAATTGAGGGGGTTTTGCGGGGGAGGGAGGGGGGGGTGTTTGAACCAATCCTGGCAGCTCTGCGGCTCGACTGCAAGACGACCGGGCAAATCAGAGTTCGGTTTGAGCGGGAAAAAAAAGGATGCCTCGGCCATCTGTCAATAAAAGGTACTGGATCACGACGAAACGTGATGGCAGACGTGCCGAATGGGTGATTTTTTGCTTTTTGGTGAAATGTTTCGTCCACTCTTGGACATATTGTCATGAGACTTGTTTAGACACATTGATGCCCCCCCCCCCACACCAGGATGAACTACAGTAATATAAATCCCTTGAACCTTCCCTCCTGCATCATCATCGGATCTTCTTTTTTTTTTTTTCTATGTGTGCAAGCCCGTGCATTCATTTTGGTTTGGCCTGTTGGCATGTGGTAGCGTTTGTGGGCGTGGCACCTCGTCCCAGACGAACGCCGCTCGCTGGGGCAATGTCTGCTCGGATGAAACTGTCCCCCTTTTTTTTGGGCTTGAAGGATATCCGGTCCGTAGAAGGGAAAATTGCAAAGATATTTCCCGTTGATTGCCTGTGCTCCGCTGTATTTCTGCTGAAAGCCTCTCCTCGCCCCACACAGCGCAGAGGGGGCGAGAGGGAGGCGAAATCCCGACCTGGCGGTGGTATGAAAGTTTTAGAGATGGAGGGATGAAAAAGAAACGACAACCTGCTCCACCTCTGCGCGCTTGTTTTATTTCAAAATTCCAGCCAATCTGGCTGCCCACCCTCATTTGCGAAAGCGGAAGGTGCCGTTGTCCGCAGATAAATATCAACTTGGATATCACAATTCACTTTTCGCCAATTTCTCCCCAAACGGCACTGTTTCGCGATTCGGAATTCCAGGCACGTGGTGGCCGCAAACTGCTGAGTCAATCCCCTCTCGAGATGTTCTCCGGGTAGTGCTCTTGGGTAAGGTCACTGTGTACCAAACTGAATGATTAAAAAAAGAGATTCACACTAAATCTCTCCGAGGGTGGCACGACGTGTACAAAGTAAGGTCACGCAGTGGGGACGGATTGTGAGCGGGGGGAAAAAAATAAATAAAAACGTTTTCGACTCATGTGCCGATAACTTCGGAGTCCTTTGCGAATGAAACCCCGTTCACGTCGTCGGTTTCATTTGTAGATGTATTTTTGCTCCTATTGCCCTCAATTTAAATATCCAGGATCTGTGCAAACGTTTTTCGTTTTAAAGTTGTACCTGCTTCACGCAAGACCTATCCAACTTCCCCGAGAGTTGCATATCGGAGAGACTATAACTGCACACTGAGCTCCAGTGACTTTATTGTCCCGTGGATGTAACCTGAGTTTTTCCAGCCGCATTTGCTGTCGGATACCATTTTACAGATGTCCTGCAAATGTTGATTTTAATATGCGCTGTTGCATTCCCTTATCCCTCTCTAATGCTCAGGGACGGCGGTGTGCGCTTTTGTAAAAAAAAAAAAAAAAAATTAACGATGCAAATTAATTGTGGATTAGGGCGCAATCATCTTCTCTTCAGTGGGGAGGATGCTCTTAGAAACAGAACCATTGATATACTGTTATCAGTTAACTTAATTAATATGAATGACATAAATAGACTAATTGACTGGTATGTTGTTCCCAGCATCTTGGTGGACCTGCTGAATGGCAATTCCTCTGTGGAGCCAGTCCCATTTTTGTTTGCAGAGGGCTGGATGTGTTTTTTTTTATTTTATTATTCACAGAAGATAAATTGAACGCACAGCAGCTACTGTGCACCCGCAGCACTCGTGAAAGCAGCGACCCCCCCCCCCCCCCCCCCCCCCCCAACGGGCTCTAAGGGGAGCGATGGAGGTAGATTATTTGAGGTCTGTCATCACGTCTCAAATCTCCAGCGAGGAAAAAAAAAAAAAAAAAGGCTCACGTGAAGAAGAAGAAAAAAAAAAGTTTGCTGAGGGACAGAGGAGGAGCGGCGGGGGAAAAACCCGGGTTAGGTTCGCAGCTTCCCGCCTTGCCACAGTTTGTGGGCTCAGCGTGCAGATAATTAAGGTTGAGAGTGGACAGCTCCCTGCAGCGCCGGTGTGCCTTGATCACGCAGCGCTGTGGTCCGGAGCGATACATTCTCACAAACGGGGGAACGCAGCGGATGCGAGGCAAGTGTCACTCAGGGCTCTATGGGGAGCCCGGCCGCGCGCTCGCTGGAAACGGCGGCACTTTATTTACTCGGAACGGGCGGGGACTGGCGCTTTCAAATTACTCTTGTCAGCGAGTAGTGGCTCCTTTCACGCCAGCCCGGAGGTTTGTTAAAGTGGCCTCCCCTACCTGCTGTGAATATTCCTGAGAGATAGAAATCCTCTCCACCGCTCTTTGTACCCACACACTTTTTAACTGTTTACTCTGTCCGCACCCAATGCCTGCACTCCTGGCGCCTGTCTGGAGTTTTGATGTTTCGTGTGTGTGTGTGTGTGTGTGTGTTTTTTTGTGTGTGTTTTTTTTCTACATTATAAATACCAGTGGGCATCCAGAGTGGAGTGGATGAGTGGCTGAGCGAGTGGGAGTTATGAAGCCAGATGGATATGAATGTGAGAGTTTCTGTTGTGCTTTCCTGAAAACTCCAGGCCCTGTGATGCTGCTGCTGCTGCTGCTGCCGCCGCGGCTCGGTCCTCCTTCCTTCCTCTGCAGCGCTTCTCTCTCATCATATCGTCAAACGAGGGGGTCCTCTTTACTTCCAGCATCTGTGCCGTGATGAGAAACACCAGCTAACTAGGCCACTGCATAATAAGCAAGAATAGCAGAATAGCAAAATGAATTTTAAAAAAGGAAAAGAGAGGAGGGGAGGGGAGGGGGGGGGGGTGGCGGGCGTCGGTTCCTGCCAAGAAAGCTTATCCCACATTCAACTGCTGACAAAAGTAGTTAAGAAGGCAAATATTCTACGCATTGCTTACCTTGGCCCCAGTGGCTCATCAAAGTGCACCACTCATGTTGGCATTGAAGCCGCTTTGTGACACTGTCACGCATCGGACAAATGGGAGAAGGACAGGGAGGAATGTATCATCCTCATTAATGGATAATCGGTCAGAACAAGCAGCATTTATTTCCACTTTTTTATGAAGCGCATTGTCAGACTGCAATTGATAAAAGCCTGTCTACACGTGTGCAGGGCACATGCTTTGTTACAACATATATTTGTGGAAAATGTATTAAGGGAGTCATATTTGGAATAAGAAATCCAGTCACGTATTAGATTCTAGATCAAATGAGAAGGTAGGGGGAATTTCGTTCCGTGCATATCAGACCCATTCTGCTTTTATGCTACATTTCGGCTTCTGCTGTGCTCGTCCACATTCTGTGGGTTCGTCCTGGTTCAGGCCCCTTTTTATTGCTGGGAGAATCCCATCATCAGATTCTTTACTTAAATAAATATGCCAAGAGATTTTTGTACTCTTGACTTTCAAATAGCTTTCAAAATAAAGACGCAATTTGATGCCGCAGAGGCCCGAAGGGGCTTATCTAACACGCAGCTGCTGACATTAGTGAATCAGCAGGCAAATATTGTCCTTATTCATTTTATTTTGTATTTTTTGCTGATGCGACTGTTTATTATTACGCTTGCCTTTACCTAAAGCTTCCGCGGAGGTGCGTCAGAGTTCGCATCTCATTTCGGCGGCGAGGCCCCCTCGGCTGTACCGCCATGTGACTGACGATGCACCTTGCTGATTTCCTTTTTAATGAGCGTGTCTGCTGCCGCCCTACCATCCGTAATACTCAGCGTTTTTTTGCACCCGATTCACACTGTCAACACCTTCGTTGTTGTCCACGAGGAAGTGGCACATGCTGAGGTCTTCACCGCTTCCCTCTTTGGTGACTTTCACCTTACATTTGTTGTTTCCTGCACTCTGCAGGCCGTTTTATCCCATTTCTGCACCGTTTTCTTGACCATCAGATGTATTTGCATATTGCATATTTTCACTCTCATCTCTTTTGTAGTATTTTAGCTGTTTTCAGCAAATAATCCCCAAAGAGCCGCTGTGCACCACTTGTTCAGCGCCAAACTGGTGAGCAATGTTGAACATTTAGCAGATAAAGAGACGCATATTTCCCTTGGGAGCTGGTAGGGACCAAAGGCAGAGCTAAAAGGCTCACATTTACCAGCTACTAAGAAACACAAACGAATGACATTTATGTATCATGCGTATAAGCAGCTGTTTTATGTGTATCCTAAAACGGATGCCATGTCAAAGATGCTTGAAATGTGTGTAGACCAAGAGGGGACAAAATAAAAATGAAAAAAATTGCATCGCAGGTCTTATCAGACGTAACTGATACTTTATTTTCCCTTTCTTGTTCTAGTGTAGAGCATGACTTTCGCCTGCAGGAAGGGCAGGTCGTACGCACGTGGAAGGTCGGCGACCCTCCGGAGGGCGCGCCGCAGCCCTCCACCCCCCAGGCCACCACACCCCACCAACAAGACTCGCCTCAACCGGAGCGACCCCCTGCCACCACCAAGAAACACCGGAAGAAATGCTTCTGGTTCCTATGAGTGCCGGAGGGCGACGCGAGCGACTTTTTGATACAGTACTGTACTGCACTGCATAACACTCTTTAGGGGGGGGTCGGGGGGGAATCGACACATAATTGACTATGGTGGTTTGGGGGGAAAATCAACAGGCGTGGAATGAACCGGAGTTGAATTTAAATTCAAACATAAAACTGTCGGCGGAAAAGGTTATGATTTTAGCTGTTTCCGTTGGGAGTTGATGGAAAGGGTTTGACGCGAGCGCACATGTTGTGACTGCTCCTAAAATGCCACTTCAGCACTTGCAGGTCTGATAGTGGCGCGGGGAAGGAAAAGTGCTGCAGTGAAATAAAAGCAAAAGTATCTGTTCACAATATGAATCACAGTAAGGAAGCAATTAGGGGATATAAAGAGAATATATGGCAAGTGGATGGGGGCAGGGGGCACAGTACCACAGGCAATACCGTAAAGAGGATAGAGCATATTTATAAAAGATGTAATGAACAGAGTTTATAGGCAAAAAGAGAAATGGACGGAGAGAAGGATTCATTAATGGACTTCATTAATCGGTCAGAACACCAGCTTTTATATTCAGAGACATTTAAAAAATAAAAATAAAAGATTATTATGAACAAATATATTTAAACATTTTAATATACTGTGATTGATGAAAACCTGTCACACATGTCGACACGCACACGCAGCGCATACATATACATTGGCAGGCGAACGGACACATTTACACACAAAGCAAATATGAGCGAGGAAATGGGTGAATTGAGTTCTGTGCATACCAGAGCTATTCTGTTTGGATGCTATATTTCAGATATGGATCAAGGCTCTATAAAAGTATTTTACCACAGCTGGCTTGTGTGTATCATCATTCTGGATTCAACATGTTTCAGGTGGTGGAGGAATCCCATCCTCAGATTCTTTGCTTTTTCTTTTTTTTTTTTTAAGTATATTGCATTCAATAATGCAATATACATTAAAAAGAAAGTACAGAATTATCAGAATTGGTTGGACAATGTTTTTATATATAATATATGAAGACATATGATATCATAGTATACTATTATGACTGTCCATTTCGAAACCTAATGTCCCAACCGGATGCAGGTAACAGAAGCCTCTCAGTCCTCAGATGGCGGCTCACAGAGCCCACTTCCCTGGACAATCCAGGGCAAGTCTCGGGAAATTAAGCCACAGCTGTTTGAAAGCTGTGAGAAGTCCCCAAATATTACTACTTTGTGATTCATGACACGCATAAGCTGCTTCTGTCGGGCTCTGAGGTGGCATGAGATTGTGGCCCAATTTATTTCCCACTTTTGGAAAGTGTTTGCTCTCGGCTTGTTTTACCCGCGTGTTGGCGCTTTGCCCCCCCGCTTTGCCTCCAACAAAGCGGATGGAAACCGTGTTGTTCATTTTTTTCCGTTCGGAAGCCGTTATTGTGTTGGCACTATAGTGATGGATGTTTTCGGGAGCGTCGGCGTCGGGCAGTCAGGGGTCCGCGGCCCCTGGCGGCGTGGACTTGCAACTGCCACATTTACTCCCTGGCTTGGCTCTCCACATTGCAACTAAACCTGCATACGTTCACGGGATCGGATGCACACACCCACATCAACCCAAGCTCGTTCAGCGGAGGGCCCCCGTGTTCAACTGACTTCACTCCCTGGGCCCTGCTGTGCTGCACTTAGGTGTGCAAGTTGAAAAGCCTTCGCTGCACGTACAGCCACTTCAAAGCACGCACGCACGCACACGCGCGCACACACACACAAAAACACACACACACACACACAGCTAACATATTGTTCTCGGAACAACATAGAGCATTATCTCCCCCGCAGTTGTTCCTCTCTCTCTCTCTCTCTCTCTCGAAACCAGGCACATGCTCCCTCCCTAGTAGCTCTGTGTGTGCCGCACAGTGCACAGAGAGGAGTGTAGAGTTGTCAGTCATTAATCTGCTACAGCGCAGCCCTGTAATCCTGATGACAGAGCGGAGCGGGCTTACAGCGAGCAGAGAGGATCTGAGCCCAGCCTGGAGTGGGGAACAAAGGAGCCAGAGAAGAGTGGCTTTGAATCCGTAAAGAGAAAGGAAGTGCGTGTGACTGTGTGTGTGTGTGCGTTTGAGCGT
Source organism: Colistium nudipinnis (assembly GCA_016785305.1). Taxonomy (NCBI): domain Eukaryota; kingdom Metazoa; phylum Chordata; class Actinopteri; order Pleuronectiformes; family Rhombosoleidae; genus Colistium; species Colistium nudipinnis. The sequence goes on along the minus strand of JAFBJU010000367.1, from coordinate 21,277 downwards.
GCGTGCGAGTGTGTGTGTGTGCGTAAGGATTCTGGGGTGAGGTAGGCAACTATTCTGTCAGCAATGCAGCAGTGCTATTCAAGAAAGAACGCTGGCACGCACAATGGAGAGGAAAGGTGAAACGTGAGAAGCAACCTGGCCTGCCACGCCGACGAGACGGACTCGGGTCCTTGCCGAGGAGCCGGGGCTAAACCCGGTGGCGCGCAGAGAGCGCGAGCACATTTCGAGTCCTCTTCAAAGAAACATCAAGGGGTCAAAGTAGGCTCACGCAATTCAGCGCAACATCAGTCGCGGCTCGGCAGAAAATGAAGGAGAAAAAAAAACAACCACGTCTCGAGGCATCAACAAGCATGTATAATGGGCGTGCGAAAACAACTACAACCGCCCCGGCATGCCGAGAGAGGAGGCAGCAAAGCGAATACTGCGTGAGTCATTGAGCTTAGGCCGCTGTAGAGATATTATGCTTCACTTTCCAACATTACGGCTAAAACAAACCAAAAAAAAAAAAAAAGGTCATTTCACAGTCAATCAGGCCGAGAGGCGGCAGGGGTGCCGGAGACGTAACCCGTTTGCGGTGAAATAATATTATTTAAACGCTGATGCGATAAATGACGCAACGTAAACGTGCGTCTTCTCTCAATGACTCGGGAACAACGCCGATAAACAAGCCCCAAAGTTGCAACGATACTTGAAAGAATGGTGCTTTCCTTTGATCCGAGATAGTAGCCTCATTAGTGACCAAATAAAGGAAAAAGGGGATCGAATGTGGACCAGGGGATTCAAACAAAGCATAATACACCCACGTGCGCCTGCGTGCGCACACAAACACACCCACCCCCTCAGACTGGTACAACGACTGGGTGAATCCCCAGGGTGGCTCTTTAGATTTCGGAAGACGTCGCGTTATCCCCCCTGCCATATGGGCTACATCGGACGGCTGATAAATTCAAGGAAAACCGAGTTGAGAAGCGGGATGAAAATATTCCCATTCATAGAGGACAAAGGGTCAATGAATGTCGGATGTGAATGTGAATCATATGCTAAAAAGCTCCCAACACGGCTGAACACCGATGGGAGAATTCATCCGAACACCATGTCGTTCACCCAGAGCTCCAGAGATATGTATCCGATGGCAGATGGTGCCCCAACACCTTACCGAGGCACTTTATTAATGGTTATGTGCGCGTGTGTGCGTCAAGCTTGCGCGTGTCACTGGGAAATTGTTAATAATAAATAATGTACCCACTTCAACGCGACTTCGCGCGTCTGAGGCAACCGCGATAGCCGCAGATTGGTTTAATAAAATATGAGCTAAAATCTCCCCTGCCACCGCTGTCACTGATGCAAAAAGGGGCAATGAAGTGTAAACACCGCGCGGCTGGGCCGAGAGGATCACAGCCAACACGGTAGACCGGAGACTCCAAATAAGGAGACGCTCATTTTTTTTCGATTGTTTTTTTTTTTTTGTAGTTATTCACAAGTCTTGCCGCTCACTCGTCACGTCACCATTTATTTTGTCCACCCTCGTCAGCGACTGTCGTTGCACTTCCTGTTTGAATCTGTAACGACCCCTTGTTCTCATTTCAGATTCTTTTACTTCCTGCCTTTTGTGTCTTTTCCCGCCATCGTTAGCGTCTGGCCCGCCTTTGGTTGTCTCCACCTGTTCCCACTTACCTCGTGTATAAATAGCCCTGTTTCCACTTGTCCTCTTGCCAGTTCATTTTGTCCTGTCCTCCGTCGGAGGCCAGCGCGGTCCAAGCCGCTAACCCAGCCGTTGCAAAGTTTTTGGTTTCCTATTTTTGTAGTTTCGAGTTTTAGCCTTTTGATTCCTCTGTCAGAAAGATTTTCAGCTTGTCATAGAGATATTCCGTTGTCCTTTTGTGTCCTCATGGTGAGCGATTTGTTCTGCTACTTTCACTTTCCTCTGTATGAGCATCTTCAGTTTATGTTGCTTCAGCGAAGACCTTTTTGATTTTTTTTCTGTACTTGGTCTCTGAATTGTACAATTGGGTTCTGCTCCTAGTTCACTTCTGACACCTGTGTCGAAGAACGGGTGCAAAAGTTGGCCGAATTTATTGTGTTTCTTTTGTCATTTTGATATTGGGTCTTGAATTACTAGAGGGAAAAAAAACAATACTGGGTGAAAGCAACCCTTTTTTTTTTTTATCTGGACGTGGCCACTCCTGAATCAGCGAAGGTGCTGATGCAGAGGGCAGCAGAAAAAAGTATATAAATAAAGTGTCTGTCCAAGAAATAAGTGAATCTGGACATAACTTTTACTTTAACACAATGCGGCACAAGGTGCTGTAGGGCCCAGTCACATAAACATAACCTTGGTACATTACTTTTTAACATGAGTCATTCTGATATTGACCACCTTTCTCCCAAATTTTGAATTACCTTAAGTTTTGCTCTGCTGTCCAGGTTCCTGTTTTATTTGACTGTATGTTTCATGACTTGCAGTTGAAAACGGCACGCTGTTATTGTGGACAGACGTAAGAGTACCCCCCCCCCAAAAACAAACAAACAAACAAACAAACAAACAAACAAACAAAACAAAACAGATGAGCTGCTCCATGGCTTCGTCCTTGTAGCTTCTGCTTGGTCGACGCATATTTATACCATCATTTTATCATATATACTACTAACTTGGATGTTGCCGCCTGTGTCCTCTGGTCTCACCGCACACTGGCACTGCACTGGTCCGCGTCGAGCAACTGAGGAGAGCTGGGGGCAAGGTCAGCGAGACTGCACCCCTGCCCAAGGCCCCCCGTGTTTAGTTCCACACCAAATCCAGCCATCACATTTTAGTCTGATTTTGACCCTTTGGGCGTATTGCAACACTGGCTGACCCATGCCGCTATGCGGTTACCGGTTATTTTCTTTTACCAAGCTACGGTAATAGGCTTGGCCGCAATCCATGGCTACAATCCATTGTTGTGTAGAAGGGTAAGAAAAGAGTCAGACAGTTGGAAGCGTAGATTTCTCTTCTCCGATTTGCAGACCTTGATCTTGAAAAAAAAGAAAGATGGAAAACCATTTATGTACTGTATCTGGCGGATAGCAAAATAAATCACCGGAACATTCTACATACTGTAGCTTCAGGCATTCCCTGCCCTCTTAGGTCATACACGTTCTCACAGCCTGCAAGGAAAGAAATAAACGCATTCGCACATTAACGACTGTCGGCTGAGTTTTTGTATGTGAACTTGCCATGACGTGAATTGGGGCAGAATTCCAGACGTTCAACGCCGCGAGTTACAGAACAGAGAGACATTTTGAACCAAGGCTAAATAAGAGTTTGTGCCTGTGCTGCCTGCGGGGCAGTCGGTGTGCTGGGGAAGCCGTTTGACAGTTGTTTTCAAGGGGTTGCGTCGCTGTTGGAGAGGAGCCCTCTGAACATCAAAGTCAGTCTCTCCGAAGACGCGTTAGATAACTTCAAAGTCCTGCGACTGCTTTGCCGAGGTGCCTTTCCTTTGTTTTCTCACCGGGTTTGTTTTTCTACTCAATTGACGATGAGGTGATGAGGACCGTGAGTGCGTATTGCATCATGACCTGCTCATTTAAATGTACAATTTCGGGTCACGGTGGACATGGAACATGACTTTGCCCACTGATATATTCTGACAGGTCGGTATCCAAGGAGGCAGCACGGAGAGACCCTTTTCAAGTGTATTTCTTATTTTTCTGAAGTAATTGCCATGAACTGACGCAATGTCAGAACTACTCAATAGTTTATAATTGTTAAAGTTTTCATTTCCTTTGACTGTGTGGTACCGTCTCATTAAAAGTTGTTGCACGTTGATTACCGGTATTGCCGAGGTTAGACAAGAACACTGTTTGCATAATAAACACAATGCTAAGGGGAGGATGGATTAGGACACGGCTTATATCTTGATTTTAAAATCCATAAAAAAATTAAAGTTTAGTACAAGAGTTATGTGTTATTTTGTAGGGGCTTATGTGGACGAGTATTTCCTGGCAGGGCCTTAACCCTTTTTTGGAGGTTGCCCAAACAAAGAGTTCAGTTACTGTTTCTAATTAAAAAAACAATATGAAGAATCCCATTTCTCCAGTTCAGCTTTAATTGATCCTGAAGGTGGATTTTTATTGACTCTGGACAGAGCAATGCTTGCAGTTTCCCCAATTACCGTCTTGATTTTAACCCCAACTAACTGGCTGCTGTAGCTGTATTTTTATACATAGTGTAAAATCAGAGAGGTTTCAACCCTCTCACGTAAGTCTTGGCATAAAAATGAATACATTCTGTGTCTCTCAAAAACACTCAAATTGAAACCTCATAAATTCTTATTGTTCTTACATTCAAGAATATTTGAAGTCACAGGGAAACAACCATAAGCTTTGAAACCTAACCAGTTGTCAGGAGCTTGTGTCTAATAATTCTGGCAGAACAGACCAGCTGTTGCCTTATCAGAAACGATCAGCCGTTGAGCTGACTTTTATTTCCCCCAGCATTAAATCGGCAACAAAGGGCTGGTGCCTTTAACTCCTCTTAATTAGTACCGGCTCCTCTAACATCATGCAATATACATCAAATTATAGACCTCATCTTACTGCCACAAATATAATGGGTCTCTAGTGACATTATTATATGACTAATTATGTGGAATTAATTGAAATGACTTTGCCTGAAGATCAGTGTCACTGTCCCTATGTGTTGGGCCAGGGCCCATATTGGCATCTTTGTGGAACTAATTTGCAAAAGAATAGAGTTGATGTGAAGACGTATATTCTTTTGAAGGGTCCATGTGATTTAGATATTTCCTCTTTTTTCTAACCACGAATCAGGTGTATGTGATCTGTAAATACTATAAATGACAGCAAATCCAATGTAAATTAGCCCACTCAGGAAAGGTATAAAGTAAAGTCCCAGTATGAACCAGGGCAACATTTATATAAAAATACAGTTTTATATTTTTAACGTCAGATATAAAAATAATTAAACAATTGATATGTCCAATTTCACTTTGTTTTCCTGCAGCTCCATCAGTAAAGCATTAGTGATGTATACAGGTTATATTAAGGCAGCTATACTATAATACATTTAAATAACATTAAATGTTGTGTTCAGTTACAGTTTCAATGACAAGACATTCATCTCACTCGGTCTGTTCTTATGTAATGCAAACAGGCAACATTTTGCCTGCAATAATGTGCACAGATTAAACTAAAATTAACATACTGGGACATGTTGCATCACATATTCTGGTAAATCTCCTGATTCCCATTATTTTTCTCGGGTAAACCCAGTGTTGTAGCGTATGTAACAGGCATTAATAAGCTGCTCTGGCACTGGATGTTGAGTGAGGATCAGCTTCCTCTGTACTACGTTACACTATAAGAAGATAAATCGAGCTCTCCAGCTTTGTAGATCACAAAGAGGATTTCACTTTGTTCATTTCTTTCCCCAGTTTCTCCTAGTTTTCCTAACAACGGTTATTGAAGAGTAACTGTATGTAAAACAAGCTGCGCATAACTAAATTGCAACAAAATAGTACAATCCCCTTCTCACTTTCTGAAATGGTATCCATATACCCCTCACTCTTACAGCTCAAGTTGAATTAATTTCCACCAAACTCTTGCAAAATCCACACGGCTGAAGCTCTGAATGGATCAGAATGTTCAAGTACTCATCTAAGTCACAGTAGGGAGCACATTTCAAACCTTTTTACCCTGTATTTTGCTTCTAGAGCTGCCTGTCTGAAGACGGTACCCATAGGGTTTAATGAAGTGAACAGCCTCTTGTGTCAAAAAAGAACGTAGGCCTTATTATATGTACAGATTATTCCTCAATAAGAGCTGATCATTATTCAAAGATCATAGCGCAAATGCCAGACCTTTCCAGGAGACAAAGATGGAAATGAAGCATTGACATCCTTTAAGCGTTAAATTCCTTTGAATAAGTTGAGTTTTGAAGAAGTTTTGGTCAGACATGGTCATGTAATAACTGTAGTAACCACGGAAAATTCCAGTATTTATGCTGAACTGTGGCTGATCTACTAAGTGGCTGCTGCATTTCTCATGTAACATATTTGCGACAGTGTCAATACATGCATTTAATCTCAAACTCATTCTTTAAAATGTTGCATTTTTAAAGAAATTATTAATTATTATCACTGTCACAGTTTATGCCGTAGATCCTTTCTCAATTCCCTAATTGCCATTCATCGCCATATCATCATTCCCATCTGTGTCAAGCGGCAATATTAAAAAAATATATATATCTTGATGGTCTTTTCATGGTCACGCTGAAGGATTTGAATTTTTCTTTTTCCGATTGCTTCAGACTGACCCAGTTAGAGCAGTACATTCTTAATATAATAATGTTCGTTATATATAATGTTCGGTTCAGTACTTCAGTTCAGAGTAGCCTACAGATATACTGAAACTGAAGTGTGCTTCCTATATTAATGTACAGACTTGTCATTTTCACAAGAAGCATTTCACAGCGAGACAAAGTACGGTAAGCTTGCACTGCTTTATATGAAGTAATGTAGGGGTCCTTCTTCATCGTCCTCTTCCTGTTCCTCTTCTTCTCCCGGGTTCTACAGCGGCTGGCCTCCTCTGAGTTTCGTCACCGCCATTTCCCCCCGCGCCTTCCATGAGGTGACATGTGACATAATGATGTAGATTATTTTGGTAACGAGCCTCTCCGAAGCGGCCCGTCACTGGTGGGAGGAGTTTGGTCGTCATCAGACAGATTCACCTCACCTGGTCCTGCTACTTTTCTGTAAGCTAGTGCCATGGCAAGTCACAAGTCACTACCTTCCCCTGGCGTCCACTGCTTTTGGTTATTAGTTTAGTTCGCTATATATATAATATATATATATATATATATTCTATAGGCCCGAGGTCATTTTGACTCGTTCTGCGGGTCGCGGCACGCGTGGGACAGTCACAGGTGACCCCTGTCTCCCATGTTGAAGCAGTAATTCGATCGCTGCTCGCTCCCAGTGAAGGAGAGCCGAGTCGGCTCCCGAGGGCAGAGGCACTTCCGTTCCCGCGGAGCATCACGCGAGACCCGCTCCGATGACCGCGGTGGACTGTATTTCGTGTCTGAGTGCGCCGTGGGAGCTGTATTGATCGGCAGTGGGCGCGCGTGGCACATCGGGGCACGATCTATAATTTCAGAACGCGTCCTCCCCACCGACCGGAGCCATGGTGCGTTCTCTGGCGCTGTGGTTGGCCCCTCTCCTGCATTTTTGTCACGCCACGGTTTACACCAACGACTGGGCCGTAAGAATATCGGGGGACCTGGAGTCTGTGAACGGAGTGGCGGAGAAATATGGATTCATAAATATGGGTCAGGTAGGTGGAATCCAACAAAAAAAATAAAAATAAACAACACACAGCGAAGCAGCCTGTATTTGCACTATTGATCTTGATTGTTGCCAAAGCTCTCCTATTTTTTCAGCCTGTCAATGTCAACAGGCTCCGTGTTGGCCTTAGTTGTAGTATCATTGCAAATGATACTACAGTATTGGTAAACGTAATGTTTTTTTTTTCTTCTTCCCCCAAATACAGTGTGAGACAGAAATGAAAGCAGAATTGTAAAGATTCATCACATAGCCCCATACTATTGAATGTGAAACTGTTTGGTAAATCTTGAGTAGAAGGTTGAATTCAATGAGAATACACATTTGCCACGAATAAATAGATTTTTAAAGAGCTATAAGGAGTTGGATGGTTTCGCAGGTTGAATGTTTATTGAATATTTTCTCTAACAGTGTGGGGTTTTTACTTTTATTGTGTCCTGGAGGACTTTTTTTTTTATGTCAGAAGTCAATGGCTCCTCCGTCTACATTACAACCCTGTGATGCTGCCAGAAATGGCATTTTGTTCTCTCATCTCTTAACCTTCATCTCAGTGCCACGACCTAGACAATATAATATTAATTATCCAAACTGTTAAACCCAGCAGAACCAACACCCAGTGCTTTATGGCCATTTGGATTAAGGTTGCAAAGCATTTGTCTGTGCTCATGTACATGACAGAAATAAAAACCTGGAATCAATAGGCTCAATACACCCACACCCACAGAATGACCAAATAAAAGCAAAATCAATAAATAATAAAGCAAATAAATAAAATGGACCAGTCAGTTTATAGAGCCCAGGCCTATAAAAGACAACACGCATACTCCCTCGGGATAGGTGCTGTAATGAAAGCTGCAGGTCTTTGGTCTGTGTGTCACTGTGGGTGATATGAGCCAGAGAGACACTTTGAAATAGGAGCAATAATTTGCTTTATAGAGCCCAGTTCTAAAATCAAAAAGCACATTTCACAACACAGCCATTAGGGAGTAGATTAATACCATAACTTAATCTTGTCAGTCGCAGAAATAGTCCAGCACTTTTCATCAAGCATACGTTACGCAGAGCTTCTGCTCTTAATGTGCACTGGCCAAATTGGAAAAATGCTCCCAAAGATAAATAACAAGACACCATCCCACACATGAATGACGTTGTGGCTGAAGTCATGTGGATTAGGTTGCCTCTGCCTGAAAAACTATCACAGGTGTAAGGTAGCCACTATAATGAAAGACACCCAAGGCGATTTGCATAATTTAAAAGGTATTTAGCACAGTGACAGAGCGGGATGAGCGACACATTAATTCAGTGGATTTGATGTCTGTCTCACCAGATTGGAGACCTGAAGAGTTATTACAGTTTTCGCCACCACGGGACAGCGAAGCGGTCCACCGTGTCCAACAGAGAGGTGACCGTTGGCGTTGCCGAGGAGACCAAGGTATAGTAATGGGATACGGGGATTGGACGACTCCACTGGATTATTAATCAGCTACACATCCCCTCCCTACCTCCAGATACAGACATGTGAAGACACACAAGTTTGTGTATTGACCCCTTCTATAAACACGCACACTCCTCCAGTTATGTGACGGACCATTGTGCGCATTATGACACACCACGTACAAGAGTGAGGAAAACGCCGGCAAAAAACACCCGAAGTGTTTTGGGATAAAAGGGGGGCTTGATTTTCATAAGCAGCAATGCTATAGTTGCACTTATTTAAAAAAAGAAAAAAGCTTTCTTAGAGTTATATATTTTTTAAAGGGAAGATATAAGATATACGGGCCCACATTAGATATCCAAAGTGCACGGAGGCAACACTGTTGTTAAACTGTCCAATAAAATGTGTATTTATAAGGTTGTCAGCTCCATAGACAGACCAATCGGCAGCAGCAAACAACAGCAATATTTCAACTCCCGAGCCCAAAATGTTCTATCCAAAAAGGAATTATGCTTTGGAATGCAAGAGACAACAGAGCCTGAGGTAAATTACCGATGGGTTTGCCAAGATAACAGGGTAACCAGAAAGATTTTTTTTTCTCCCTGGGACAGGGAGAGCAGATTCCCCACAGGCGTTTGGAAGGCCATCCGAATCTGAATAATTCATTCTTGCGTGAAAAAGTATCGACGCCCAAAACCAAGTCAAGTTAACCCTACTTGTACATCAGCGATGGCAGCTAAAGACAGGCTGTCTGTTGCCGTTAAGGTGGAGTGGCTCCAACAGCAGGTGGTCCAGCGAAGAGCAAAGAGGAACTCCAGAACCAGTCCAAACTCGTCCGACATGAAAACCAGAGGCCTCCGCGCTGCCCGGCCCCGGTCCATCCGCACCCAGACACTGCACTTCAACGACCCAGCGTGGGACAGCCTGTGGTACATTGTGAGTATTTTTTTTTTTTGTCTGTGTGTGTGTTTGTGGTTATTTGCTAAGCTCAAGCCTGTATCGCACGACACGTTTACCCCGACAGGCGAAGCCTTAAAATAGAACCTGATTTATTCTCTACCCCCGTGGGCTGCGTCGCGTGTCCCGCTGTTTGCTCCGCAGCACTGCGGTGACGGGGCCGAAGGCTGCCGGGCTCGCATGAACATCGCCGCAGCCTGGGAGAGGGGCTACACGGGGAAGGGTGTGGTGGTGTCTGTCCTCGATGATGGCATTGAGAAAGCGCACCCGGATCTGCAGCCAAATTATGTAAGTGCCCCGGGATGGGACGCCCTTCTCGGCACGGGGGACATTAATCACAAGCAGTTTGGCAGAGCTTGCCGTCTGAGAGCGCGGAGCGGAGACAGATAGTGCGTGCCGTCGAGGCAGAGCTTTCGGGCCAAAGGTTTGGAGAGGCCGGCTAAGAGTATTGGAATGGACATTAAACGTCTGATCCACTTAACCGCGCAGGGGGCTGGTGAATAATGCTCTTTGTGCTTTTGCCCCATATAAGAGAGACGGATAGCTGCTGGCATCTTGTTATGTGCTGCTACTAACTATCCATCTAATTCAGGATCCTCTCGCCAGCTATGATGTGAACGGACAAGACCACGATCCTTCTCCGAATCACTCAGCCGCTGCTGATAACTAGTGAGCCCTGCCTTATTTCCACTTTTGTTTTTTGCTGTTTTCCATAATTCAAATTTTAATCATTGCACGCTTTTCCACCCCCCCCCCCCCCCCGCTTTTCCCCCCCCCCCCCCCCCCAGTAATTACATGCATATATGGATATGCAAATTCCACAGTCTGAATTCTGCCTTCTCACTGGTTTGATGGGACGGAAATAGCCCGTCTCTCCCCTCATGCATATGCATCTAACCTCATGTTCGGATGTTCCCCTCCTTTCTTCTGAAGCCATGGGACTCGGTGCGCGGGGATGGTTGTTGCCGCGGCCAATAACTCTCAGTGCACAGTCGGAGTCTCCTTCCATGCGCGCATAGGCGGTGAGTCCGTGTGACGGCATGAAACTTGGACGCGAAGGAAGGACTTTTGGAGGACAGGAGTTTTGGACACAGTGCTTTTCAAACGCTACTTTTTTGGCTCTTCCGTCTCCCGCACCTGTAGGCATCCGTATGTTGGATGGAGACGTGACAGACATCACAGAGGCCCAATCCTTGAGCTTCAGACCCCAGCATGTTGATGTTTACTTGGCTAGCTGGGGGCCAGAAGATGACGGGGCCACTTTGGAGGGACCCGGGCCTCTGACTCATCTTGCGTTGCTCAATGGCATTCAAAATGTGAGTGAAAGAAGGCAAGAGAGAGTTTGTTTGCGAGAAGGTTGGGAGGGGGGGTGGAGGGGGGGTGTCTGCAGTGTACGTGTGTTTGTTTATATTTCCGTGTCCTGCCTGCGGCTGTACATTTACTTCAAGGACTTATCGTTTTCCACCCTATCAATGTGCAAATATCCTAAATAAATGAACCACCTCTGTCTGCCTCCTAAACGAACCCCAGGGCCGACATGGGAGGGGCTCTATTTTTGTCTGGGCTTCAGGGAACGGAGGACAGAGAGGGGACCACTGTTCCTGTGACGGCTACAGCAGCAGCATCTACACCGTCTCCATCAGTAGCAGCACCATGCGCGGAAGGCGGCCAGATTACCTGGAGCAGTGCACCTCCACGCTGGCGACGGCTTACGCGGCTGGAGAACCAGGGGAGATGGTGAGTAGAGGCTGCGTCAAACGCGAAGAACGCCGCCCATGTGTGGTCCACAAGATACCCGTGTGCTTGGAAGGTTCGGAATCGTGCATAATGGGCCTTTTTTTTTATGTACGGTCTCCAACTTCTGACAGTCCATTTACGATGAACGAAAAGTTGACTCTCTAAATCTGGTTAGATTGTCCCTATCAAAAAAAAATTACAATAGACTCATAAAATAAAACCTGCTCGCTGATGTTTATATCGCATTGATTTCCCATATAAATCTGAAGCTATTTGGCGAGTGTTGCCACATTCTTGGAGCTTTTCAGACCTTTTTACCTCCTCCTTTTTTATCTCGGAATCAACTGTAATGAAGAAATATCTAACAAAGTAGCACTTTTGCTAATACAGCGCAGTGCTTTAATTTGTTAATATGTATACATGTATGTATATATAAGGAACACTACAGCAACATCTCGGATCAAGACAAATGTGTGCGAGTCTTGTGTGGCCAATTTTTTCAAAAGAAAAGCCCAGCTTTATAAACATATATATATACGTATATGTACTGTTATTATTGTTATGTATATATTATTATTATTTTTATGTATATAGTATTCACCTCAGGTGAATACTAATAGGATATTGTCAAGATGTTGGTGTCCTCGGCAGATAACGCTGGGTCCGCAGCAAAGCTGTAGCCGGGCCCACTCGGGCACCTCCCTCTCCTCCTCCATGGCCGCGGGTGTCATCGCTCTCACCTTGGACGCCAAGTAAGCAGCTCTCTCGCGCCACAAAATCCATACGTGCGGCGGGGCGACGCTGAAAAATCAATAGGTGTTCCTATTGATGAGGTGACGGGAGTATGCCATTTTTCTCCGCTTGACCTTTTCCCAGCCCCCTCCTAACCTGGCGGGATGTGCAGCACATTATTGTCCAAACGTCGAAAGCCCGTCATCTCGTCGCTCCGGACTGGCACGCCAACGGGGCCGGACACAAAGGTATTCCCGTCGGATCCCGGCTTCTTTTTTTTTTTTTTGGTTTCTTGCTTCTGCAAATATTTCGAGTGGCATCGTCTCGAAAGAGGAGCAGAGATGGAAGAGAGCGCGATAAGCATATTCTGTTCCGTCAATGTGCCCTCAGCCCTTTTTTTTTTTTCAGGGAGACGGTAAAACAGTGAGCACGAAACTAATGAGATACTGCGAGCAGAACAGTGATAAAAGCCTACAAAGTCCCAGGAGTGTGTGAAGTCTTTTAAAGCCGCAGTACTTTTTATGCCCCCAGCTAATGTACCTTTTGTGTGTGTGTGTGTGTGTGTGTGTGTGTGTGTGTGTGTGTGTGTGTGGGTGCGTGTGTGTGTGTGTGCGTGCGTGCGTGTGTGCGTGCGCGTGTGTGTTTGGCGATGCGCAGTGAGCCACCTGTATGGCTTTGGCCTGCTGGATGCTGAGGGCATGGTGAAGGAGGCCGAGCGATGGCAACGCGTCCCCTCGCAGCACGAGTGCGTGGAGGAGGCTCCCGTGCCGCCGAGCAGGTTTCCTCACCGTCCGCACCCCGAGAGCTCTCCGCTTCGGGATCGGGGCTTCCCCTTGATTCCCCTCGCAATTTATTTCCGTCTCAGCGTAGATTTCTCTCACATTTATTCTCTGGCATTTTCTTTAACCATGCTTATTTTTCGTTCCTCCACCGCTCCTCGAGAACCCCTGCGCCTGCTTTGATTTTGATTTTTGATTTTTCCCATGTCTGCCTCTCACCCCCATTCCCCTTTCATTTCTCCGTCTCATGACAGCGCCATTCGTCCAGGCTCGGCGCTGACGTCCGTCTGTGAGACAGCCGGCTGCTCCAGCGAGCCCCAGCAGCACGTCGCTTACGTGGAGCATGTCGTCGTGCGCGTCGCCATCGCTCACAGTCGCCGCGGTGACCTTTCTGTTATGCTCACGTCACCGTCGGGCACAGTGTCGCGGCTGCTGGCAAACAGGTAACCAAGAGGAGTGTTTCATCCCAACCCAAATATTTGCCTCCGCCCCCCCCCCCCGTGGCTCCGCAACCCGGCTCCTGCGTACGCAGTGATCCATAGATGTCGTTTCTCTTCTAGGGCCGCTCCGCCGTGCGACAATTCTTCAGTTCGTCACGTTCGGAGGATATAGGGAGGATTTTGGCGAACGCCACTGTGAAATTGCATCAGCCGCGCGCTCGCCAAGTGTTTCGAATGAGCTGCGAACCGCGAAGTTTTCTGGACGAATGTTCGGCTGTTACTTGTCGCAAGCCTTGCAGTGCAAAATTGGCCTCCACCTGCTGACTGCCTATTAACGCCCGTTAGTGCACAATTACGATTTGTATTCCATCAAATAACCTACCCACAGCTGTTCTAGAAGAAATATTTTTTGAGATCAACAGCAGATGAAATCACCGTGTGACGTGACGGTGACAAAACCTTTTATCGTCTTTTATTATTGGCATTTTATTGTCTTTCGGCTCGTTGTTTTGGCCTGGCGCTCTGCGAAGGCTCCGATCACTTTTAGGATTTAGGACTAGGATTTTGATTCCTTACAAAGCCTTTCTACGTTTTTGTGTTTTTTTTTTTTTTGTTGTTGTTTTTTTCGATTTCGATTTTAAATCAGAATGTGAACCGTTTGGACTGACTGCTACTTGTAGTAGTAGTAGTAGTAGTAGTAGTAGTAGTAGTAGTAGTAGTAGTAGTAGTAGTAGTAGTTAAAGCCGCAACGTTGTCAGTCGTTTTGCAAGTGTTGGTAGTGGTATAGGCAGCAGCAGCAGTAGTGTCATGCTTATGTAATGTTTTGTTTTAGGCCTCTTGACGACTCAACTGAGGGATTTCAGAACTGGGAACTGATGACGACCCATTGCTGGGGGGAGCAGGCGGCGGGGAATTGGACTTTGAAAATCAAAGATACTCCCTCCCAGAGGAGAAACAACACTGAACCAGGTCCGCTCTTCCTCTTTGCAACACCCCGGTATTATGGCACGCGTTCATTGAACTCCAACTTCAGGAGCCCCTAGAACACAGCCATGCGGGACCGACCTCTCATCGCTTCCTCTCTGTGTTTCTCTGTTGTGTCCCCAGGGACGCTAAAGGAGTGGTCCCTGGTGATGTACGGCACCGCAGAGCCGCCGTATCCGGCGCGTCGCCAGCGAGCCCGATCGACTGACACGCTGATGGATGGTGAACTTACCGAAGAATATAGTGGTGGGTCATGTGCTGAAAATAACGCACAGAGATGGCAGACGGAAGCCGTTTATGTTTGTGTTTTTTTGAAAACTGAGAGATAAAAAGAGAGAAAAAAAAAGGATTGGAGGTGCGGGGTAAAAAAGACTCACGCATTTGGAATTTGCTATTCGGGAAAAAGCCTCCGCTGATGTGAACCACTGCAAAAAAAAAAAAAATTATCTCAGTAGATTTACAAGAAGAACCAGGCATTTGCATAAAGCTGAAGGGTTACAAAGTCCACAGTCGTACAAAATTAAGCCGAGTTCCAAAGGCAAAATACAGAATGCTCAATGAGGCAAACGAAGAAGTCCGGAGTGACGGCTCAAAGGAATCACTGGAGCTGGTTCACTGGGCTATTGTAGGAAAGCACGCTGCATGGTTGCCCGGGGAAGCCCGCGCCCAACACCGCTGTGCCTCTGAAGTTTGCCAAGGGGCACCTTGACACTCCACAACCCTGAACTTCAAAGTAAAACTGCGAGAAAAACCACTTCAAACCACTTCTCTTTTTTTTTTTTTTTGAAAATGACCTCCAGGATGGTTCCTTTCACACCACACCTCCTAATATGACCTTGATTACTTAAAGTTAATGCTCGAGTAAATCCGAGGGGCTTGGCGTGGTTTTTAAATGAATTCGATTTCAATTTCAAATGAACGGGTGGGGTTGTTCAGTCAAAGATTAGAAATGTCCATGTGTTATTGGGATAACGCTATTGTGTGTGGCTTTACACGTTTTAAGGACTAATGAATGCAGAGAACTTTCTTAGCAGATCGACGCATACATTCAAAATAACTCCCGATTCCCATACTGTAAATGCAGATCTGGATCGGCAGTTTGAAAATAGCTTCTCTCTTGTGCTTCCGATGGCGCAGTGACTTTGTGTGTATTTGCCCTGACAGGACCCTGCGACCCAGAATGCAGTGACGACGGCTGTGAGGGGCCGAGCCCGCAGGAGTGTGTCACATGCTTGCACTTTTTTCTCAAGTTCAAGAACAGCACAAGGTTGGCATGTTCACAGCTGGTCGATTCCAGAGAGTATGTGTTCATGTGGTTTGCCGCAAAGTGTATGTATATATATATATATAAGATGTTTTCCTGTCCACAAATTGGTGTTTTATACCACACTTAAAGAAAATGCATAAATGAGCAGTGTTTTGACATTTGTGATGGGGAATGTCTCGCACATATGGAGAGTTTCGGCCCCTTATCCCCATGTGCTTTGGCCCTATTTCAACAGGATTTGTGTATCTGAGTGTCCCAGGGGATTCTGGGGTGACCGCCGGCGTTGCAAGAGGTGCTACTCGTCCTGTGAGAGTTGCACCGGCAGCCGCAGTGACCAGTGCGCCACTTGTCGACCCGGCCATCACATGACGGAGGGCACCAACGTCTGCACTGCCTCCTGTGGGGATAACTACTACCTCGACCATGGTTAGATGACTAGGATATTATTTTATATTGCCTCATACTGCACGAGTGTTTTGTTTTCATTACTTAACGCACCCAACATGACCCGAGGGGATATTGTTAGTTCAGCCTCTTTGAAATGGTGGGGCTCTTCGATACGAGCCTGCTGATGAACAGTCGGTAATTGTAAACGCAGTCGCGGGGTGTGCGAGCAAGACTGATTGCTCACTCTGGCACTGCGTGTGTGTTTGATTTGATTTCCCCACAGATGCAAACATGTGCAGAAAGTGCGGCGAGAACTGCTTGAGGTGTACCTCCCACATTATCTGCACAGAATGCACCCCGGACACGAGGTGAAGCAGCATCTCTGAGGAAATGCCTGAATTATGAGCTCGCCGCTCCTTCTCTCTCCAACAATAACGATCCTCCCCTTACACACACCTTCAGCAGCATCATTACGATCAGAAATGTTTTTTTCTTTTTTTTCTTATGTTGTTTTGTTTTACTTGGCACACACAGCTCAATAGCTTTCCATTTTTGCACTATTATCGCAGGAAAGCACAAAACATATTTCACAATTCACCATATTGTTGAGAGATGGAAGTTTTACCGAGTACAGCGTTCACAGACTCAGTCCACCAAGGGCTGGTGGTGGTGGTGGTGGTGGTGGCGTGCTGTGGGTTGGAAAACTGAGCCTGCAGTCTAAAGCCAGTGAGTCATAAGTGTGGCGCTTCATGATTGGCTGTGTGCTTGTGTGTCTTTCATGGCTGCGTGCGTGCGCGTCACGGTGCCACATGCCATCCCCACCCTCTCCAGTCTGCAGGGGAATCGATGCCAGCGGAGCTGCGCGGCCGGATCCTACCACGACAAGCATGAAGGCGCGTGCCAGCCCTGTCACAAGGCCTGTGCCACCTGCGCAGGTGAGAGCAGAGCTCGTGCCCCGTGAACTGTGTACAAAGACACATAGAGTGTGTTCATTTCCTTTCCCCCATCCTTTGTCCGTTTAATCCCCTTTTTGTCTGGCTCGTGTGTGGTTGATCAGGTGCAGGCGCTGAAGCATGCAGCCGTTGTGCGGACGGCTACTTGCTTGAGGAGTGGAGGTGTGTGTCCTCCTGCAGTGCGAGCTTCTACGCCGCAGAGCCGAACCCAGAGATAGATGACGGTCACAGGATATGTAGGAGGTTAGTTCAGTGTTGTGTGTTCAGATGTGGGTGGTTTGTTTATCTGCTGATGGCAGGCCTTATTCTGCTCCGGTGTGTGTGTGTGTGTGTGTGTGTGTGCGTGTGTGTGCGCATGCACGCGCAATGGTCGTTTTCATTTTTGTGCTTGTTGGCCTGTGCCTGTATGGGTGTATGCTTTTAATTTGTGTGGTCAACTTGTGTGCGGATGTGTTCCGTCTCTGCTCCACTCCTCAGGTGTGATGCCAGCTGTCTTACTTGTGTCGGGCCGAGCCGGAGGAACTGCAGCGGTTGCTCCAGTGGTCACAGCTTGCAGGAGGGAGTGTGCGTTGTTAACTCTGCGTGCACAGGCGGTCAGTCACCCATCTTCAACTTGTTTCCGCATATGTACAGTGTACATTTGCACTGTGATGCTGTGAACACAGAGCTGTGTGAAACCCACTGAAATGCCCCAGTTATGTTATACATTTCTGACTCATGATGTATGTCTATCAGGAGAATACCAGGACAGTAATGGGAAGTGCCACGCATGTGATGCAACGTGTCTGAAGTGCACAGGGCCACAAAGTGCAGACTGCTTCAGCTGCCTTTCTTCACGGTGAGTCCGACTTGGCTTTTTAGATTCAGGGTCAGTGGGGAAATTGTTACATTACACCGTAAATCAATCATAAATCATATGTGTACATTTTTCAGGAATTGAATGCTGAATAAAAGTGTTTTTGATGTTGTTGTCTGCTGCAGGGCTCTGGATGGAGGCCTATGTCTGGCGGTGTGCGCCAAGGGCAAGTACAAGTCTGGTGGCCTCTGTCATCTGTGCGACCACACCTGTGCCACCTGTATGGATGCAGGGCCAGCCAGCTGCACCAGCTGTGACACTGGTAAGGGAAGCTATTCCATTTTGTGTATATTTGTGTATGTGTGTGTGCTTGTTTGTGTGAAACAGAAAGTCAGTGAGACAAAGACAAATCAAATCAAATGCAACTAGACCAACTGCATTTCCTGAAGGAAAACGTCTGTTATCTTTGCTGAATAAGCAAAAAAGCTGAAGACCATTCAATGAGAAATGAAATGGTATAAAACCAGAAAGGAAGCCGAAGCTATGTTTAATGTGAAAGACATCATAGTATACAGTAGTAAAATACAGTAGTATACAGTAAAATTTGACCAAAAAGATAATAGTATAGTATATCATCCAGAAATGTCGTAAAGTAAAAATGCATAGCAACGTCAGAAATGTGCAAATATATGGTGGAGGTGGGAAAAAAAAGTAAAATATTTAATACTATAGTATGTCATCCCAAATTTGACAAACATGCCTTACACGTTGTCAAACATTGTCAAAAAAGAAAAAAATCGCAAAAACACTCGAAACCTGCAAAGGAACGTCAGCAATGCGAAAAAATATGGTAGAGGTGAAAAAAGTTTAAAAAAGTGTCACAGTGAAGCATGTCGTTCAAAATGTTACAAAGAATGCCTGACTAATGCCTCGTTCTGGCCAAAAATGTAAAAAAAAGTTAAAATGGCAAAAACACTCAATGTGCATAGGAACATCGGCAATGCAAAAGAATTTGGTAGAGGTGAAAAGAATGTGAAATAAGGGAAAATGTCATGGTATAGTATGTTATTCAAAATTTGACAAACAAACTCCTTACTATAGCCTTATGTTGGCAAAAAATTTCAAAAAAGTAAAAATGGCAAAAACAATTGAAACGTTTATAGGAACGTTGGCAATGTGAAAAAATAAAGTAGAAGTAAAAGAAAAATAAGTGAAAATGTCATAATATAGCATGTTGTCCAAAATTTGACAAAAAACCCCTTACTATAGCCCTTAATCAGACAAAAATTTTAAAAAGCAAACACAAGGCAAAAACACTTGAAACATGCATAGGAACTTTGGAAATGCGAAAAATATGGTAGAGGTGTAAAAGTGAAAAATATTTGACGCCTCATGTTGCTTTTTTCACTTTATTTATTTTTTTATTTGGCCTTAACACTCGAAACTTGCACAGTAGCATCGGCAGGGCCTCAAAATAGGGTAGGTGCGCAAATAAAGTGAAAAAAGTGAAAACGTCATAGAATAGCATGGCGTCAAAAATAAAAAAAAAATGACTAGAAAAACGCCTTACTATAGCCTTATGTTCGGCCAAAAAGTCAAAAATTTCAAAACACTCGAAACTCGCACAGAAGAATCGACAGGGCCTAATAATAGGGTAGATGCGCAAATAAAGTGAAAAAAGTGAAAACGGCATAGTATAGCATGTCGTCAAAAATTCAAAAAAATGACCAAAAAACGCCTTACTATTGCCTTATGTTCGGCCAAAAAGTCAAAAATTTCAAAACGCTCGAAACTCGCACAATAACATTGGCAGGGCCTCAAAATAGAATAAGTTCACAAATAAAGTGAAAAAAGTGAAAACAGCATAGTATAGCATGTCGTCAAAAATTCAAAATATGGACCAAAAGACGCCTTACTATAACCTTATGTTCGGCCAAAAAGTCAAAAATTTCAAAACACTCGAAACTCGCACAGTAGCATCAGCAGTGCCTAAAAATAGGCTGGGTGCGAAAATAAAGTGGAAAAAGTGAAAATGGGATAGTATAGCATGTCGTCAAAAATTTGAAAAGAAACGCATTACCTTACCATTACCATGACCATTGCTTTATGTTCGGCCAAAAAGTCAAACATTTCAAAATACTCGAAACTTGCACAGTAGCATCAGCAGGGCCTCAAAATAGGGTAGGTGCACAAATAAAGTGTAAAAAAAGTGAAAATGTCTTAGTATAGCATGTTGTAAAAAATTCTGAATATTTGCGAAAAACGCCTTACTATAGCCTTATGTTCGGCCAAAAAGTCAAAAATGTCAAAATACTCGAAACTCGCACAGTAGCATCAGCAGGGCCTCAAAATAGGGTAGGTGGGCAAATAAAGTGAAAAAAATGAAAACGGCAGAGTATAGCATATCGTCAAAAATTCAAAAAACTTACCAAAAATTCGCCTTACTATTGCCTTATGTTTGGCCAAAAATTTCAAAACATTCGAAACTCGCACAGTAGCATCAGCAGGGCCTCAAAATAGGGTAGGTGCTCAAATAAAGTGAAAAAAGTGAAAACGGCATAGAATAGCATGTCGTCAAAAATAAAAAAAAAATTACCAAAAGACGCCTTACTATTGCCTAATGTTCGGCCAAAAAGTCAAAAATTTCAAAACACTCGAAACTCGCACAGTAGCATCGGCAGGGCCTCAAAATAGGGTAGGGGCGCAAATAAAGTGAAAAAAGTGAAAACGGCATAGTATAGCATGTCGTCAAAGATTCAAAATATGGACCAAAAGACGCCTTACTATAGCCTTATGTTCCACCAAAAAGTCAAAAATTTCAAAACACTCGAAACTCGCACAGTAACATCGGCAGGGTCTCAATATAAGGTAGGTGCAAAAAGAAAGTGAAAAAAGTCAAAACTTCATAGTATAGCATGTCGTCAAAATGTTTTAAAAATGACAAAAAAAAGCCTTACTATAGCCTTATGTTCGGCCAAAAAGTCAAAAATTTCAAAACACTCGAAACTCGCACAGTAACATCGGCAGGGCCTCAAATAAGGGTAGGTGCAAAAATAAAGTGAAAAAAGTCAAAACTTCATAGTATAGCATGTCGTCAAAAAATTTAAAAAATGACAGGAAACGCCTTACTATAGCCTTATGTTCGGCCAAAAAGTCAAAAATGTCAAAATACGCGAAACTCGCACAGTAGCATCGGCACGGCCTCAAAATAGGGTAGGGGCGAAAATAAAGTGAAAAAAGTGAAAACTGCATAGTATAGCATGTTGTCAAAAATTCAAAAAAAATTACCAAAATACGCTGTACTATTGCCTTATGTTCGGCCAAAAACTCAAAAATTTCAAAACACTCGAAACTCGAACAGAAGAATAGACAGGGCCCAAAAATAGGGTAGGTGCGAAAATAAAGTCGAAAAAGTGAAAATGGAATAGTATAGCATGTCGTCAAAAATTCAAAATATGGACCAAAAGACGCCT
>JAFBJU010000365.1:199750-215027 GCA_016785305.1 Colistium nudipinnis | reverse complement strand
GCACCTACCCTATTTTTAGACCCTGCCGATGCTACTGTGCGAGTTTCGACATTTTTGACTTTTTTGACTTTTTGGCCGAACATAAGGCTATAGTAAGGCGTTTGACATTTTTTTCAAATTTTGAGGACATGCTATACCATGACGATTTCACTTTTTTCACTTTATTTTCGCACCTACCCTATTTTTAAGCCCTGCCGATGCTGCTGTGCGAGTTTCGAGAATTTTCGACATGGTTGAAAATTTCACGTTTTTGAGCCGAAGGTAAGTCTATAGTAAGTCGTCTTTTTTGCACATTTTGGACGACAAAAAAGTCCCCAAAACCGAGGGAAATTGTAACATTTTTCACTTTATTTTCGCACCTACCCTATTTTTAGACCCTGCCGATGCTACTGTGCGAGTTTCGAGAGTTTTGAAATTTTTGACTTTTTTGACTTTTTGGCCGAACATAAGGCTATAGTAAGGCGTTTTTTGACATTTTTTTCATATTTTGAGGACATGCTACAGTGCTGGCCAAAAGTATTGGCACCCCTGCAATTCTGTCAGATAATGCTCAATTTCTCCCAGAAAATGATTGCAATTACAAATGCTTTGATATTAAAATGTTCATTTCTTTTGTCTTCAATGGAAAACCACAAAAAGAATTGTCAAAAAGCCAAATAATTCCACACAAAACATAAAAAAGGGGGTGGACAAAAGTATTGGCACCCTTTGAAAAATCATGTGATGCTTCCCTAATTTGTGTAATTAACAGCGCCTGTTACTTACCTGTGGCACATAACAGGTGGTGGCATAACTAAATCACACTTGCAGCCAGTTAAAATGGATTAAAGTTGACTCAGCCTCTGTCCTGTGTCCTTGTGTGTACCACATTGAGCATGGAGAAAAGAAAGAAGACCAAAGAACTGTCTGAGGACTTGAGAAGCAAAATTGTGAGGAAGCATGGGCTATCTCAAGGCTACAAGTCCATCTCCAAAGACCTGAATGTTCCTGTGGGTCCCGTGCGCAGTGTCATCAATAAGTTTAAAGCCCATGGCACTGTGGCTAACCTCCCTAGGTGTGGACGGAAAAGAAAAATTGACGAGAGATTTCAACGAAAGATTGTGCGGATGGTGGATAAAGAACCTCGACTAACATCCAAACAAGTTCAAGCTGTCCTGCAGTCCGAGGGTACAACAGTGTCAACCCGTACTATCCGTCATCGTCTGAATGAAAAGGGACTCTATGGTAGGATACCCAGGAAGACCCCACTTCTGACCCAGAGACATAAAAAAGCCAGGCTGGAGTTTGCCAAAACTTACCTGAGAAAGCCAAAAAATGTTCTCTGGTCAGATGAGACAAAAGTAGAGCTTTTTGGGAAAAGGCATCAACATAGAGTTTACAGGAAAAAAAAACGAGGCCTTCAAAGAAAAGGACACGGTCCCCACAGTCCAACATGGCGGAGGTTCCCTGATGTTTTGGGGTTGCTTTGCTGCCTCTGGCACTGGACTGCTTGACCGTGTGCATGGCATTATGAAGTCTGAAGACTACCAACAAATTTTGCAGCGTAATGTAGGGCCCAGTGTGAGAAAGCTGGGTCTCCCTCAGAGGTCATGGGTCTTCCAGCAGGACAATGACCCAAAACACACTTCAACAAGCACTAGAAAATGGTTTGAGAGAAAGCAATGGAGACTTCTAAAGTGGCCAGCAATGAGTCCAGACCTGAATCCCATAGAACACCTGTGGAGAGATCTCAAAATGGCAGTTTGGAGAAGGCACCCTTCAAATCTCAGGGACCTGGAGCAGTTTGCCATAGAAGAATGGTCTAAAATTCCAGCAGAGCATTGTAAGAAACTCACTGATGATTACCGGAAGCGGTTGTTCGCAGTTATTTTGTCTAAAGGTTGTGCTACCAAGTATTAGGCTGAGGGTGCCAATACTTTTGTCGGGCCCATTTTTGGAGTTTTGTGTAAAATGATAATTGATTTGACTTTCTTTTTTTTTTCCCCCCCCCATTCTCTTTTGTGGTTTTCCATTGAAGACAAAAGAAATGAACATTTTAATATCAAAGCATTTGTAATTGCAATAATTTTCTGGGAGAAATTGAGCATTATCTGACAGAATTGCAGGGGTGCCAATATTTTTGGCCAGCACTGTATACCATGACGATTTCACTTTTTTCACTTTATTTTCGCACCTACCCTATTTTTAAGCCCTGCCGATGCTGCTGTGCGGGTTTCGAGAATTTTCGACATGGTTGAAAATGTCACATTTTTGGGCCGAAGGTAAGGCTATAGTAAGGCGTTTTTTTGGCACATTTTGGACGACAAAAAAAGTCACCAAAAACGAGGAAATTAACACTTTTTTCGATTTATTTTCGCACCTACCATATTTTTAAGCCCTGCCGATGTCGCTGTACGAGTTTCGACTTTTTTTGACATGTTTGAAAATGTGCACTTTTTGGGCTCACTTTTTGAAAAGTCAAATTTGTTCGACATGCTCAATGTTTTTTCTACTTTATTCACTTTTCTTCACCTCAGTCATATATTTGAGCGTCTTGCATGTTTCTATGCATGTTTTTCAATTGTTTTACTTTTATAGACCACATAATATACTGTGATGATAATTTATGTATCAATGTGTCGATGTGTTGCTGTTGTTGTGCATCTCACCCTCTGTAGCTCCCACAACGTCGTGTGGTCGGCGCCGCAGAATAACGGGTTTCTGTGCAGCGGGTCGTAGATTGTCAAGCTTTTCCCTCCTGGAAGATATAAAACCAAGAAATAAATAAAACACGGATCGAGGTAATGTTGCGCATCTGTTGTTTGAAATGTAGAATTTTTGTACGTAGGTTTGTAGTCAGGCAGATTTATGATCCGATTACAGACCTTCCAGGTTCTGATGATGCACCCACGACGCTGTGGGCTTGGCTCCCGCTGACTCTGCTTTGGCTTCTCCCTGCTGTTTGTCAGCATCCACGAAATGCTCGTCTTCATCATCATGACCATCCTCGCTGTCTTCAGCCAGATCTTTAAATTCCTCCTCCTCTCCATCCTGGGTGAACACAGCAGGGAGTAGAAGTTAAAAAACGAATCAGCAAATGATGCATTTGTATTTAACCTCCAAAAATCACCTATGGAGATTTTTCGAAGACGCAAAAAAAGGATTCAAAACAATACAATAATATTCTGGTTTGGTCAAAATGATGAAGAAATAGGAGGAATGCATCGTTTCTCATCTGTAAATAAATATTGGAACTATTCCCCAGGTTTGATTGTTGACATATTACTTCGTCAAATAAAGCTTCTTGGTGTCCGTTTGTGTTATTCTTCGTTTTAAATCAAGAAATGTATTAAATATATTCAAATAAATCAGTTCCAGTGCTGTAAATAGAGGAATCTGGACTGAGCCGATACCGAGACATCCGCGTCCTCACTGAAGACACTGGTGTCTCTGTAGGTTTTTTTTTTTTCAAACCTGGTCCTCCTGCAGCAGCATCTTCAGGCCCGGTTTGGCCTTCATGACCTCCGACACCAGGAAGAGGGCGCCGCAGGCGAAGCTGGCGCCCTGCTCGGCGCTGACCTGCAGCAGGCGCTTCACGAAGGCTTTGACGCGCCGCAGCACGATGTCGGCCTTCAGGGACTTGTAGAGCAGGTTCAGGAACATGCTCTGTCTGGAGGACAGAGAGAGCCCGGGGTCCAACAACTTCCTGCAGAGGACGAGGAGGAAGAGGAGGAGGAGGAGAAGGAGGAGAGACAGTATACGGAGCTCAGAGCTTTTGATACGACACGATGAGCTAAATAAAGTAGCTCACTTTTACCACAGGTGTGATGACTTCATCCTGATTGGACCAAAAACGATAAATAATGTCAAAGAAATAGTTGCATTATAAAAACAAATTTCATTTTTCGCATAACTTTTCCACCGCAAGGACTACAGGGGAAAACGCAACCATCCCAAACCAGGAAGTGGATTCGTTGAACCCGACAGGTGAGTTGAGGGTCTTACCTGTACAAGGCCACGTAGTATCTGTCAGAGACGGTCTGCTGAGAGTCCATCACCTGAAACAGGAGCATCAGCGCCTGCACTGCCGTGTTGAACTTCACCAGGTGCACCACCTTGAACAGCGTGTCCAGCTGCTCCTTCACCTTCTGGTCGGCGGCGCCGGCGTAGGGATACGCCCGGTTCACGCCCGACAGCAGCACGCTCAGCATCTTGGACTCGATGTCCTTCTGCTTGATGCAGGCGCGGAAGAAGGAGAAGTAGATGGTGATGAGTTTGGCGGCCAGGGCGTCCTCGTCGTGGCTCAGCAGCACCTGGCTGAGGAAGCACACGGCGTAGTACTGCGCCTTGGAGCTGATGTTGGGCCGGAACATGAGCCGCTCCACCTCGCAGCACACCACCGTCTTCATGTTGGGGTGTTTGTGCAGCAGCGTCTCCAGCAGGTGCGACGCCTTGGCCGCCGTCTTGTACTCGGGGTCGCCCAGCTTGTTGACCACCTGGGCGAGGAGCGCCTTCTCCTGCTCGGGGCGGCCGCACAGCAGCTCGTGGGCGGTGGCCAGCGCCTTGGCCTTGGTCGCCGCCACCGTGTCGTGCGCCAGAGAGTCCAGCGCCACCACGAACTCGGCCACCTGGTGCTTGAGCTGGTGCTCGAAGTACCAGAGGATGAGGCGGCGATCGCGCGTGTCGCGGTTGCCGCTGGCCTTCGCCTCCAGCTGGTCGAAGGGGTGCTGGGCGAAGGGGCGGAGCTTCCTGCCCTCCGGCAGCAGGTCGGACAGTAGCAGCTCGCGCAGCGTGTCCAGCGCCATCAGACCCATCCGCCGGCTGCCCTTCTTCTTCACCATGGCAACCAGGTGGCTGACGTGCTCCAGCGAGTGCACCGGCGCGTCCTGCAGCAGCACCGTCATGGCCGCCATCCGGTCGGCCAGCACGCCGGAGGACACCACCGTCTTCATCCAGGCGGAGTTGGCGCCTTTCTGCAGGTTCTTCTTGCTGCGGTAGAGGTCCACCTCGGCCTCCAGCAGCTGCTGGGCCAGCGTCCTGTATTGGGACACCAGCTGAGGGTCCTGGGACGTAGAGGACTCCTCGGTGGTGTACTCCAGGTCGAACCACTTCCCCCCGGGTTTGATGAGCAGGAAGTTCCTCTGCTGGAACTCAAACACATTCACGTTCTGTTTGGATTTTTTACCCGCCGTCGCCTCTTTGGTCTTTTTGTTCTTCTGTTGGTCTCCTGTCTGCGGGGCTCCGCCCACTTTCTGCTGATTGATGGACACCTGTTTGTCCACCGCTTTCTGGGTTTTGGCTTTTTTACTCTCTTTCTCAGCGGAGCTTCCTGCAACGGCGGCGCCCTCCGGCTCGTCGGCCACGATGTTCTGCCCCGCGAAGGCACGGATGCCCAGTTTGGAGATGAATTTCTCCAGCTCGCCCTCCTCCAGATCGTCGATGGCTCCTTTCTTGCCTCCGTCCACCAGGTCGTTGTTGTCGTTCAGGGCGGCGAGGAGGACGTAGTCGGCCTGAACACGAGGAGAGCCACAACATTTGGTCATTCACAGTCATTTCCTGCATTATGATGTTCCGACTTGTCCTTTAATGCCAATAATATTGAAAAAAACAAGATTCCCTCAGCTCAAATGTTTAATTAACCACTAAATGAGGCGCTGACTGTGTGTTCTGGTCTCACCTGTGTTCCCCCAAGCCGTAGAACCTCGTCCAGACTCAGCTCTTCTTCTTCGTTGTTTTTTGCCCCGTCTTCATCTCCTCCAGCGGCGGACACCTCCTCCTCCTCCTCTCCGCCGCTGTTTCCAGCCTCCGCTTCGTTTTCTTCTCCATCAAAAGTCATTTTTTGAGTCGCTCGGGACTTTCTACGTTGCCTGTTTTTCGCCACCATGCTTCCTCCAGCGTGAGCGAGTGACCCGGAAGCAGACCGTGACGTCATCTCAACGTTCCCGAAACAGTCCTTCTTTTTTTCTTTTTTTTAATGTTTTTAATTTAACGCGTAAAGAAAATGTAATATTTAATGAATTGTTTCGTAAATACCTTTAATCTTAATTTTATGGTTAAAGATATCATAATCCAACCCACGTGCTCCAGGTTACGTCAACAAAAGTCGTCCAGTCAGTCGGTTTGTTGTCACGGAATACTGTCAAGTTAAACTGATACAGGAGGTTTTTTTTCAAAATAAATGAAAAACAAATACTCATGTGCGTTGCAGTTTCTTCATTTTAAGTTTATTTTCAGGGGTTTACATTATTTTTCCAATAAATATATACACATGCACATTAACAGTTGTTTTCAATCGTACATATAACTTATTAACTTCTCTCCACCACCATTGCTTTATACCACACACCAATTTCCCCTTATGGATCAATAAATTACGGGCATGTAATTTCCTTTCTATAGCAGTTAGATAATGCATTTCTTACATAAAAGGTGTTATAATGTCCTTTTATCTTTAATCAATTTTGATTACATTACACCGTATATTTTCCTATTCTGACTCATAAAAGAACCGGTAAAAGCACACAAAGATTAAGATGAACCTTATTTTAAATTGTAAAAAAAAAAAAAAAAAAAATGACTGTAGTTTCAAGCATGGCCAAAAGGTGTTTTAATCTGAAAGCCTAGCCGGATGTGAGATGTGTTGTAAGATCGGTGTGCTAGTGTTAGCGTTAGCTCATATTCAAGGTCTTTCTATCCTTTATCTTCTTTAAACAATAAACGGCGATAAATGGACATATGTGTACCTTATATTAAGATTCCGAAGTAAAATACATTGTTTAAATTATTGATTATTTGCGTCTTTATCCGTTAAAGTACTTGTTAACAACGTGGCTAATGCTAACAGGCTAACTGCTAACTCACTGACAGCAGAAGTTAGAAGAACAAAATCTGATGACATTTCATCACAATGAGAAGTTTAATTTGTTCTAAAACTCATCAGCTAATCAGTAGAGTCTTCAGTCCATCAGCAGCAGGTGAGATTATGTTTTATATTCTTATTATTTTCATTTGTTCCCAGTTAAATCAGATTGATGGACAAACAGCTTCAACATTGGAGACTAAATATTAATCTGATTGCTCTGTAATATGAAATGATTACATCTAAATCTCAGAGCTTCGGTGTCTGTAACTACATTTATATTTATTTTAATATTTATTTTGACATAAATGAATCTAAGGAATGATCTTTTAATACAGGCCAATTGTTTTGATCCCACAAACAAAATGCTGTGTGTTGTTTCTCCAACAGCTTCGAATCCACAAATATTCCCCTTTTCTTCAAATGTTTAACGTTAGTAAAATGTGTTTGATCTTTGTATTTTAATTATGTCCCACATTCAACATTTAATCAAAACACAAAGGATCTTAATCAAACTGAGCAGATTAAAACACTTAAAAACACAGTTCAAATCCTGATAAATTGAAATGAAAACATAAATCAAAGTCAAACATCACCACAAGTGAAATTGTTAGTTGTGTATAAATAAAAAATGAAATGACATATTATACATTAACATTTCTGAACCTGTGACAGTGCGATGGCGCGCGGCTCAGATCAGACTCACCTGCAGCTCCTCTTCATCAGACGAAGAAAAGCAGCGACCGTCCATCCTGCGACACCTGACCTCCAAGATCACCGCCACGGGTCCCATCCCGGTGGCCGAGTACATGAGGGAGGTGCTGACCAACCCGGTGACGGTGAGTGACCCTCCTCCTCTTCATCCTCCTCATCATCCTCCTCTTCATCCTCCTCGTTTCTCCTCTGCCTCAGGGTTATTACGTGAGGAGCAACATGCTGGGACCGGACGGAGATTTCATCACGTCTCCAGAAATCAGTCAGATTTTCGGGGAGGTGAGCTGTGGAAATAAACTCGGTTTCTCGTGTTCCGACATGCTTCACATGTTTTTGGCGTGATCTTTTTTTTCCCTCCAGCTGCTTGGCGTCTGGGTCGTCAGCGAGTGGATGGCGGCGGGTCGACCCGACCGGCTGCAGGTGGTGGAGCTGGGACCTGGAAAAGGATCATTGGCCAGTGACGTGCTCAGAGTGAGTATAAATGACTGCAGGACTGTTCATTAAATATAAAAAAAAAAAATCTGCACATGCATCTGATACTTATGTATTTATACATGCATGTAGTTTCATTTCCATGAAAACACTTTAAATGAAATATAAAAAAATATTTTCTCTATTTTTAAAAACACACACGATTATGATCAGATTATGTGTTGATAAATAAATCTCATTGTGTGTGTGCAGGTGTTGGGTCAGCTGCGCTCAGTGATGGGCGGAGCCTCAGTGTCCGTTCACCTGGTGGAGGTGAGTCCCGGTCTGAGTCGTCTCCAGGCTCAGACTTTAACCACCAGCAGCGTGGCGGCCCAAGACGAGGACGAGCCGGTGTACCGCCGCGGCGAAACCTCAGCCGGGCTGTCGGTGTCCTGGTACCGCTGCTTAGACGACGTCCCCACAGGTACAGTTAAAAAAAAAAGTCCAAAAAGGATATAAACTAAATCATAAACTAAAATTATTTATTTATAGAAGAACCAATACTGATAAATACTCACAAGCTGCTCAATGAATCCTTTAAAATGAATAATAATAAAGACTTACTTGTTTGTTTTTTTGTGTGTTTTTGCTCATGTGTTATTATTTCTCTGATATGTCATCCAGTGTGTGTGTGTGTGACGTCTTCTCTCAGGTTTCAGCATCTTCCTCGCTCACGAGTTCTTCGACGCTCTGCCCATCCACAAGTTCCAGGTGAAGTTCTTGTGTGTGTGTGTGTGTGTTATTACAACATGTTTCCATCAGAATCAGTTTGTAAAGAAAAATGACATTAAAAAAAAAAAAATCTGTACATCCATGGATATGCGTTTTTACCACCAGATGGTGCTAAAGTGAAATAATAAGTATTTTACACATTAAAATGTCTATTTATATAAACAGTGGATGTTTTCATTTGACCAAAATCGTCCTGTTTTTTTTTTGTGGTCAGCGGACAGCTAAAGGCTGGAGGGAGGTGATGGTGGACATCGACCCAGAGAAGCCGGGGCGGCTGAGGTTTGTCATCACGCCGTCTGCCACCATGGCCTCCACCACCCTCATCCAGGTACCTCCATCTTCTATTTAGAATAAAACATATTGAGGATTAAATAATAAATCGGAGGAGTCGTAAAGTGATAAATGAGGAAATAGGAAAAATATGACCTGTGTGTGTGTCAGGCAGGTGAGGGGCGGGAACACGTGGAGGTGTGTGCAGAGGGCGGAGTCATCATCCATCAGCTGGCCCAGCGCATCGCAGAGGAGGGCGGGGCGGCGCTGATCGCCGACTACGGCCACGACGGAACCAAGACAGACACGTTCAGAGTGAGACGGAGGCCACGATCATTATTAGACACATTATTGATCCAAATACAGAAAAAAATGTAATAAAAACAAGCTTCTGATCAGTTTGTGAATAAATTATAAATGAAATATAAACAAACAATCTCTCCAGTCTACATAACAATATTGAACAAGCTGTATCTGTACAAAAAGAAGCTTTACAGATGTAGGAGGACGAAAATCCTTGAATTTTCTCAATGTAATCATTTTTTCTCCTATAAACATAAACAAAGCAGAATCATCAGCATAAAAAAAAACGATTCAGTTCCATCATTGTCCACCAGGGGTTCAAAGGTCATCAGCTCCACGACGTCCTGGCGTCTCCCGGCTCGGCCGACCTCACCGCCGACGTGGACTTCAGCTACCTGCGCGCCATGGCCGGAGGGGGCGTGGCCTGTCTGGGACCTGTCACTCAGAGGACGTTCCTGAAGAACATGGGCATCGACACGAGACTACAGGTAGATAAGAACATTCGTCCGCGTACGTGAACGCGAGAGAATCTTTTCTCCACCAATCGGAGGAGCAGAGGGGCGTGTCCTCAGATCTGAACCCGTGTGCCTCTGCAGGTTCTGCTGAGGAGCTGCAGCGACGCGTCCGTCAGGAAACAGCTGATCGGCAGCTACGACATGTTGACCAACCCGGACAAGATGGGCGAGCGCTTCCACTTCTTCGGCCTGCTGCGCCACAGCCGCCTGGCCGCGCCCACCACGCCAGCCACAAAACACGAGGGGCTGAAGCTGGAGAAGAAGACCAGTCCGACGCCGCCGCCGGTGGCCGGGTTCACCGAGCTCAGCTTCTCCTGAGGTCAGAGAAATCTGAGATTTACAGAAACTGGGATTTAAAGCAAACAACTCTGTTCTTGAAACATCTCCAACACAATGTGAACTGAAAGGAAATCAAAAAAATTAAATGGGTACAAAAATGCTGTAAAATAAAATGAAAAATACATTTGCATTATTTGACTCTTTAATGATGGAAAAGAGAATCACAGTAAAGTTCCGCCCTCACACGTCGTCCCTCCGTCCACATCTTGAAGCATTTAGCTGGAAATGGAAAGATTCGGTTACACGTGTGTGTGTGTGTGTGAGCGTGTGGGGTCCTGTTCAGGAGTTGGTTAATTAAGAGATCGTTTCCAAACATCCTGCCACTTTTTTTTTTTTTCTCACTCACCGCGTTAATTGGACGAGTCTGACTGAAACATTTGGAAGAAATTACTGGGTTTTTACTGAGACTCTTGAGGTGAAGATGTTTGAGTGACATTTTTCCTGTTGCATTCATGAGCCTCCGTGAATGAGAACTTGAGTTGCATTTCTGAAAGTTAACTTTAATATTTCTTTTCCATTCAATTCTTCCACATGACGCCAAGTTTCTTGCAAAAATATTTTTAAAAAGTGAAATAAAATTCTCTTTTTTTTTTCCTCTCAAGCAGCTTTTTCCAGCGAAAGACGAAGAAAGTCAATAGCAGCTCGATTCTCAGCTCGTCTTCATCCAAAGTTCAAACAGGAAACGCTGAAAAGGTGTTTTTCTGCCAAAGTGAAATAATGATGGTTGAATATATATTTTTTTTACGTCCATTCAAATTAAACTGTATTAGGTGATTTTTTTAAAAAGTCTGAGATGTCCTAAAAAGGCCACCGTCCAGCCTGATTGCATCAGCCTGATGGAGACCCGAGTTAAAATCGTTCTATACTTTTTGCAGATGAACAAACCAAAAGTATTTTCCCAATAGTGCAAAAAAAAAAACTTCTTCGGGACGAGTTTGTTTCCCGTATTCCATTTTGTCAGAAATAGAAAAAAAACAAAAAAAACATTTTTTTTTCTCTCAGGACTGGAAAACTGTAAACTCGTCCTCGTGTGGCTCGACAGGAAGCGACGATTATTTATGTGACACAATATGAAATGAAGGGAAGTGGCTCACACCGTCTCTTGTCTATTTGTAGAAGAAAAAAATCGGAAAAGTCAAAATGTGATCAAAAAGAAAATCTCTCTGGACCTGAGTGTCCTCCTGGAGCCGGCTCGTCCTCTTTGGTCCCGCTGGCTCCTCCCCTCTCTAAGGATCCTCCTCCATGTCCTCCAGGTTGGGGGACATGATGAAGTGCTTGGGGAGGCGCAGGCCGCGCTCGTCGGCGTGCTCCTCCCACCGGGCGTCGTCACTCTCGTGAGTGATGTAGCGTTCGCCGCGGCGCGTCTCGAACTCTCTGAGGTCCAGCCAGGTGTGGTAGTCCTGCAGAGGGACACGGGAGAGACATATATATAAATATATACATTTTGTATGTCAATATGTCATTATTTATTAGATGTATAGACATATATCCTATGTACACACATAATCAGTGGACAAAAGTAACATATACAGTATATATATCTAGATATCTAGATATATCTAGATATATACCGTATATTGATGGACTTTTCTGAACTATATGTAAAAAAATAAAAATAAAATATTTTGAAAATAACATTTTCCAAAATAGTGTAAAATCATCACAAAAATGTATGTTTAAATAAAATAGCTAAGGAGCGTCATTATTAGATACATACAGATGTTACACTCTTGTTCAATTGATCAAATTAAAATTAAATAATTTATAACGGGTCGGACAGAGTTGCCAAATTTCAAGTTATGAAGTGAATCAATGTTTATTTAATTTTTTTAATGTATTTTTAATAAACCTTACATGGTTTGTGTTTATAAATCTATCCATTTCAAATAAATGTACCATCTAAAATGAAATGAAAGCTTTAACTCAAATATAAATATGTCATTTAAAGGGTTAGCGATATATAATACATATTTGCGTGTTACAATGTTGGCTACCTGCAGCCAGGGGTGGCTCAGGGATTTGTCCACGCTGTAGCGTTTCCTCATCTTCACCTGCAGCAGGTTGTTGATCAGATCTGTGGCTGAGGACAGACCAAAAATAGATAAAAAAACGTTAAAGGGATTCAAATCCTCTCAGGAAATCTGTTTTTTTTTGTTTTTTTTAATCATCTGATGGTTCATCGTTCATGGTTCGGGAACCTTTTCCAGTCTTTTGACCTAAAATAAAAAATCTGACGCTTCCCTCTGCGGTGGAATCACATCAGAGTTAATCCGCCATCCCGAAACTTCATATTGGTCCTCAAAGCCATGATGGATTTCAGCATTGATTAGACTGCAGAAGATTCCAAACAAGCTCCATTTCTGGCCCCCTCACCCGGCTCCGAGATCTCCTTCCACGGGTTGGACGGGTACATGAAGGCGGCGTTCTGGATCTGCTCGTTGACGTCCTCGTCCTCGTTGAAGGGGAAGGTCCCGCTCAGACTCACGTAGACGATGACGCCCACCGACCACATGTCCAGCGAGCGGTTGTAGCCTTTGCTGCGGAGGACCTCGGGCGCCAGGTAGGCCGGCGTGCCCACCACGGAGCGGCGGAACGACTTCTCGCCGATGATCCGCGCAAAGCCGAAGTCGCAGAGTTTGACCTTGAGAGAGAGAGAGAGAGAGAGAGCGTGAAGGTCGCGGAGAGAGAAGAGCGGAAAATAAAGGAGGAGTTCAACTTCTTCTCACCTGAGGGAAAGGTTCCGCCGAGGCCAACAGGACGTTCTCCGGCTTCAGGTCACAGTGGACGATGTTTTTGAAGTGAAGATGCCTGAGGGCCACCAGGATCTGGAATAAATAAAATAAAAATAAAAAAAATGTCCTGGTTTTTACAGATGTAAACAGGGAGACGAACCATGTTCCAATAAAATAATAATAATTAATTAATCGGTTCAAATATGTAAACGTATGATGAGGTCTTTATTGTTGTTATTGTGTTAAAATGCAGTAACAAAAAAGAGGATGACTTGATATTATATAATAACTTTGAATTCAAAATGACATTTTTTCTATAAATCCAAATTCAAAATCAAGCGATGCGTTCACTGACCTGCGTCACCAGGAACTTGGTGAGCCTCTCTGGCAGACGACTCTTCTCACTGGACAGAATCATCTCCAGCATGTCTCCGTGGAGCTTCTCCATGACCACGTACACCTGCTCTGGCGTCTCAAACATGCACTCCAGGTTCACGATGCCAGGGTGATGGAGGTTTTGGAGGATGGCCACCTCGTTCCTCAGCTGGCTCTCCTGTTTGGTGGGAAAGCGCATTTTGTCGATGATCTTGATGGCCACGTCTCTGCCCGACTTCCTGTGTTTACCTGCAGAGGACCAGATGGATGTGGCTTGGGTTTCTTACATGTGGAGGATAGCATTGGTTTCACCATTTCAAATATTTTCATGCTCACCTGCGTAGACGATGCCGAACTGTCCGGAGCCGAGGACGTCGTCCGCAAAGATCTGATACACTGAGCTGATATCCTGAAAGAGAGAGAGCGAGAGGGAAAATAAAAAAATAAAAAATAAAATCAACAAAAAGAATAAATCAACAAAAATAAACAAAAATAAACAAAATTAAATAAAAATAAACAAAAAGAAATAAAATTAAACAAAAATCAACAACAAGAAATAAAAAGAAATAAAAATCAACCAATATCAACAAAAATCAACAAAAATCAACAAAAATCAACAACAAGAAATAAAAAGAAATAAAAATCAACAAATATCAACAAAATTAAATAAAAATCAACAAAATTAAATAAAAAGAAACAAAAAGAAACAAAAAGAAACAAAAAGAAACAAAAAGAAATAAAAATCAACAAAAATCAACAACAAGAAATAAAAAGAAATAAAAATCAACAAATATCAACAAAATTAAATAAAAAGAAACAAAAAGAAACAAAAAGAAACAAAAAGAAACAAAAAGAAACAAAAAGAAATAAAAATCAACAAAAATCAACAACAAGAAATAAAAAGAAATAAAAATCAACAAATATCAACAAAAATCAATACGTTTCAATCCAAGCCATTGAATATAAAAGAGCACAAAACCTGAGGGAGATTCCACATCCTCAGTATATTCCATTATTATTATTATCAAACCCTTTCTCGTCTCAAATAGGATATGAAAAGCAAAAGAAAATCTGGGTTAATCTGCACTTCGCACACATACACTCTTTTTCTGTCCGTTTGTTTTGGATGAGTAACGTCATCACAAATGTATTTTCTCTAAATTTGACCACAAGTGAAATATATTTACTCACCACATTCTCTTGTATCTGGGAGTTGGACACTGATATGCTGATGGAAAGTTCCTCTGAGGGGACACGAGACAAACACGAGATGTAAATGAGCACACATGCTAAGTGTACAGCAGACAGGTGTTGGGTTTTTACTTTTCTAATCTTCCAATTATTAAAATCTCATTTCCTGCGTTTCCTGATGTGATAAAGAACAAGAAACGAAGGAAGAGATTTCCAGCTGCAGATTTGTTTTTTCCAACAGGACATGAAGGCCCCACAACAGGATATGTCTTGCTGCTACGACGAGCTCCAATCATAGCGTTTCACATAAATAAAAGCCTCTAAGTGTGTGCGTGTGTCTCTGAATGTGGGACACACTGTTGGATGCCACGTAAATTTGGCCGGACCTTAAAAAGCCGACGGCCATCAGTGAGTTTCCACTGATATTGATTTCAGATCGCCGGCCGGGCGTTTGATTGGGTCACGGCTCTGCCATCAATAAACTGCTTTCTGATGGAGGTGGGCAGCCATTTGATATTCAGGTCATTGGTGAGTTCATTGTTCACAGAATTTATGTAACTTTATTGACATGAAACGGTGAGAAGTTCACATGCATCAAAATGGACATCGGGATGTGGGTGAAACTGCGAGAAACTTTGAGGCCGTTTGACCTACTTCCCGATGTCCGAGCGACACGGGACCATGACCAGCGCGTTCGGGGCCCCTGAAAACCCCTAGGTACCAACTTTCATCTCTCTAGCCTTCACTCTTGACCAAAACCCTAACCCTAGTTCCACACTTATGGGGGTTATAAGCCT
>JAFBJU010000365.1:190792-198603 GCA_016785305.1 Colistium nudipinnis | reverse complement strand
TATGACCCTTATATCTCTGGAGCTAGGGTTAGGGTTTTGGGGAACGGTCGCTGCTACAAGGATGAAAGTTGGTACCAGCGGGTTTTCAGGGACCCCGAACGCACTGGTCTTGGTCCCGTGTCGCTCAGACATCGGGAAGTGGGTGAAACTGCGATACACTTTTTGGCGTTTTGACCTTTGACCTACTTCCCGATGTCTGAGCAACATGGGACCCAGACCAGTGCACTCGGGGTCCCTGAAAACCCCCAAGTACCAACTTTCATCTCTCTAGCCCTGACCCTTAACCAAAACCCTAAGCCTAGTTCCACACTTATGGGGGTTATAAGCCTGGAATTAGGGTTTCGGTAACCCTAACCCTAACCCTAATTCCAGAGTTATAAGGGTTATTACAGTTGCATTAGGGTTAGGGTTTTGGTGAAGGGTCGCTGGTAGAAAGATGAAAGTTGGTACCAGGGGGTTTTCAGGGACCCCGAACGCACTGGTCTTGGTTCCGTGTCGATCTTACATCGGGAGCAGGTCAAAGGTCAAAACGTATCTCACACCTTTATCACAATTATACACGTCACAGTAAAACCTGCTTCTTCCGTGAAAGTCAATTATGGTTAATATGCGGTCTGTAATGCGTGTCATCATCATCTGTTCATTAACTTATTGATGTGTGTTGCTGGCAAACCAAAACCTCCATTTTTGGAAAGGAAGCCAAGCATGACATGAATTACTCTTCAGGTGGAACCACAGATGACCACATCCTCTAAAGTGCAAATATTTGAAGACAGCAGAGCTCTAACATCATAATAATAATAGTGAATAATTATTCTGTTCATGCAATGGGTTCCATTTAGTCATTTGGCGTGGAAAAAAAAATCTAATTTAGAGGTGAAACTTAAAAAAGACGCTTTCACCCGAGATGAATCAGAGGGAGACGAACCAGAAAATCCTCTGAAATCCTGTCAATCAATCACATTAAAATGGCAGCTAGTGTGTGTGTGTGCGTGTGTGTGCATGTTACTCACTGTGGTCCTTCCCGTGCCCGGGTCCTGTGCTCACGCTCGGCTTGGGCGTGACGGGCATCAGCGCCTGTCGGACGGCCAGCTCCCAGACCCGTCCCACCTCCCGCCCCACGCCGGACACCGTCAGGACCGGGTTCTGGTTCAGGAGCGGCCCGCCGGGGTTCTCGCCCACGTAGTACACCATGTGGGCCGTGGTCACCTCGAAGCAGTGCTGGTTGCTGCCCTGCGGCAGGTGGGCGAAGTCCTGCGCCGACTCCACCTGCAGGATCTCCGACAGCGGGACCTCCTGAGGAGAGAGAGAAAGAGAGAGAGACGGGTCACACTCCGAGGAACCAGAACCTCCAGCTGAGTTTATGATGTTTCTCTCAGTAATGAGACTGAACGCGTCATCCTGAGAGGCCTCAGGCCCCTCCCCCTCCTCCTCAGGCTCCTCCCCCCGCCCGACTGAATCGCTCACCTTGTAAAACTTGGCTGCACTTTCATTCTGGAACAGAGTCAGAGTCTTGGTGTCCAGCCTCCAGTAATGTCTCTTCCTCTGCGCGCGTGCACACACACACACACACACACACACAAGAACAGATGTAATAATTATAATTGAAATATTCAGGTTAAAAACAACATCAATACACAAATAAAAATGTTTGAATGCTGTGTCGCTGTTATATATAATTTGATTTAATACATTTAGAAATATGCCGTATATCATGGCATATAAATGTTTATTTTGGGTGTTTTTTTCGTTGAATTTTTTTCATTTGAATTTTTTCATTGAATTTCATTGAGACATGGATAACATATTTAAAAAATATCAATGTATGTAACATGAGAGCTAAGGTGTAAAAAATGTGTTTATTTGTGTGTGTGCCTGCATGCGCTGGTGTGTGTGTGCGTGTGTGTTTTGTGCGTCTGCCGACCAGGTTGTCGCGGCTGGTGTAGTGCACCATCCAACCCTCCTTCACCACCGTGGAGCTTTTCCTCTTTGTGTGTTTGATGGACTGAACCACGCGCATCAGAGGAATGTTGGTGCTGGTGGACGGGCTGAAAAAACAACAACACACTAATAAACACAAAATGAAAATCGGCAGCAAATCCAGTTTCTACCTGACTCTCCATGTGACCAGTGAACCCAGTGAACCCAGCTCCCTGTGTGGACTTTTTCACATAAACCCAGTGAATATTGCACCTGATGGCTCGGAGCGTCTCTTCGTCTCTCTCTCCGTCGACGAAGAAGAGTTTGTCTTCGTCCTGCTCGTCCACGCTCTGTCCCCCGTCGCTGCTCGCGTCACAGTTGTCCACCTCCATCGTGGCCTCGCTGTCCGGACTGGGACTGGTTGGCTCTGCAGGAAAACACAGGGTCACGACCTTTAGAAATCCAACTCAGCAATCAAATCATTTGCATTTATGCTAATTGATTAACATTCAGCAACAAAAAAAACCAACACCCCTAAATACACAGATGCTAAAATCATCAAAGCGAATGAATCGAGAAAAACTCACCTCCGTTAAAGTCGACTTCGCCCAAACAGTCTCGAGGAATTTTGGCCGCACATCTTTTATGACAATTAAATTTACAATCTGAAAAAAAAAACACAATTAATATCAAACCTTTGAAAAGTGGAGTCCCATACACGTTTGTTATCCACTTTAATTATAAATACATCTCTCAATTATATTTTTTATCTGCCAACACATGCTTGTTCCTTTTTTTTAATTGTGATTTTTTTTTTTTTTTCTTTTTCAGACCAAGGCAAATTCTTTGTCAATAAACAGATTCTGATTCTGATTCTGAATATATTATATGATAATCTTGGATAACAGAGAATCCCAGGTGCATTGTGGGTATTATTTTGTCACCTTTGCACTGCATCCCCTGACGGAAGAGTCCCTTCAGCAGCCGTTTGCAGAACTGGCAGATGGTGGGACGGGTGTAGGTGTGGACGGAGAAGGTGTGCGGCACCTTGACCCGTCCCAGGACCATCTTCTCCATCCAGATGGGACGTCCCGAGAGAAGAGAGTTGCGCTTCCCGGCGCCCAGCAGGGGGCGCTGCTGCAGGGGGGGGGGGTGTAATAATGTGTTTAAATATGAAAAAAACGCAACAGGTCAGTGTGGTGGTTTCTCATGCACAAAAAACATAAAGACTTGTATATTTTATCTAAATATATATATACACGTTTTTAATGTGTGTGTGTGTGTGTGTACAACAGTGTGTCTGTTCCAGTGAGTGTGAAGCTCTTTGTTTCCTGGTATGGAAAATCCAGTGGTTTGCCTCCAGCTATTGTGCCGATCTGTGCGTGTGTGTGTGTGTGAGACAATGTGTGTGTTTGTGTGTGTGTAGTGCACGTTTACATTGTCGTTCTTTTTCATAATGCGTCAGAAACGAAGCAAACTTTCACTTCACTAAAGAAACTCAGGTCATGTGACTGTCAGTTAGGAGTCTGACCTCAAACATCAGACATGAGGAAATCAGGGTCAGTCTATTTAAACCTGCTAATAATCAATAATCAGAGATAAATAAGGAGCCCCCTGGTGGTGAACCCACCTCCTCCTGTGACGTGGGCGTGAACTCGATGGACGGCGGCCGGGCCACGGACATGACGGCGCCCGGCAGAGACACGTTGGACAGGCGTCTCTTCCTCACGCCGCTGCAGTTGTTGGGGATCTTGAACGCACAACGTTTGTGATAGTTCAGTCCGCATCCTG
Source organism: Colistium nudipinnis (assembly GCA_016785305.1). NCBI lineage: Eukaryota > Metazoa > Chordata > Actinopteri > Pleuronectiformes > Rhombosoleidae > Colistium > Colistium nudipinnis. The sequence goes on along the minus strand of JAFBJU010000365.1, from coordinate 194,892 downwards.
CAAAGCGGAATAATCCAACAAAGGCTCATTATTTATTTTAAAATCCCACCAGCAGGTCACTCGGAAAAAAAATCACATCAAGTAGAAAAAATGTAATTAAAAAAAATGGAATATTAGAGATGAGCTGAATACATGCGCAAAATAAGAGTGCAATCATTTCATCTGATCTACATTTGTACCTTGTAATACAATTATTATTCATGAATGAATGATTATGTACCGTTATCAGGAAATTCTCACACCTTGTTTTTAAAATACAGGAACACGATTTTTCTTTTTAAAGATCAATCAGAGCTTCTAACACCAGATGGCTTTGAACCATCTCAGCCTCCAAACATTTTAATTTTTTTTCAAAGAGAGGAAGTCGTATTTCTCTCTCTCTCCTCTTGGCTTCACTTCAGTGAAGAATCTGAGTTTGTGAAAGAATCGCAGGAAGTGAGCGACGACGTCCTGCGCAGCTGCTCGCTGACGAACTGATGCGTTCACGTCATCCAATAAAAAAGGACAAGAGAGGTTTCCTATTTCATTGAATCCTATTTTCACAGTTTTTAATGAAATGATTATTATTGTTATATATTTTTGATATATATATATGATATACTTTTTTATATTTTTTTTAAATTATTATTATTATTATTATTATTATTATTATTATTATTATTATTATTATTATTATTATTATTATTATTATTATTATTATTATTATCACCTTCACACTTGAGTCCTTGTCTGACGAGGCCCCACAGCATCTCGCCGCAGTCGTCGCAGAACGCCGGCGCCTTGTACGAGTGAACGTAGAGCGCGTGAGGTCGGATCTGGAAATCCTCGGCCGTGGCCAGAGCTGAAAGAAATAATAACAATAAAGAGGATTTAATATAGATAAATAATGTAATAAAAAGAGGTGGAACTTTAAAAAATATATATACTGTATTTCTCTACCGCGGTGAATGATTTCAATTTAAGGTTTTCTTTATTATTTATTGTTGTATATTATAATAATTAACTCAACCAGTGGAACGGCAGATTAAACAGTAAAACCAGTGAAGATTTTATTTTTATAGCCTCACAGATTCATTCTCTGGTAACAGAAGCAGCTCAAACAGTGGAGGGTAATAAAGAAATAAACCGGCAGAGACCTGCTCCTGCTGCGGCAGGAGAACGAGGAGGAAGCGGAGGAAGCGGTCCCCTGTGACTACGTGGTTAAAAAAAAACTAAGAAATGAATTTAAAAGCTGTAATTAATAAAAAGTACAAAAATGAAAAGTGCAGGTTCCTCACCGGAGAGCACCACCTCCACCAGGTCGCCCTCGTGGATCTCCTCGGCCGAGGTCAGACGCTGCAGGATGTTGTCCGAGGTCAGGTCGTGACGGAAGAGCAGAATCTTATCGTACATCCCAAAGAATCCGCATTCAGGGAACTGAGGAGCAGATTCACACCAAATAAGAAATAACGTAAAAAAGAGGTGAATCAAGTAAATATTCTGAAATAATTCGAGACAATGTATTAAATAGAAAACAAATACATTTCATTAAAAAAAAGACTAATTCAAACAAAAACATATTTAAAATGATTTTCTTTCCTCCGGAAACATTAGATTAAGATTTATCATGATTCAACGTGATTTTTTTTTTCCCACAATCCATCAAGAACTTTAACAGGCCATTCTGGTTAAATCAGGGTCACTGCCCTCTGTTAAGGGCAAACAAAAAAGTCACACGTCACCTGAACTATGGACGAATGAATAATCCACCAGTGAACAAGTGATGATTCTTTTACACAAGGGAAGTTGTGTGTGTGTTTTTTTTTTGTTTGAAGCTTGTTTCAATTATTGGCTGGTGGACGCTTGCTTGAAATGTATAGCTTTTTAATTGAAATTCATAATGAACACAACTAAAGACGACATTTCCATTCATAGAACACATTTTTCAGATTTCAACTCAACATAAATTCACCAAGGTGACTGAAGAGTGTGTGTTTGTGTGTGTGTGTGTGTGTGTGTGTGTATATGTTGGTGCAGTGAATTTTTGCAGCTTCTGCAGCTGGAGCAGCTTCCTGTCCCAAGCTTTGCAGGATGTTAGCAGCCTGCAGGTAACACACACACACAGACACACACACACACACACCGTTTATCATGAATTATGCCTGAGGTTCTGTCACTGACACCCTGCAGTCATTCATCACATGGTTACACACACACACCGCTCAGATACGACAAATAGGACCGAGGGGACACACACACAGGAACCAGCTCTGATCCATCCAGAACTTGTTGGGTCAAATGAATGTAAACAAAAACAAATACAAATAAAAACCCGGGTCGGGATCTGAACAAGGGAGAGGATTCACTCGGGTCGCGTCCCGTCACGTTGGACCCGAGCTGATGTTTCCTCCGAGGTGAGACGCACTTAATGGAGAAGAGTGAGTGTTTAATACACACTGATCCTCTCATTTATGCTTAATCCTCCATTAACCAGGCTTAACCTCTCACACACACACACACACACACACACACACACACACAACTCCTCCACATTCTCGGACGCCCTCACCAAACTCAGGACAGATTTCAGACGACCCTGTGGCTGTCAGGGTCGCAGGGGTTAAAAAAAAACTAAAAAACTGCAGGCCTCAGTGTGACCTTTGACCTCTGCCGCAGGAGGAGGCGGGGGACACCACGTAAGGCCTTGTTTTTTTACTGAGCATGAGTGGGGGGCAGTGGTGTGTGTGTGTGTGTGTGTGGGGGGGGGGGGTGTAAGCTGTGCTGCACTCATGCCATTATCATACAGACTAAGTGTTCATGGAGTCCAGTAATCCTGAGTGTAAAAAGGGGGGAGGACACACTAACACGACACATACCACTACACACTAACGTATATTACAATACAACATACATATATATATAAATACAGTATATATATATATATTCATTAAGATTATTCTTTTTTGTGACCTGGGTCCATTTTTCAGAAACTTTTAAGAAAATAAAATAATAAATAATAAAATGGATTGAATAAAAACAACCTTAACGTGCAGCCACGACACTATTATGAAAATATATTCATTCTATTTCTGCTTTAAAACAATATTATTTCCTATATTATAATATTATGGAGTGATTCATTCATTCAGCTGACTGTGATTTTTTTTACACCCACACATTCACACTCAGCTCTGACATTGTAATATATATATATTTTTAAAGATGATAAATCAGTGTTAAAAATAATCAGTGGTTTTATTTTTATGTTACCACCACAATTAAAAAATACATATTTTTCTCTCAGGGTTTTGACCTACGCAAGTATAATTTCATCCGAGATTCATCCTGTCCCACAACAACCACAGCTGAAGACCTAAAAAGGTGATTTCATAACACCATTTGCTTATAAACTGCAGCGGAGAGAGTCGCTCAGGATCAGAGGATTTTTTTATTTTATCTAATGAGACGATAAATGGAGTCGGAAAAGTTAAGCCGGGTGTTTAAAAAAAAAAAAGAAAAGTGACAGCAAGCGTCATATATAAAATAAAATAATCCTCCACTCTTAACATGAACAGGAAATAAGACAAATGGAGCAACATCTACGACTATGAACAATAAACATTTATTCATAAATATTACCAATAAAGAATAGAAACGACACTACGTTTCTTCCATACTCTTCAAATTGCCTCTGATATCAATCAGATTTTTTACGTTTATCTTACACCTTAGACCAAAACTTTGATAAATGCGAGTTGAGAGTTTATTTATTCAAATAAGTCAGAGAGAGAGTGAGAGAGGAAAAGAGATGAAATGTTGGAGTGAGAATAAAGGAACCTGTTCACCGTGTGTCCTTGTGAACCCAACAGCTGCTTTTCAGATGGAAACTTCATGTGCTAAATAAAATTCTTCTCAGGAGGTTTAATGTGAATATTTTAATCTGACACAAACTAATTGTCTTTAGCATTTAATCTTAAATTTTGGGATTTAAAGAAAAACAAATATAAATATTTCAAAGTGAACACTTGGAGTTATTACGTTTCTATGTTACACCTACACGTCGTTTAAAAGCTTTATATGTGGGTCGAGCGACTCTCTCTCTCTCTCTCCTCTCTTCCACC
>JAFBJU010000365.1:155792-185792 GCA_016785305.1 Colistium nudipinnis | reverse complement strand
AATCCCGAAGAGGAACCGGAGTAATCCCGCAGAGGAGAAGGAATAATCCCGGATATAATTCCGGAGTGATGGAGGCTGTGAGTAGCTGGAGCCCGCAACAAGTGGTGGACTGGATGAGAGGTAAGGCTGCCAAATAGTGAGCCCTGGTCTTACCTATGGGCTCGCTTTTTAACAGTGGGAAGTGTTATAAATGATTTATTATTGATTCTTCTCATTTTTAAATGATATCGTCTGATTAATCCAGATGTGTGAAGTTGGGAGCCTCATGCTGAAGTAAACTCAGAATCTGGATCATAGACTAAAGGTCACTTGATCAAGTAATCCATTAAAATGTAAATAATGACCAGCTGGATTAGCAGTAATAGGAATAATCAGATTAGAGCAATAATCTGTAATATTTGACCACACACACACACATCATGCATACACATGTATACATATAATAATGTTATTAAGTTGTCATATGTTTGGAGGCTAACATTTAAATACGTAAAGTGATTTACATTACACTTTAAAACATAATAGGACTCAGTGAAAAGGTTAAAGGTCGTAAATGTCCCATGAGCCTCGGCCACATACCGCAACATATGTCACCGCGAAGCCCAGTGGACTTCTTCTCTTCTGAGGTTTGGCCTCCTGCCGTGCGGGGAGGTCAAAGGTCACGCTGCCACTAAACCGTGGCGCCAATAAAAAAAAAACGCATCTGAAAAGAGAGGGAAACTCAGGCGGGTGGGTCACATGACCATGTTTGTCCCAACATTTGTCCTGAGTGGGACGTCCTGAGACACAAGCAGTGATTTATTTAAATGTCACTCTGTCCACTGATTTCATTGGACAAATTGGATTTATGACATCACACAAGCGTGTTGTTTTAACTCAGCCCGTCATGTGGTGGTATGGTCAGGTGGTCACGTGTGCTCACCTGACCACCTGACAGGAAGTGGTCCCGCAGTCATGTGTCCCTGTGTCACTGCTGCTCATAATAGTAGCTTAATTAAACCAATAACGATGAAAGTGAAACAATAATGTTATTATTGTGAATCTTATTTTATGGCATAATAATATTATTAAGAATAATAACGCAGAAAATAATGCGGCCATATACGGTTGTGGACATCGATTACCATGGCAACCGGGGACGCTGAGGCCTTGGGTGTTTTTATGCAAATGAAGTCCCTTGTGTTTCTAGTGGATAAATAAAATCCATTGTCGTTGTTTTATCTGATCTCACGTGACCTCACTTGTTTACTGTTTTTTTTTATCTGCAAACTCAACTCTCTACAGTTGTGCGTTGTGTGTTGTGCGTCCTGAGATTGTGATCAGTGATCGGAGTGATTTTTGTGTCGCTTTTTGCAGTTGATTGAATTGTGTGAGTGAGTTTGTCGTTGATCCAGATCCTGCTGTCGTATTTACAGTGTAACTCTAGAGTGCCTCGGGCTAGGAGCTCAGGGTGTGTGTGTGTGCGTGTGTGTGTGTGAGAGTGTGTGTGTGTGTGTGTTTACTCACCTCGCAGGAGTCAAACAACAGGTTGTTGCCTCGTTAAAAAATCCTCGTGTTTGATCTGGAGTGGGTTCCCACACGTCGTCTGCCGCAGAAACACTTTGTCAGAACTGGAATAAAAACAACAACGTGGGTTATTATGGGATATCAAAAATGTGGGAGTAAGTGGAATATATGTGTGAGTTAAACTCATTTGAATCAATCCTAGATTACAGGGATTTTTTATTTTACAGTTTTCTCTTCAGATACATTTGGAAAATGTAAGTAATGCTACAATTTTTTTAAATAGAAATTATAATATAATTAATTTAATATAATAATAATGAATAATGCATAGAAAACAATATAAATAACCAAGGATCCCTGAGAGTCTAGGAGGCCTGAGGTGATTTTTTTTTTCATCAGTGCAGTGAACCTATTGAACAGCTGTAGCTGCGAGCTGAACACATACGTGTTCCGATGGAGCTTAGCGTGTTCACACACGTCCACATACCGCTCTGCCGGTCCAGCAGGTGCAGCCGCACACGGCCGGTGACGGAGAAATAAACTCAGGAATGCCTTTAAATGAGCTGTATTTATATTTGTAGAGAATCTGCACACACACACACACACACACACATTACATGATTATATTTGATAGATTACAATAAGCCAATCGATTCGAAAAGTTTTGGTATTGATGGACAGATTATTTTTTTCCTTCTTCTGTGGTTTTTAAACCTGAACAGAGGAGCCACGTTTTGCGGTTTCATGGAGTTAGAAGATCGGACCTGACACTTGTTTGTTTTGCGGGAGACGTTTTATTAAAATTGAGTCTGAGATCCTGAAGTCCAAGTCTCATTCGAGACGCTTCATTTGCAGCAGAGACGTAGAGTTAATGAACTGCGGTCGCCATGGAGACCGAGTCTGAAAGTGTCTCTGGCCTGTGTTCACAGGGAACCGTTGTGAATGACAGGAAGTGGCTCAGATTCCCTCGACTGAGCCACTTCCTGTCGGGTTTTTTTCCACCTCCATCCAAGTGTTTCAGGAGCGAGAGTTTTCAGCGCCACGTTCACACAGAAATTTTGCATTTTTATAATATGTCCATTAATTAAAGGAGTTATTGTGTCGTGAGTCTGCAGAGTTGGATTTGTGAACGCGGTCCCTCGTTGTCAGGGGCAACGCACCCCCCCCCCCCCCCCCCCCCCCCCCCCCCCGAGCGTCCTCCACCCACACTTTGAGTGACGTTTTAATTTTCCTGCGCCAGTGTCCCGCTGTCACTGGTTGAACTGGGATCTTCCAGAACTCCCACAATTCCCTGTTTGTTTAGTTTATGTGAACACGAGGCTCCTGAAGGAAATCCTTTTTCCTCTGGAATGCCCCCCACCCTCCCCCCGCCACCTTTTGTGTGTGTGTGTGTGTGTGTGTGTGTGTGTGACCCTATGAATAGACTCACCTCTTCCTCTCCTCCGCCCTCGTCCTGTTGTGATGGAGGTGGGTAAATATTCTCTTTTGTTGAGGAGTGTCGGCTCTGAACTCCGTCTGTGTGTGGACACGTGCCACCTGTCTTAACTTATATGTTAAAACATTTCAAATGGATACAAATCAACATGTTTTATCCCTATTCCTGCTTATTTTTGTTCATGCACCAAGCGAATAACTTAACATACACAATTAAATGAAAAGTTCTGCATGATATACATTTACTGCAGTTAAAAACATGTGCACCAAAAAAAATGTTACACAGTGAATAAAAAAAGTATAATTCACTTATAAATGTGAGATTGTTGAACTCCAAATAAAGCTTCAGGCCTCCTATTTACTACTACTATATATATTTATATTTCCGCCCGAATAAATTTGACAGATGTCCTGCACTGAGAGGATTTGATTGGTTGTGTAATGGTGTTTGTTTTCCTCTTCCTGTCCAATCATTAACAGTTTGTGAGCCGCTGGAGTTTCACCTCTTGGCCACACACGCTTTATCAGCCTGTAAAAATACCTCGGAGATCCAAAAAAATGAACGAAAGCATGGCAGCAAACTCTGCCACATGTTGAGATAAAAAAATAAAAAAAAAACATTTCATCCATTGTCAGACAAATAATTTGCATAACCTGACAAACTGAGCCCGGCACACATTCCAGCTCCATATCTATAAATCTGATTATTCAAGAATATTTTTTCGAGTTCAAACAAGAATCAAACACAAACAAGTGAATTCTACTCGTGCAGCAAAAAAAAATGGTGGAACATGAACCATCGTCATCAGGCTAAATATATAAATATATAATATATATTTAGGGATATGGAAGTTAGATTTTAAGCTTTAACGGGACATGGGATCCGTTGTCAGGGCCTTAAATCCGCTGAATGACACAAGCAACAAATAGAATAGGAGAAAAACTAGAAAGTACTTTCTCATCTGCAGCGTTCCCACAGAGTTCCTCAGTTTTCTGTCTTTCATTATTTCGAGGCGTCAGAAGAAGAAGAAGATTCCCGGAGGCCAAACCGGGAATGACAGGAATGTTTCAACTGTCACATAAATTAAAATGGCATTAAATTTTTTCTCATGAGAACATTGGATCCAAAGGTTGGATGTTGGTGCTGTGCCAGAATGATTATTATTATTATTATTATTATTATTATTATTATTATTATTATTATTATTATTATTATTATTATTATTATTACTATTATTATTACTATTACTATTATTATTAAATAAAGAATGCCGTTATGCTTCGTTAGCAGGTGATTTGTTTGTGGCGTGACATTCGGCCCACGCCGCTGTGCAGCACAGAGGGATTATGGGTGTTCTCGGGTGTCAGTAATGTGATGCAGGCTGTCGCCAACACATTCCTGATGAACACAAACTCTGGGCCCGCCGCCACACGGCTGTGTCACACACACACACACCCATGTTTTTTCCTCCTACCGTGAATATCTCTCTGGGGAATATTATGATGGAGCTTTGTATTTGGGCGACTTTCCAGGAACAAGCAGGAGCAGAAGCCGCAGAAGTTTGAGCTGAAGCTGGAACCAAAAGGCAGAGAGAGAAAAAAAAAGTTACTGGCTGCCGATAATAACACAAAACTATTTTATACACATTTTATCCGCTGTTTTTGAATCCCATTTTGAACTTTGGCGTCATGTGCATCGACCCAGAGATTAAAAATGAACGCATAAAACTTTATATGGGGGAGCTATGATATGATATGTGGCCTAGTGGTGAGGGAGGCTGGCATCGGACCAGAAGGCTGCCGGTTCTAGGCCCAGTCAAGTGGTCTCCATCTGGAAGGATCCACTAACAAAAGAGATGCCACCTCTAATGCCCTTGAGCAAGGCATTAATTCAATTATGCAAATGAATTTAAAAATAAATAATATAAAATACATTTTGGGAATAAATAAATAAAAAATTAAGTAAAAAACATTTTGTAAATGAATTTAAAAATAAATAATATAAAAAACATTTTGTGAATGAATTTATAAATAAATAATATAAAAAAACATTTTGGGAATAAATAAATTAAAAATAAAGTAAAACACATTTTGTGAATAAATTAAAAAAATAAAGTAAAAAACATTTTGTGAATGAATTTAAAAATAAATAATATAAAAAACATTTTGGGAATAAATAAATAAAAAATAAAGTAAAAAACATTTTGTGAATAAATAAATAAAAAAATAAAGTAAAAAACATTTTGTGAATAAATTAAAAAAATAAAGTAAAAAACATTTTGTGAATGAATTTAAAAATAAATAATATAAAAAACATTTTGGGAATAAATAAATAAAAAATAAAGTAAAAAACATTTTGTGAATAAATTAAAAAAATTAAGTAAAAAACATTTTGTGAATGAATTTAAAAATAAATAATATGAAAAACATTTTGGGAATAATACAATTATGCGAATGAATTTAAAAATAAATAATATAAAAAACATTTTGGGAATAAATAAAAAAAAAATAAAGTAAAAAACATTTTGTGAATGAATTTATAAATAAATAATATAAAAAACATTTTGGGAATAAATAAATAAAAAATAAAGTAAAAAAAACATTTTGTGAATAAATTAAAAAAATAAAGTAAAAAACATTTTGTGAATGAATTTATAAATAAATAATATAAAAAAACATTTGGTGAACGAATTTAAAAATAAATCAACAAAGAATTTGCAGTGATGAATGAATTAATGCTGCTGCTAATTATCACTATTAATATAATGAAAGACCTAAGTGTCCCAGTTCAAGAGGTTAACATCAAAAGTGAAAAAAAATCTTCATTGTGTGTTAGTCACCGTGGGGGAGGGAGCTGGTTGGCGAAAGGTGTCGAGGGGGGCGGGACTTAGGGTGACCATCTGTCCGTCTGACGAGGAGCTGGAGTCAGAGTTTAATGACCTCACGCAGAGAAGCTTGTTTTTCTTCTCCACCGTTCACACCAGCTCAGACATTTTGTCGACCAGTTGCTCGGCGCAGTTTCATTGCATCATCTTCCTCACCATCATCATCGTCATCGGCCATTTGGTCTGAAAAAGGTCCGAAAATAGAAGTTCCCACAAACCTGATGATAAATATCTTTATATCTTTTTAGATGTAGAAACAGACTTATTTTGACATATATTAAAAGACAAAATAATACAAAAAACTTAAAAAAAAAGAGAGTTTATCATAAATTAATCTTAGATTATTCTTAGTTCAGTGTTTATGCGTGCAGCAGAGAAAATAATTGTATGAAATAATAACGCTAGACAATTTATCGGAAGCTGATTTATGTCAAATTAAATCATCAAAAAAATCGGATTATCCTGCGGTTCAGTCTTATTAATAAGAAATCCAGTTGAGGGATGAAACAAGGAATCAGCGCGCCATGTTCTTCATTGATCGGGCGGTGGGAACTCTTTGATGTCTCTCACAGAGGTCAGAGGTCAAAGGTCAGGGTTGCGAAACAGAGTGGCGCCGTGTCTGAGGTCCAGCAGTTTCCCGTTAGTCTCACATTGAACCTAATTCACTTAACTGTTTCACACAAAGAAATGGTCACTAATGATTCCGAATGGATTTATTTTCGAATCTAATAACAATTTTTTGACCAATCGTTGCAGCTGCAGTGATTCGGCGGATTTACGTGAAATCCGGTTTTGATATGTATACAATATGAATTCTTATGTTTTTGACCTTTAATAAACAGCCTTATTGAACCCCATACATTCATATAGAAACGATTGAGATAAAATAGAAGCAGGAAGTGGAGTGACAGTGGCACAGGGAGTCTTCGGATCCTGATCCTGATCCAGAGTCAATAAGACTCTGTTGACTCAGCAGCTGTTTGCCGTCAGACTCGAATCAGACTCTCCCTGAAACTCATTTTCCTCACCTGTGTGTCTCCGTGCGTCTCTGCCTGTGTCCCTCAGGTCTGGACGACAGCCTGCAGCCTTACGTCCCGTCCTTCCAGCGTCAGCAGGTGGACGGGGAGCAGCTGCTGCGCCTGTCCCACCAGGAGCTGCTCTCCCTGGGCCTGTCCCGGGTCGGACACCAGGAGCTGGTGCTGGAGGCCGTGGACCTGCTCTGCGCTCTGGTCAGTGGCCCGTGACGTCACTTCCTGTGAGAGTTGTGCGATTGAAGCCCTTTATTCCAAAGGAATCTTTATCTTATCCCAAAATGTCTCTGGAGTCAAACTAAAACTATATTTGGCTTTAGAACTCCTCCTCTCGCGTGCTTCCTGTGTTTGTGGATTGTTGTTTTTTTTTGGAGTTTCACTTTCTCTCTCTGACCTTCGTCAGTAACGTTTTTTTCCCCTCAGGGGTCCGAACGCTCCAGGTTTTTATTATCCAGAGTTTTCCTGTTAATCTGAACTGAAGGTCGAGGGACATGTCGAATGTTCTCTGCTGTGGAACAGGAAACAGATGTGGTCGCTCTCTCACCTGACACACACACAAAACGACACACACAGGTGCACACACACACAAACATATGCGCGCACACACACACACACAGGCACTCACACACACACACAGGTGTGCACACACGCACACACACACACACGCACACACACTCACAAACACAGGCACACACACCCACAGGCACTCACACACACACACAGGCGTGCACACACAGACGCGCACACACACAAACACATGCACACACACACCCACAGGCACTCACACACACACACAGGCGTGCACACACAGACGCGCACACAGGCGTGCACACACACAAGCACATGCACACACACACAGGCGTGCACACACATGCACACAGACTCACAAACACAGGCACACACACACACGCGCACACACACGCACACGCACACACACGCACTCACACACACACTCACAAACACACTCACAGGTACACACACACAGGTGTGCACACACACACACACACACACAGGCACACACACACACAGGCGTGCACATACACAAACACATGCACACATACACACACACACAGGCACACACACACTCACACTCACAGGCACACACACAGGCACACACGCGCGCACACACACGCACCATCAGTTTTCCATCAAAACACACTACAGCGTTCGTTATCCAACAATCTGTGATAATACGAACAGAGCAGAGTCACACGCGTGTTCCACTGGGGCCACGTGTAACTCTTGACATGTAACATGATGAACACTCGCCGTCAGGCAGGTGGAATGTTTGTTTGACAGCTGATGTTTTCATTGGCTCGGAGCCAGGTGACCTCATCCCGTTCACATCTGTGGAGACAAAAGCGGTTATTGAAACATAAAGATAAATAAAAAACACATCTCAGTTGAACGATCGATCAGACGATCGATCGATCGATCGTTCAAAAGTGGGCAAGCCGATGACGTATCGATTAGGATGATGTGATATCCGACAGAACTACGGCGTGGAGTCGGACAACCTGAAGACTCTGGTGGGGAAGATGCGCGTGGCTCATCGCGACCTGAGCGGCGCCGTGTCGCAGCGCAGGAAGAACCCCGCCTACCAGCAGAAAAACTCCCATCAGCCCTCCAACGAGTTCCTCACCGCCGTGGTCCAGCTGATCGCCGCCGCCAAGAGTCTGCTGGCCTGGCTGGACAGGTACACGCCAACTACACGCGTGTGTGGGGACTACAAACAAGTTTTACTGTGTGTGTGTGTGTGTGTGTGCGTGTGCGTGTGCGTCCTCGGCTTGTGTCGGCATGAAGAAACATTCCTGCTCCACTCAACACAATCGTGTGTCGGGACCTAAAGCTGAACGTTTATTGGCGTGAATATGAATCCGTCAATTCTAAAAAATAAAAAATAAAAAAAAAATGTGATGGATCAGTCAGTAACGTGAAAGCGTCTGACAAACACAAAAGGCGTAAAATAATTGGTATATAATACGAATAATCATAATACATTTTAAAAAATGATATTTTTTGCAGCTGCAGATTTTAAAATAAAATATGGAGGAGGGATTTCAATATAATAATAAAATAATCTACATTTTGGCATACACCTACTCTCTCTCCGTGTCTCGCCAGGACGCCGCTGTCCGGCTCCAACGACTTCCCCTCCACCAAGAGCAGAATCATCCAGCTGTGTCTGGAGCTGACCTCCACCGTGCAGAAGGTCAGTGACGCGCGCCGCTCCGAGGAAAAAATCTGTCCAAGGTGACCTCTGGGTCTGTTTATTTCTCCAGCTCAGGATGCGGCCGATTACGCGTACAGAGTTGCTCTGAGGAAGATTCTGGCTTAAACCAGAAAACAGGCAAAGAGACTTTTTTGAAATTGAAAGGTGAATGAATTGGCGCAGGTTTCGATAAAATGGATCTTTTAAATGAAAGTAGAAGACACTCAGCGTTGATAAAGCAGGATTCAGTCCATGACGGATCAGCTGTGAACGTCTCATCGCCGCCGTCCTGTCGACAGGCGTGTACATGCAAACGCGCACACGCACGCGCACAGGCTGCTGCTGTGGAAAAGAAAACATTGGGAATCGGCTGCAGGAATCTCTTGTGAACAAACAGTTGTAGTGAGTGAGTGGTTTAGTCACAATAACAATAGATAAAGTAAAAATATGTTGAAATAATAAATAAAAAAAAAGCCCAAATAACAAAGTGTCTGAGCAAAAAAAAAAACTCAGGTGAAACGTATGCAATGAGGACGTGTGTATGTTGTGTATTTTTGTTGCGTGTTGGTGTGTGCGAGGGATGTAATCATGCTGTCAGGCGGCTGTTATTCCAGAGACCGCAGCAGCAGCAGGAGGAGGAGGAGGAGGAGGAGGAGGAATCTCCTCCCTCTGGTTTCACTGCCATTTCTCAAATATTTGCTCCACCGCCGATTTCGCTCCTTCCGTTTACCACCGTCCTCGTTTTCCTGGAGAAAAAAAAATCGAAAAAACGGCCTGAAACTAAACAGTCGGTTTCTGCTGTTTTTGTACCGTGGTTATGATTTGTGTGTGTGTGTGTGTAATATTCTAACTTTAAACTTTATATAGGATAGAATATCTTTTTTGTGTCTCCGTTCTATTGTTTTCAGTCAAGCCCAAGGTGACATGTTTATAATAAAACAGTCAAATACTTTTTGACTCTTATGTGGTTCGATATGACAAATATTTCACTTTGAGATTTTTTTCAAATAATAGTCAAATTGAATGTAATACATGTTTTGACTTCAAATGTTCTACACAAAGTATGTTCAACCTAAACATATTCACATAAATATTGAACGGAATGTGCGAAGGTGGATTTCACTCACTCATATTTCCAAAAGTCATATTTTCTCTGCACGCACTCTCGTCAGGCCTAAAGTATATATAAAAAAAAAACTGTGTTAAAGTCAAAGAGCAGAATTCAATCAAATGCGTTCATTTGTGCGTTTCCTGGTTACATTTTTTTTTCTGCCTTGTGACGTCCATCACTCAGTGTCTCTGTCGTTGCAGGACTGTACCGTTTATGCCATGGAGGAAAAGATTCTGGAAGTGGTGAGTGCTGCTGCTGCTTTTTTTTTTTGCACGGAAACACAAACACACACACACACACACGGATACACACAGAGATACACCCAGTGAAACGCAGTGATTTCCTGCGCTGATTTGTTTATACAGCTCAGGAGCGTCCACTTCCTGTCTGAGATAATGACACTTCCTGTTGCTGGTCCTGGTTTTTGCCAGGAATACTGATTCACTGACTCTCCGATTCCTTTAAGCCACTTCCCTGGTTCCTGCTGTGACCTCTGACCTCTGGAGAAACCTCAACACACTCAGTCTATGAAACGATATCAAAGATTAACTGAGAATAAATGATTTTAAGTTTGTCCAAATAACATTTATATAATAGAATATATAAGATATAAAAAATCTATATTGTGACAGTTTCACTTTTCTTTTTTTTTTTAAGCTGAACAAACAAAGTTGACAAAAATCGAGGAAAGGCTGCACACACACACAGATAAAGAAAAGTTGTGCAAAAACAAACCATTTTTGTTTTGAAGGTTTAAGAGCAACTACCAGCTCATTATGAATCCAACTCATGTGAAACTGATCAGGTTTACACAGAGGTCAAAGGTCAGGACACCGACAAACACGGACAACGGCGTTTGTCCGGCGAGCAGCTTATCAGAGTGACAACGAGAAAAAACGTCATATTGAAAGAAATAAAAAGACATATAACCTCAAGGCATCACCAAATGAACAAAAAAATAAATAAAATAAAATAAAAATTAAAACAGGAAAGAATGAACAAAAAAAAAGACATAAAATAAAAATTAAAACAGGAAAGAATGAACAAAAAAAAAGACATAAAATAAAAATAAAAACAGGAAAGAATGAATTAAAAAAAAGACATAAAATAAAAATAAAAACAGGAAAGAATGAATTAAAAAAATAAATAAAAATAAAAATAAAAACAGGAAAGAATGAATTAAAAAAAATAAAAATAAAAATAAAAACAGGAAAGAATGAATTAAAAAAAAGACATAAAATAAAAATAAAAACAGGAAAGAATGAATTTAAAAAATAAAAACAGGAAAGAATGAACAAAAAAAATCATAAAATAAAAATAAAAACAGGAAAGAATGAACAAAAAAAAAGACATAAAATAAAAATAAAAACAGGAAAGAATGAATTAAAAAAAATAAAAATAAAAATAAAAACAGGAAAGAATGAACAAAAAAAAAGACATAAAATAAAAATAAAAACAGGAAGGAATGAATAAAAAAAATCCCATTTCCAAATCGAGAAGAATCAACGTAGAGTGAAGCGTTCTGATTTGTGACCACTCCATGAAACGCGAGGCGCTGTTTGAGTTTCACCGGCCTCAGGCTGCGAAACTTGGAGCCAACACTGGGAGAAGTTCCACCGCAATTAGAAGAGAAACGAAAAAAAGGCAAAAGACTCGACTGGGAGAAAATGTGGCTGACTTCACATTACGTGCGTTTCAGTCTCGAGCTCTGAACGGAATCTGCGAGCAGACGGGTCAGGTGATCTCTGACCCCTCCAAGAGCGAGAGGGCCTGTCTGGAGGAGGTTCGCATCACCGACATCAGGCCCGGCGAGGGACTGGTGAGTCACCGATCCATGACTAATAATGGATGAGTAATCAATACACTTCTAATGGATATCAATGTTACTCAGGAATAGCGTTTCAATAAAAAATGAAAAAATGAAAAATAGCGAAAGTTTACGTCACGTAAACATAATTGACGCTTGCAATATCACTAAGTGATTAAAAATAAAACTCTTATTGATGAGTTTGATTTTTGAATATTGGCCTATTGTAATAGTCAATTAGCCATCAAAACAAACATCGTGACAACAACTGATAAAAAAAAATGAAGAGTATAACAAATCAAACAGGGGACAGGTATTTGAATTCTGCGCCGTGAGCCTTCGGAGGAGAAACAGAAAAGCAAAAAAAAAAAAAAAAAAGATTCATATATTTACAAATCCTTCCAATCGGCTTAATCCCTCAGGGGATCTACATCAAATCCACGTACGACGGCCTTCACGTCATCACGGGAACCACGGAGAACGTGAGTGTGACCCCGGTTTCCCGTGCAAACCGATTCTTATATATATATATATATATATATAAATATATATTTGAACCCACTGCGATTCTTCAGTCTCCTGCAGATAAAACTCAGAGGATTCACGCCGGAGACGAAGTGGTCCAGGTCAACCGGCAGACAGTGGTGAGTTCAGAAAGGTGTCAAAGGTCGTTTCCCCACGCACCGCCCGTAACCGCGCCCCTGCTGCTCTGCGATTGGTCCAGGTGGGCTGGCAGCTGAAGCACCTGGTGGAGAAGATGAGGGCGGGGACAGAAAGTGTGGTCCTGGTGGTGAAGAAGAGGCCGTCCTCGGGCGTCTCCGGCGGCTTCGCTCCGGCGCCGCTCAAGAACCTTCGCTGGAGGCCGCCGCTCGTACACGTAACTCAACCTCCTCCTCTTCCTCGTCATCTTCGTCGTTTTTTAGGTGTCTCCCGAAGCTGTTTTTTTTATGTCTGTGAGCCTTTTGAGTCGGAGGTGAACAATGGATTCCTTCTTCTTCCTCTTTTGTGGAAAAAAAAAAACGTCTCACCGCGTTGAGGTGGAACCTGCTCAGATCATGACTCACACGTCACTGTGTCAAGTCAAAGAATCCAACACAAAAGGCCTTCAGGGTGGTGGGGTTGACGGAGGTCCAGGATGTGAGTGTTTGGGAAAGATAGAATCCTCCATGAGTTGACTTTCTAATCTGGGCCCTGAAAACACACATCTGAGGTCAGCGTGACGTCTCCTTCAGGTCAAAGGTCGACTCGATCTTCACGAAAGTAAAGCACAAGATTTTTTTTTAAATTGCGAAATCATTGTTTTTGGCTTAAAAAAAAAGGAAAGCTCAAAAATACCATCAGATTCAGATTTAAACCCAGGTCTGACCTTTGGTCCTGTTTTGTGCTGCGTCTCAGAGGATCAGGAGCCAGCAGCAGCTCGGTGAACTTCCTGCGTTTGTTCGGAGGAAGTTTTGTGAGGAAGGAAACCGGGGAAAAAAAAGCTTTGTCGGCTCAAACGCGAACGAGGAGTCACAATTGTTTTTGCTGATGTAGATATGTAAAGCATTTTAGCATATTGGACTATGATCAATAATCGTTTTTTTTTTTCTTCACGCAGACGTCTCAAAGATCTTCGGGACGATTCGGACCTGGCCAGCGGGAAGCCCCCACTGGGAGAACGGCCATCTTGGATTTGCACATCCCTCCTCCCCCTGCCGCGCCGTACCTCCCGCTGTGAGCATCAGACTGGCAAAAATAACTGAAATATTGATAAAAAATAAATAAATAAAATAAATCTTTCTCTCTCAGCAGAGATGCAAACTCCAACGTGTCTCCAGGGGTGAAACTCAGGCCAAAGTCTCCAAACTCTTTTTTGGACTCGGACACGCGGCCACGCGGCGCCGACGACGTCAGGACGAACGTTAGCCCCGCCCCCGAAAACCAGCCAATCCCCGTCCGCTTCCGCCCACGCTCCTCCACGCGCTGTGAGTACAGACCATAATATTAACCTCAGACTACAATGAAACCAGCGCAAGGACACCATCGTTTATGGCTCAAAGTAACTCTGGTCCCATTCAGCTACTTTTAAGGGTCTGATTCCATTTCGTTTAGAGTCACGCGTGTTAAAAGGAACTCGTGTGTTCTCAGGTAAACCTCGACCCGTCTCCATGCCGGTGGAATCGCTCTCCACTGCCTCGTCCAGGTCAGGAGCTCCGGGAAGGAGAGGTACGAGTCAATCATTAACCCTGAACACTGGGTGTGTGTGTGTGTGTGTGTGTGTGTCCAAGATAACGGGCTGCTAAGGGATCTGAAAGTCAAATCAGTTAAATAAAGAAACGACAGTTTGACGCCTGATGTGAACAAAAGAAGAAACTTGACTTTGTGACGTTTGAGCCCGGGACATGTTTCGTAAATAGAGATTATGATGTGTCAGTAGAGTCATTGTGCGTGTTTGTCTCGTCCAGGACAGGACGTCCTGCACAGATACCTGAGTAACGAGGGGATCAGCGTCATCGTGGAGGAGGAGCCGTGTTTCCCGCTGCCGTACCGCGGCCACCCGTCCGTCCGCGGCGTGGACCACATCCGGGGCAGCCGCTGCTTCATCAACGACGACCTGCACAGCAGCGCCACCATCCCGTACCAGGAGGCGGCGGCCAAGAAGTCCAAGGGCTCCGCCTCCTCGCCCACCGTGGCCCCGCCTCCTCAGGCCGTCGGCAAACCGGCGACGTCGTTGCTCGGCGGCTGGTTGGCTCGGCTCCGCCTCCTCAGCCACTGAGCCCCGCCTCCTGCTGCTCAACAAAGACATGAGAGTTAAATCAAGACTATGGACTAAAACTTATAGGATTCGACAACATTTTTTCAGCTGATTGTTGCTCCTGTTTCATCTCCAAAACCTCACAAGAACTTCAGTGTGCAGAATCAGTCCGATCTAAATAATCCCAAAGGGCTTGAAGGCGACTTTCAAATTCAAAGAGCAGAGAAATCAAAGATAGCGTATTTGCAGTTTAACCATCAGAGAATCTTTTCCTCTTTATCCAGAGCCGTTGGCCACTCTCTAATCTACAGTTTCAATTTGTCACATCAGAAATGAGTTGTAAACATTTTGTAAATATAACAGTTTTTATTGCATCTGTGCCATCTTCCATTGTCGTCAACTCAGAGGAAACAAACGTACAGCTGATGACTGATGACGCCAAAATGAGGCTTGCGGGCTTTTTATTGTCGTTGTCTGGAGGCTGGTTGAAATTTGAGGTCAAACTTACTGAGCTTAGATGTTTCAGGTGTGCCTTACTGTACAAAAAACATCAGCAGTTCCGCTAACGGCTATTTCACGCCCCCCCCCGTGTCTGAGGTTTATGTCCGAAGGAGTTCCTCAGGGAAACGTCATGGATCCTCTGATGTTTACGATCTGAGGAGCGTGTCGCGTTTCCACATGGACATTTGATTTAGTATTTATGGTCTTCAAACTAACAAAAGGTTACGCAATAGTTATTAAGCTTGTACAAAAGAGTTTTATCAGAATGCAACAAACTGTAGATATCCCAGAGACAGCCTATAAAACATCTCTAACAGATTTTAAATCTGGTTTCTGTACACAATGTTTCTATTTAAAGGGAGACTATGTTACTTTTTTAAGATAAAAGAATGCTTACATTTATTATGACAAAAAGTGGAAATCATCAACGGCGGAAAAGTAACCAGATCTTTTAATTCAGTAAAAGAAACAATACCGCAGGGTATAAAAGTCAGTAAATGTTAAAGTATTTTATATACCAAAGATATGGGTACATATCAGAATGTTGCATATTTAAAAAGTATATGTTAAAATATAAAATCACCATCATCGCGTAGTTACCACGGTGACCAGTGTTGCTGTAAAGTTACATATCTTCACATTAATGTTGCTTAATGTTCAGGGACACTGATTTCTTTCTAGAGCTCTGCAGTTTGTGACGCTTTGTAACTTTTCAAGAATATAAAAATAAAAGTAGAGTTTGTTTTTGAAAATCTCGATGGACGGGTCGCAAGGTGATTAACAGGAGTATGGCATACGCTCACTTTAAAAATGCACGGGTAGCAATACACATTTAATTCAAAGTTATTTTTGAATTTAGGTTTAGAAATGACTTTAAGCATTTGCTGTATATTTTAACAAGTCTGACTTTGAACAGAATCCTACAGGTTGACATACAAACATACTATTACTTGATGTTAAAGCTCCATCTAGTGGACAACATTATAACTACGCATTTCACAGCATTGCCATTTTCAAGATTTAAATGAACTTACTTTCTGTCATTACTTGGATTCTTCATGAGACGTGTTCAAACTGGACCTGTGAACACACATAAGGACAGAAATAAATAAAATAACCAGAGGCATAAAACTGAAAAATAAAAAATGTTTGGACTTTTATCACTGTACACAGAGGAAAAAGGGCCGAGGGTGACCCTGTTTAGTAATTAATGTGATATATACTGCACTTAATGTCTCTTTCATCACATTCTCCATCTAAATAACCTTTTTTAAATTATTAAAACTGAAAAGGGACGTTTCTGAGTCTCTGAGCAAAAGACGAGCGCAGGATGATTATACGAAACATGTGAAACAGGAAGGATGCTGTGGACTCAATGTGTGTGTGCGTGTGCAAGTGTGAGGGTGATTTTTGAGTTTGTGGTCTGGGTGGTTACATGTATTGTCACAAAGTGAAGTTCCTCCTCCTCCTGTTGATGAGAACCTGCTGGACATCCAGACTGGTTTGGTCGACTTCGCCTCAGGTGAAATGTGACTTTTTGGCAGAGAAGAAGAAGAAGAAGAAGAAGATGTGGACGCCGCGGAGGACAGCCATGAGTCGGCGGTGCGTGTCGGTCAGGGAGCTCGGCGTGGCGGACTGTCAGGGCTGGCTGCAGCGCAGGAAGGAAGGCCGCAGCTTCCTGGGCAGCAACTGGAGGAGATACTGGTTTGTCTTGAAGGGGAGCTCCCTGTACTGGTACACAGACAAGACGGTGAGTCACAAGCTTGAAAAAAAAAGAAAAAAAAGGTGGATTTAAAGATGAGAAAAGTTGATGAAGATGTTAGAAAATGGAGGTGTAGTAAGAAAACAAATCAAGCAACGAGATAACGGGGAAAACCATTCTTCACTTCACCGTGAAAAAGTGGCATAAAAATATCAAAACATTTACCTCATGATTTCTTTTCAATGATAAAAATAATAATGAGGGTTTGGATTTGTGCGTCAGCAAAACTATGTGCATATATTTCATTTTCATCGAGCGATCAAATAGTTGGCCATAAAACGTTTTCTTTTATTGTTTTAGTCCTCCATTTTTCTGATCCACTGTAACGTAGCTCAAACATTCATAATACCAACAATGATATTGTTCATTATAGAATTGCATACGTCGTCTTTAATGTTCGGTTTCTTGACAGTGAATATTTCCTCATCTGTTAGCCGTCAGGAGTCCA
This sequence comes from Colistium nudipinnis, assembly GCA_016785305.1. Classification (NCBI taxonomy): domain Eukaryota; kingdom Metazoa; phylum Chordata; class Actinopteri; order Pleuronectiformes; family Rhombosoleidae; genus Colistium; species Colistium nudipinnis. The sequence goes on along the minus strand of JAFBJU010000365.1, from coordinate 168,361 downwards.
GCGTGGGGAGGGCACGCACATCCTGCGTTCACGGCTCTGACAGGAAGTGGAGGTGGGCGCTGATGTGTGTGCGTGTGTGTGTGGTCCCTGCAGGCGGAGAAAGCAGAAGGATTCATCAACCTGCCTGGGTTCACCATCCGAGAGGCCAAAGAGAGCCGGAAGAAACAGTATTCAAATCCACACCCTACACCTCACAACTACACACACTGTGTCTCTCGGGTGTGAATGAACGCCTGTGCGTGCGCGTGTGTGTGTGTTTCAGCGCCATCACAGCCACTCACCCGCTGGTCGTCACCATCTTCATTGCTGCGGAGAATATCTCAGATATGAACAAGTGAGGGTTCATTTTCATAATGACGAATTCATTGATCATTAAAAAAAAGCCAATTGGAGAGGTGTCACATTTACATATTATATAATAATAATATTGTATTGTATGCATTTGCTTTGGGATCAGCTGATTTATTTCACGTCCAGTTAATGAACATTCGAGCAAAGAGGAACCAACTAAATCTATTTTCAGTCCTGTTCACTTTCTGTCTGATCACATGTGAACGATGGCGGCGTTAGCGTGTTTATCACATGTTTTTACAGGTGGATCACGAAACTGTCGGACGCTGCGCAGCCTGGAGAGGCGATTGACACCAAAGGTCAGAATCTGGAAATAAAAATAACTCTGAAAATATGAATTCTTAAACAGAAACATGAACTTCCTCTTTTGACTGACTAAAAATAAAATGTCTTTTATGTCCACGGTGCAGAGTGCTACAGCGAGGGCAGCGACCAGGACGCCGACGAGTCGCCGTGTCCTCAGGACTTGGAACCGGAAACGCGCGATTCCGGAAATGTGCCCCGCGTCCAGCCGCGCGGTGCGTCTCCACCCTGCGCGTCTGAAAACGCAAACATCTCCGAGGGAGGAACCATCAGCAGAACGGCGTTCGCACAGAGACGTCTGTTCTGGGCGCAACGGTCCAGCGAAGCGGAGTCCCCCCCTATGAGCTGTGTCACGAAGAGGAACCGGGAACAGGAAGTGGCCAACGGTGAGCACCTGGAGTCGCAATTGGCTTCCATTACTAGGTCAGAAAGCTCCTTCATCTTCATCTCCTCTTTTCCAGGGAAACAGCCCGAAGAGATGGGGTCTCTCTACAGGAAGCTGCAGGGGGCCAGTTTCGCGCCCATGGGATTGTCCAATCAGAGAGACTTCAGAGCCTCGTTCGTTACACGAAGCCCCAACGACGTTGTCAATGAGAAGGTCCACCGAGTCAGGATCCTCCGCAGCACGTTGAAGGTGAGATGATCCATCCATCATGTGGTTCTGGAACGTTTCCAGTCTTCTCAACATCTCCACTGTATGATTAGGCAAAGGAGTGCGAGCTGATGGCGGTGGACCAGGTTCTGATTGACCCCGCCCTCACGGCCTCCAGGTACAGGAAGTGGAAAGATTCCAACATGGTGCTGCTGCAGGAGCTCCGCCGGGCAGCAGGGGGCGCTAGAAGACCACAGACTGTGGATGAATGAGCGGGAGGGAGTTTTTCCCCAGGAGGAACTTTGAAGTTTGCATTTGTTTCACGCCAACATAAAACCAAGCAGCACATCTTCCTGTCCGTCAGACTGAACTTCCTGTCCGTTAAAGCCGTAAAAAAAAAAAAAAATCAAAAGCTCATTTCTGGAAAAGGTTCCTCACTACAACTTCAGAAGGGAGACACTGGAGGAAAGAGGCAGATGTTAAAAGGAGAAGGAAAAAGTTCACGCGTTGTTAAAGATCATAACTGCACTTTCAGACATGAACAAACGCACCCAGAGTAAATGATCGGCTCAATTTGAAAAGCTTTCACCATGTACACATTTCCAAGTAAACTTGCGACTTACACGTCTCGTTCACTTTATTTTACCTTCACTTTGAGGATTTATTTATGGAGTCTTGTCCTGCAGCTGATTCAAACTTGTAAATATCTAAACGTAAAACACAAAAATATAAAATTATATCTTCAATACATGTAAAACTAACCTGACCTGTGACCCCACACCAGACCAAATGAAGAGAAAACAAAAAAAAGAAATGACAGTAAACACATTTATTTTGTCATCTGCATTTACAGCTGGAATTCTGGGAATTCAAACACCACGTCTTTGCCTGTGAGCTTCTTGTAGACACCGGAGAAGGTTTCCACCTGAAAGGCGACAAAATAGAAAATGAACTTCTATTCCAACGAGCTTCATACAACACAATTCACTAAATATGACATCACTGCAGTGTTGGTGACGATATGACACGAGAACATTGCTGCAATGACACATATATGATATTTGATCTCATATTCATGTGCACTGCATGGTTTAGCCCCCCAGTCACGGCCCCAAAAGGACTCTGGGAGGATATAGGAATATGCAGGACGCTCGTCCTCACCGACCCGAGGGACGGGGACAGAGCTTGGTCTCCGACGTCGTGGAACGGGATTGTACGTCTCAGCTCGAGAGCTACGCTCCCATACGCCACCAGGACAGAGCCAGGAACTGCTGGGTGTCCACATCGGGGATTAAAAAAAAAAAAAAAAGGTGTGTTGTGATTGGCCAAAAACACTCACTTTGTGTTCCACGTTGTTTTGCTGAGCCTTGTCCAGGTGGACTTTGATGAGCCTGCTGCTGTCCAGTTTCACTCTGATCCTCTTACCCACGATCTCACTGGGGAACACCAGGTCCTCCAGGATGGCGTCGTGCACCGCGGTGAGAGTACGACTGGAGGACGAATCAGAGACATCACAAGAGCTCAAACTTTAACTGTAAAACACATCAGCAGCTGCTTTCAGCCACAGTATAATCCCTTAGGTCAGAGATGGTCAACTGGCTGCATGTGGCCCCCACCCTCAATTAGAGCGGCCCGTGAGTAAATGTAAAAAAATAAAAAAAAAATAAGATAATTAGATTCACAGTAGTAAACACCAAATAAATCTATAATACATTTTGATTGCATGTAAATAATTTTTAATTTTCACTAAATGAGTTGCTATATTTGGCTAATTAATTGGCGGGTTATTTTCTCATACCGGTGAAAGTGCGTTGTCGCAATTTACCTCAGGCAGAGAGGGGAAGAAAACGGCGGCCCTCCCTACTCTCAGAGTTGCCCCCCCCCTTGGCTTAAGTCAAATGTTCATATTTGGGGCTTTGTTCTTTATTGCTGCAAGAATGATGTCCTTATGAACTAATCTGAACTTAATTAACTCAAACTGGTGCTTTTTAGGTCAAAAATAAATGGAAATGTAAATTCATTGATTACTGTGGGAGCAAAACAAAAATTATAGAACATTGTTGCTATGACAAACACGATATTTGATCTCATATTCATGTGCACTGCATGGTTTAGCCCCCCAGTCACGGCCCCAGAAGGACTCTGGGAGGATATAGGAATATGCAGGACGCTCGTCCTCACCGACCCGAGGGCCGGGGACGGAGCTTGGTCTCCGACGTCGTGGAACGGGATTGTACGTCTCAGCTCGAGAGCTACGCTCCCATACGCCACCAGGACAGAGCCAGGAACTGCTGGGTGTCCACGTCGGAACCGAAACTGGGTTGGCATTTATACTGTGCAGCTGCACGATTACCATCATCAGCAATGGTACGAAAAAAGTCTAATTTAAAATTCTGTGTCAGAGTTCAACAGCAGGGTTCACAGAGGAAAATAAAACCAGCTGCCATTTTATTTGCTCTGCTTTAATGTGAATGATGGCGGTAAAACTCAGCGTAGGACCCCCTTTTTTTTTTCAACTCACCTCCTGGGACGCTTCTGCTTATTCTTTGTGCGGCTTTTCCTGGTGGGTTTGGGCAGGATTCTCCTCTGAAACAACAAAAACATGCTCCGATTAATCTCTGATCAGGATCCACAGACAATTAAACAGGACACAAGTCACAGACTTTAACTCAGACAGTGATAAAAAGCCCGACTACAGACTTATTAAAGATCCTATTTTATTTATTTTTTTTAAACAAGGCTAAAAAGCTAAATCTGAAAATACATGAAAAATTTTGTATGATGTCATTTACAGCATAAATGACTGGAAAAACATACTGCGTAGTGAGAATTTTACCACTAAATTCAAATCAATTGATATACTACACACACATAACATTTAACTTGATAAACTGTGCACTGCATGGTTTAGCCCCCCAGTCACGGCCCCAAAAGGACTCTGGGAGGATATAGGAATATGCAGGACAATCGTCCTCACCGACCCGAGGGCCGGGGACGGAGCTTTGTCTCCGACGTCGTGGAACGGGATTGTACGTCTCAGCTCGAGAGCTACGCTCCCATACGCCACCAGGACAGAGCCAGGAACTGCTGGATGTCCACGTCGGGGTCACCGAAAAATGACGGAGTTCATTTAAGCCCGTAAAGACTTCAGGTCCTCACCTGTGCAATGAAGACCACGTGCTTCCCGCTGAACTTCTTCTCCAGCTCCCTCACAAGACGCACCTGGATCTTCTGGAAGGACTTAAGCTGAGGAACGGGGACAAAGATGATGATGGCTTTCCTGGTGCCACCAACCTCAATTTCCTATAATCAAACCAAAAAATTAAAAAAAACGGGTTAATTTCATGAGAAAAGCCAAGTGACTCCTTGCTACTAATGTGGATATTTATTAAACATTTTCTATAAGAAACTCAACATTCAAGTCATAAACATGACAGCCTAGTTATGCAAACATTTAGATTAAATGATTAATTTATTCCTATGGTAGTAAATACAATATTTGATCTTATATGCATGTGCACTGCATGGTTTAGCCCCCCAGTCACGGCCCCAGAAGGACTCTGGGAGGATATAGGAATATGCAGGACGCTCGTCCTCACCGACCCGAGGGCCGGGGACGGAGCTTTGTCTCCGACGTCGTGGAACGGGATTATACGTCTCAGCTCGAGAGCTACGCTCCCATACGCCACCAGGACAGAGCCAGGAACTGCTGGATGTCCACATCGGATGTGGTGTTTTATTCAACATTTTTTTTAAATAAAGCATTCAAAAATAAATGCAATGTGTGAAAGGAAAACATCTCGCACCTTTGCTGCAGTGATGTTCAGCTCTCTCAGCTGGGCCTTCAGGTCAGAGTTCATCTCCAGCTCGAGCAGAGCCTGCAAAGACACAAATAAAATCAGCCTGGGAACATCTACAGAAATATAACAACTGCACACTCAACACACGTTTCCATGACAACCACTGAGCCCCGATAACATACATGAAAAATACAGGAATACATAGAACAGAAATCATTTGAAAATAGAGCATCTCGGTTAAAACAAAGTGCAGTTAAGAACAAACTCACATCGCACTTTATATGTATAAGGACACAAATAATCCGCCCACCTCAACACGGAATCAATCTACACATTGTCTTAATGCACACGCAACACCTACTTTCACTCACACACACACACATTAGGTGATATTAACACTCACACATCACCTGGACAGAAACATGGTTCTCTTACCTGGGAGATCCCAGACTCGAACTCGTCTGGCTTCTCGCCATTAGGCTTCACTATTTTGGCGCTGGTACTGAACATGGCCTTTGTCTCTGCACAGATTAAAGAAACACACACACGAAAATTTGAATAACACACATCTGCAGTGTGACATAGTATAGCAGAGCCCAATGACACAGACCCACAGCAGCCATCACACCAGCATGAAACGTGCTAGGCTAAAGATAACCCAGCTCCATGCTAGCTGAGAGCGAACACATGGAAATATGATAGAAACGTAAGAACACAAACACTTAACACAATACACATATAAAAGCGTAAGAATGTCTACTTTACACCGTAGAAGAGCGAACACAAAGTTTAAGCTAGCTAGCTTAGAACGGGTTAGCTATTTTTGAGCTTCGCTAGTAGTCAGTTTACACTGTTCTATTAACCGAGGATTTTTCATAGACGCACATAGAAAACGCCGGTTAATTTTCCATGGAGAAGTGTGGTGTGCAGGTTTTAATAATCACGTCTAACACGTCCTCCAGTGTGAACACATGTACGGCCCGCTAACGGCTAGCTAACACCAGTACCCATCCACCGTAGACAACTCTACTACGATCTATAACGTGCCTCAAATCAACCATCCGCCGCCAATAAACACATAATCTAACGTATCGTGTATTAAGCACGCACGGTGTTGTGGACATTTATCGATAAAATCAAATTAAAGCACATTTTAGAGCAGAAGACTCAAGCCGGCGGAAAACAGCGCGACTGACCTGTTTCAACGACGGCCAAGGAAGAGGCCGGACCATCGCGAGAGTTCAATTAATCCAATGCCGGGGTGCGGTTCTAACATCGCGAGAGTTTACAGTCCACGCCTCGAGCGGTAATGCTGCATTTGAGTAGAATGAAAGAAATGGGAATTAATACCGTAGTTATTCATGTAATATTATCTTATAAAAGCCTTAAAGCAGCCATTTTATTTGGGTTATCCATTGTTACTATTTATTAATATTATTAATAGCAAATCATAATATTAATCGTTTATTTCCAAGTGAAACCAAACACAGTGAGTAACTCCTTATAAACTAGCTGAATCTTGTGTATAAGTAGCTGATATTCTGCTCACAGCTTGTTGAAATGTTTGTAGTTATTTTTATACATTGTGGGAGTTTGTAAAACTACGCAATTAACGTAAATCTAATAACGAATACGATTCTTAAGACCCAAATTCGTGTGTCGTAATATCGATTTAAACGATACACTGCAAAGGCAGCATCGGAACATCGCGAGAGTTGGAAGAAAACACGGACAGCTAGTGGTTGTCAACATTATATTTTGATCTTTTTCTTTATTCCTGCACTTTTTGGCATGAAATCTAACTTTGCTTCAGGGTGTCGAATAAGTTAAGCTCCTTAACAGTATTGTCACGTTGACGTGGAATACATTTAGGGCTTTTGTGCTACTTTGGTCATTCTTGAGTTGCTAACGAACGAGCTAGTCGGAAGTAGCTAGCAGCTGGATTTTTGTTGCACGTTTTTGCCTATTTTACAACCAGCAGTGACCAGCTGGACTCAATTATAACAGTGCTCGTGTTGCCATGACGATGTTCGCTGCCTCCGTGCCCCGTCACAGTGATGTTTAGGCTGCCTGGTCTTTTCAGAGCAGCTCGCAGGACGGTGTGCAGCAGCGCCGCAGACATTATGGCTAAAGGCAAGTTTTTCTACGCGGTGCAGAGAGGATTCAAACCCGGAGTGTACGGCTCGTGGTGAGAATACAGATTTGTGTTTTTTCTTTGTCTTCACGTCACAATGTTTTGTTTGTATGAAAATCAAAGACAATAATGATAATCCCACAAAGTGAATTCCATCACGTGCGAGGTGTCACGAGCCATGAAGTCCATTTAGATTCTTTGTGTTTTAACATCTCCAAGAACATCTTCTACAGCAAACAATAATATATTCATTATTAGGTCACATATTTTGAATCTGTCCACTCCACTCTTTGATTCGGCTTAAAAGTCATATTATTTAATAAATGTCAAACCATGAAATTATACTCATTATCATATAAGATGCTTAGAGGTCACAGGATGACGTCTGCTATAATTCGTCTAGAAAACATACTGTAAGAAATGTGCAGCGTTTTTTTTCTTTCTGATTGCTTAAATTATTGATTATATTTGTATTTATTTTAAACAGGGATGAATGTAAGAGCCAGGTGGACAAGTTTCCCATGGCCTCCTACAAGAAGTTTGCGTCAGAGAAAGACGCCTGGTGTTTCGTGAGAGGAGCGGCGCTCTCTGCCCCTCCAGGCGTGAACAAAGGTGCGCCGCTCCACCAGCCTCAGCTGAAAAAAAGAATCATAGCAAATGTTATGTCGGTGTACACTATAAAAAAAACTTGTTCTTCTATTTTTTGTTTCTAACAGCTGCGGGTGCACCAGAGTGTCCCGTCACGCTTCCCAAACGAGGCCCGGAGCCTCTGGAGTACATCCCTCTGGGGAAGAAGCGATGCCACGCGGCCGAGGACGCGGCCTCCCGTCCCAAAAGAGCCAAAGAATCCGAAAGTTCCTCCTCGGCGAGCACCGACGGATTCACGTACATGGGTCAGATGCCGGAGCTCGGTGCGTGCAAACCGGGTGTGTTCTAATGCATGCTGTAACTGTAACTTTTGTTGTTGTTTTTTGAAATCCAGGTGACGCTGTGGTGGTTTACACCGACGGCTGCTGCTCGGGCAACGGCAAGAAAAGAGCCAGAGCTGGCATCGGAGTGTACTGGGGCCACAACCACCCACTGTGAGAGAAAACGCATTCACACAAACACACAAACACACACACACAATATATATTATAGATGGAGACAATTCAATGCATCTGATTGTTTGTTGATGTTTTTTTTTTTGATGTTCAGAAATGTTGCAGATCGTCTTTCAGGAAGACAAACTAACCAGAGGGCGGAGTTACAGGTAAACAGTCTGATAGACACATTATTATTAGTTGAAATAAATACTTCAAAAAAACACTTGCATACATAAACTGGGTATTTAAGAGTTTGGAGACATTCATAATAATAATTGAATTCAAATAATAGCAGATATCGGGACTTCATCTCCATAATTATACATGAAGTTGATTTTACACTTGACTCACTGCACTCTCCATTTAAAAGTAAAACAATCCTCCACCAATTATAATATAAATGTGAATTAAAATATGTTGGCTTGCTGTGTTTTTATATATATATATAAACCAGGCCGCCTGCAAAGCGCTGCAGCAAGCCAGAGAGAGGAACATGAAGAAGTTGGTTCTTTACACCGACAGCATGTTCACAATCAACGGTGAGATTTTTTAAAAGCGTGGAACATGGATGAATACGCATTATTATTATTATTATAATTCATCTCCTCCACAGCGTCTCACCTGAAGTGTGTTTCCTCCGGCAGGCGTGACCAAGTGGGTAAAGAACTGGAAGCTGAACGGCTGGAGGTTGAAATCTGGAGGCCAGGTGGTCAACAAACAGGACTTTGTGACGCTGGACAGACTCAACGCGGAGCTGGAGGTGATCTGGGTAAATACCAAGAAAAAAAAAAAAAAAACGCACCTTGGAGAGCCAGGATGGAAAAATGGAAGTTCAATTTTAAGATATTTTTTTTCTTCCAGTTGCATATTCCGGGCCACGCCGGATACAAAGGCAACGAGGAGGCAGACAGACTGTCCAGAGAAGGAGCAGCGAAGGCTGAACTGCCTCACGACGACGATGACGATGATGATGATGATGATTACTGATCAATGCATCCTGATCAGGTGTTCTTCCGTTTCTGGACATTTTTTGGCTTCAGCACTTTGGACGTTGAGGATTTGTGTTTGTCATTTTTTCTGTTGAATTTTCTGCTTCTGAATAAAATATTTTTAGTTTAAACTCGGGATGAGTTTTCTCCTGTGGATTGTGGCAGAATATTTAAAAAATATATATTTTCATTTCCTACTGACTCCTCTGTCTTCTTGTAGCTCACTCTTTCCTCCAGCAGAGCGCTCCATGACATCATCAGAGCCAGTTTACTCCTGATTGTCCTCCAGGTCCTTGTTTTAAGTTTTTTTATTTATGTAAATTAAGTTGATTTAAATTGAATTGAAAATTATTAAAATTTTTGAAAAAATTAAGATGATATCTACTAGTTACTATTGTACTATTAAAGACTGAAAACGTTCCAACTCTTAGTCCAGAACATCCTGAAAATAATGAATTAAATGTACTCACTTGCTCATTCTGGGATCCAATCACACACTGAAATATATGAAAAAATGAAAATCACATTCCAATGAAGCCCAACAGCAACTAACAACAAAACAAAACCGGACAAAGAGGAAAAAATAAATTATTAAAAATTTCCTGCTGGAATAAGTATGAAGTTATAACACAGAATAATCGAAATCGAACTTATAAAATCAGACCAGAACAATAACATGACTTGGGAAATCATTCTGGTTTCATCTGAATCTGAAGTCCGATTTTTCTTTTGATTGAAAGTGAAATAATCCGAGGCTGTTTCCCTTATTTATTTATTTTTATCACAAAGGAAATTCTCACTTCAACCTCCAGAAATCTGTTGAAATGAGGTTTAATTTAGTTCTTCAGCTGCTCAGAGAATTTTACTTTCATTTCTGGCGAAATTATGTTTTTTAATGATACAAATTTATTATTATAATTATAATAATAATTATTATAATTATAATATATTAATAAAATAATATAATAATATAATTATATAATTATATAATAATAATTATTATAATAATTATAATGATCATTATTATTTTATTATCATTTTCTTAGCTTTTATTATTATTTTTTGCTTGTATTTCTTGTCGTGCATTTTGTTCATAAGACTTTCCTGAAGTTGCAGGACTTGGTAAAGAATGTGAGTTTTTTCTTCTATCACAGACATAAAATAAATATATATACATATATTTTTTTGCAAATGCAGAGAAAGAAGAAATTAAAGCGACTCACCCCTCCTCCTCCTCCTCCTCCTCCTCCTCCCGCAGCCGGTCCGTCAGTCGGTGTGGATGTCGGGGTCCCTCGCCCTGACCTCTGCCCGCTGCCTGCCGGCGAGCGTGGGCCACCGCGACCCCGCCGGAGGCCGGGCCCGTCTGAGAGGGAGCAGCCTGCAGGAGGTCAAAGGTCGGCCTCGTTAGCCGGGGCCTCCTCAGCCCTGGCATCAGGCCGCCGCCGCCCCGCTGCAGGGGAACGGCTCAGAAAGTGAACCGAGCAGACATTAGAAACATCCTGCTCACATTTCACCCAGAGGTTGGTGCTTGGCGTTTTTTTTTATTTTATTTTGTCAATTTTTTTTTCAGCCCCGCAGAATGTTGTTCTTGCCAGGGTTGGAGGAAGTCTCTGACACCACGGAGGAGGAGCGGGGGATGTTTGTTGGCCAAAGTGCCGATGGAGGAGGAGGAGGAGGAAAAAAAACTTCACCCAGACGCAACCGGCTCAAGTTTAGTCGGGGAAAAAGTTCGAGATGGCAACCGAGGCCTGGAGATTTTTTTTTTTTATTTCATGTCGGCGGTCAATCGGATAAAGTCAACGAGTTCACGTCTGAGTCCTGAGGCCACGACAGAGTTTCTGGGTGGAGGTCCAAATTTTCATTGTCGACAAAGATCCACTTTCTCATCGCTCGGGTCCTTTCTTGGTTTTCTACGATTTTTGAGTCCTTTTCTTCATTTTGGAACCAACCTCCATGATGGTGACACATCCGCTCTCGTTTTTTAAAATTATTTTCTGTATAAATCCTCACTGGTGGGTGGTGGATGTGGCGTTCAGGCTCAGTTCCGTTAGTCGGTTTCTTTTGTTTCCGATCCTCCGTCAAGGGCGACGCGGGGCTCCGCACGCCGTCCATCAAAGATGGCGAAGGAGAACAAAGTGGCATCTGTTTCATCCAGTTTGATTTCTGGAGGAAAAATAAATAAATCTTGGAGGAAGGATTCTTCCAGAGACCCTCAGAGACCCCTGTGATCTGTAAAATGAGGATTATTTCTCACTGAAAAACCAAAACACACAGAAAATGGGTTGAACTCTTCAAGACACACACATTCCATGATGAATCATGGTTGAATTGAATTACTCAGCATCAGTGGAGGACAGAGGGCTGGACAGAAAGGTCAAAGGTCACGCAGGTTGTTTTTTTTAATTGTAGAAGAGATCTGGAAAATAAGGAAAGGAAACAAGGAGACAAATCTGTGACTTGAATTCAATCTGGCCCGGCGTCCTCATTACAAGGAGAGGTGCATTGTGGGGAGGCACGGCGGGTGGTTTGACAGGAAGGAGACGGAGGAGAGGAAAACACACGATGGGAACAGGGGAAAAAAAAGACGAAGAAGAGAGGGGAGCGAGAGGAAAGAGGATCTGAAGATGTTTGAGGAAACAAAAAAAAAAAAAAAAGAGGAGGAGGAACTGAGAGGAAAAAAAGAGAAAATAAGGAGGGAAGAATAAGGACTGATAGAAATCTCTCTCTCTCTTCTCCAGCTGCTCGTCAGACTCATACTTTCAAACTTTGCAGATGTTTTGTAAGAAATAAATAAAAAAAATTAAAAAATCGAGCGACAGAGATTCCACCGCTCAAACGAGGCTGCGAAACCGCGGCGTTGCCATGGTAACCGTGTCTTCCTGTGACTGGAGACACAACACTGTCGCGCTCCCGCACTCGGCACTCCTGGCTAAAAACACACAATTAAGGGTTCATTGTTCGTTATTTATTTTTGAAGGAAATAATCTCTAAGATATTTCTTGGAGCTGCTGATGAAGATAATTCGAGATGATCAGGATTCCTGGAGGAAATGTACCTGATCTCTGCACACATCTTCATCCTCATCTTCATCCTCAACATCGTCACAAACACACCGGGTGGACGCATCTGAGGGGAAAAATGACAGGACGACAGGAAGCAGCCCTTTTTTTTAAATACTATTATTATTATTATTATAATTATTATTATTATTGTTATTGTTATTGTTATTGTTATTATGATTCTTATTATGATTATGATTATGATTATGATTATGATTATTATTATTATTATTATTATTATTATTATTATTATTAT
>JAFBJU010000365.1:92021-138552 GCA_016785305.1 Colistium nudipinnis | reverse complement strand
CGTGTGTGTGCGCCCGTGTGTGTGTGTGTGTGCCTGTGTGTATGTGTGTCTGTGTTTGCGCGTTGGTTATCTAGGAGGAATATTGCTGCAGTGCTGCGAATGGAGGAGATTTAATCACAGTTTCTGTTCAAACACGGCGTTATTGGTAACTCTGACACATGGAGACTCGTCAAACATTGAACATATTAATGTAATAATGTCTAAATTATATTGGAGGCAAATGTAAAATGAATGAATCTGTTTTTGTGAAGAGCCGCCAGGAAAATGTTAATGATGGTTACGTTATTTTTAACATATTAATATAAGGATAGATTTGAATTTGAATATATTTTGACCATACATTAGGGAATATTTTTTCCTTAGTAGCACTATTATTTAAATAATAATAAGATGGAATAGAATGCATTCTCACTTTGTCACCGACAGAAGGAAAAAAAGGTGTTTTTTGTGATTTTTTTTGGGTTGGTTTGTGAAACAAAACCAGATCGATTTCAGTCAGCAAAGCTTCGTCGCCTCCTCCCAACTCGAAATAAATCCTTTCGTATGGAAATGGACAAATTGATTCCCCTAAAATCCACATTTAAGCCACGTATAATTGTGCTGGCTGATTTGGAGCAATTAAAGCAGAATTTTGCCAACAGTTAATGACTATTATGGGATTTGCGTAATTGAGGACTCGGATGAATAAGCTTTGGGGTTTTTTTTTTGTTTTTTTTTATTGGAGGCTGCTGCTCCTCGGGGAGAGCGAGTGGAAATCCGACGCCTTAACATGCGAACCACATTTGACCTTTGACCTTTTCCGCACAGGGGATTATAGTGTGGCTGCAGAGGACAAATGTGATTTTTTTAGTGAAGGACAATTCTCACTTTATCTAAGACAATATTTGTTGAGAGGAATGCGTTTTATTCTAAAAGACTTTTGGCCAATTTTTGTGCTTTGCATTCGAGGTGAACATTTTAATATTCACACTGGGACGAATTTTAACGTCGTTGTTTGAGGACAAAAAAAAAACCAAATGACATTAATTCCTTCTCTATACGAAGCGCAGTCAGCGGAGCAAAACTAATCAAACGCAGAGCGTACACGATGAATAATTTCTATGTCACGCTTTAACGATCATAATTAGACAATTTGGGTCGTGTTGGAGAATCGACTAAAAGCTTTGCGTCAAAACCTGATGTGAAGCTTTATCGGACCAGCTGTGATTTTTTTTTCCCGTCCCTTTAGACCAATAACTCCAAAAGGCCAGAAATTCCAAATCAAATATGACCCAGTTGGCCTCACATACGTGTAGCGTGCGTTTTTCTGGCTCTGTGGCATGTTTCATGGCCCGCATGAGTCTGCCAGAGCTAGCTGAGATTTCTGGACGCGTTTGACCCCCGAGTCTGAGCCTCAGTGTGCAGAGGGAGGCGCAGCGAAGCCAGAGGAGTTAAAAGTTTTTCAAAAGTGTGAAAAATTGGACGTGAAAACAAAGATGGCCGCCGCCGCCGATGATGTATGCGCCCTCTGTCTCTGTCCTCAGTGTCTACGGCTGCCCGCTGGCCAAGAAGAGGAAAGCTCTGGAAAAACAGCCGCTGGAGCCGGCTGCCAAGAGGAGGCCCTTCCTCACCCCCTGCTCAGGAGGTCAGGAGCAGGAGGAGCAGGAGGAGGAGGAGGAGGAGGAGGAGGAGGAGGAAAACGGCGTCTACACCAGCTACCAGAGCGATGCCGTGGAGGCCGGGAAGGAGCGAGGGGAGGTAGCCGAGGAGGACGAGGAGGAGGAGGAAGAGTTCTCGGAGGACAACGAGGAGCAGGGAGATGAAGAGGAGGAAGAGGAGGAGGAGGTGGAGAGAGCGGATACGACAATAGGAGGAGAGCAAGTGGAGGATGAGGAGGAGGAGGAGGAAGAAGAGGAGGAGGAGGAGGAGGGAATGGAGGAGGAGGATGTGGACGACGGTGACGATGAGGAGGAGCAGGACGATGATGGAGAGGAAGACGAGCAAGAGGAGGAGGAGGAGGAGGAGCATCATCAGCACGGTGAGTTTATTGCTCTTCACATTTCTGCAAAAATGCTCAAAGGGAGGTAAAAGTATTCATCATCATTTCAACCAAAATATTTGCAAAACATAAAAATTCACCGAAAACCAATGCATTTGTTGACTCGCAGGGGGGGGGGTGAACGAGGGGTGGTCCCGAGACCCCGTCCCGGGCCATGCCTCCTCTCTGAGCTGCAGTGATTTAACTCTGAGCAGCATCACTGGTGGAGCAGATGCTCCTCGTGTCCTCAATCGCTTCTGACAGCGCCTCCTGAATCCAGAGCTGAGTTATTAACTCCCCCCCCCCCACCTTCCTCCTCCTCCGCCTCCTCCTGAGGATATTTATGGCTCCTGAACCGGAGCACCTCACACGCCTCGCTCTCCCGATTGCACGCTCTCATTCGCCATCGCTGTCCCCACAATCCACACTGAGGCTCTGCAGTACAGCTCTGGGTTGTGTGTGTGTGTGTGTGTGTGTGTGTGTGTGTGTGCGTGTGTGTGCGTGTGTGTGTGTGTGTGTGTTTTTCTGTGTGTGTGTGCGAAACTGTGGTTCATAATTGGGAGGGATGTAGCTAATGTATTCAGGAGAAACTGGGCTCGTCAGAATCACAGCTTTTTTTTTATCTGCAGGATTTTCTTGATCTTAGAGTAAGAATGAATCAATTTCACTTCTTTATTTTCTGACCAATTACTTCCTGTTTATGTTGCTTATCGTGCAAAAAAAAAAAAAAAAATGGCGGCTATGCGAGATGGATTATCAATACCTTTTTTTCTGCTTCCTCCTCTGAAAGTAGAGACCCATTATAAACCCGGTGGACAATCAAAGCTGGTTCCGGTTCTGAAGGACGACAACAACAACCACAGCTGCGCCCTTGGCCACGCCCCCGGCCCCGCCCCCGCCGAAGACTACGAGAACTACGACGAGCTGGTGGCCAAGTCGCTGCTCAACCTGGGCAAGATCGCCGAGGACGCCGCCTACCAGGCCATGACGGAGTCGGAGATGAACAGCAACTCGTCCAACAGCGGCGACGAGGAGGACGAGGAGGAGGAAGAGGAGGACGAGGGCGAGCGAGGGGACAGGAAGTGCGAGCTGAGCGTGGACCTGGACAGCGACGTGGTCCGAGAGACGGTGGACTCCCTGAAGCTGCTGGCTCAAGGTCACGGGGTCATGCTGCCCGAAGACGGCTACCCGGAGGGCGGGGCCATGGGGGTGGGGGCGGAGGAAGGGGGCGGGCACCACAACGGGCGCCACTGCGCGGGTGGGAGGGGCCACGGCGGGGAAGAGAGCGAGGAGGAGGTGTGCCTGAGCAGCCTGGAGTGTCTGAGGAACCAGTGCTTCGATCTGGCGCGGAAACTGAGCGAGACGCCGCCGTGCGACAGGCCGGCGCTTCACGCGCTGCATCATCAGCTGCACAACCCGGCGGAGCATCAGCTGCTGCACCTCCAGAGCAGGTCAGCATCATAAACACGATTATAATTATTAAGCAAAGTAAAAGCTCAAATTCCTCACTTATTACCAAAAAATCAATTATGCGTTTGAAATGTTAGAAATATATTCACAAAAATGTAAAAAAAAAAAGATTTTTTCGTTTTTATAATTTTTTAAAGATAAACTGAAATCTCTGATATAATAATAATAATAATAATAATAATATAATAATAATAATAATAAAATAATATAATAATAATAATAATAATAATAATAATAATAATAATAATAATAATAATAATAATAATAATAATAATAATAATAATAATATTTTTGTAATAAAATAAATGTTTTCCAGTTATTTCAAAAGATTCTTCTGCATTGGAAAATGTAAAAAAATTATAATAATAATACTTTTTTAGAAAAAAAAAAAATGTATTGAACTGATTTAAACTGCAAGGAAGAATAATAATCAAATCACTGAAAAATTGGATTTCGTAATAAAAGGATAGAATAGATGATAAATAAGTGAGTGGAAGAAGGCCAGCGCGTCACATTCTTCTCCGTCCCCCCAGGTACGAGAGCTGTCAGGTGTCGGACGAGCGTAGCTACTCGGACATGGTCAACCTGATGAAGCTGGAGGAGCAGCTGAGCCCGGCCTCCCGCGGTTACCCCACCAGCTGCAGCCAGGAGGGCGACGAGGACACCACCTCCGTGGCCTCCGACCGCTCCGACGACACCTTCGACATGGCCAAGGGGAACCTGTCGCTGCTGGAGAAGGCCATCGCCATGGAGTCCGAGAGGGCAAAGGTCATGAGGGACCGCATGGCCTCGGAGCACGCCGCGCCGCCGCGCCGGGACCACCACCACCACCACCATCATCACCACAACCATCACCATCACAATCATCATCATCATCGTGGCCACGGCGAGCACAGCCCGAGGATGAGCGGCGGCGAGGAGAGGAAGTCCAGGATGCATCACGACGGGATGAAGAGGGGGTTCTACCCCAAAGGCGAGATTTGGATTTCTTGATTTTTAGACGTTTGTTGACGTTGGTCATTGGTGGAAAAAATCTGTTGAATCCAAACGTCAGTTAAAATAAAATATATTTTTTATTATGAACAGGATACAACAGCAGCAGAGGAAGTTTAAATATTCCTTCAACAAAATTACTCACAATATCGTCATAATGATCAGAACTGAGGTTTATAGATTTTTTTTTATTTTGTTTACTTGCGTCACATGCTGGAAACGTCTCTCAAGTCCAAACATCGGTAAAAAAAAAACAAAAAAAAAAGTTTTTGTATTAACAGGAACATAAAACTCAACAGAGAAAGTCTCATTTTCTAACAAATATTCCTTGAAAAAAAGCAGTTTGAGTTACTCACCATTTCGTTATGTGATGCTGCCAATTTCACCACATCACATTTGACCTGAAGCAGCTTTTACTCCAATGATCTGACCTCAGGTCAGCTGGAGAGGAAGTTCAGCTCGCCACCTTCAGCGGCCTGAGGCTCTCGCTTCTGTAACATAACAAAACAACAAACATACAACACAACACACAACTGTGTGTTGAATATTTGCCTCTTTGACCCAGTTCCAAAAATTCCTCGTGCACATTGTTAGTCTGAACAACGTTTAGCTTCCCCTTCTTCTTCTGTGGTGCTTTTATTAGTCCACAGGGAAGCGTACCAGGACATCTCCAGTTGTCATTTACAACAAAATGTATCAAATACACAACAATCACAGAGTCAGGGGCCAGTCATGAAATTCTTAAATAAAAAAAATATATGAAAAAAGAAAAGAAAAGAAGATTTAACACAGGAAATAAATAAATACAGTAAGATATAGAATAAAAGTTAAACATAAACCATTTATACCAAATATTAAAAGAGAGCCTTAATTCCAAAATGTGTTCATTCACATGAGAACGCTATTTTTCTTATATTATTATTATTATATATATTTTTTTAACTCACCTTTTTTTGTTCTCTTCCAGACTCTTCCAGGGGCGACAAGAAGGAGAGCAAGTGTCCGACGCCGGGCTGTGACGGGACGGGTCACGTGACGGGTCTGTACCCGCACCACCGCAGCCTCTCCGGGTGTCCCCACAAGGACCGTGTCCCGCCTGAGAGTAGGTCCCACCGCCTGGACGTTTGTCTGTAAAGATAAAGAAATAGAAAATAAAATAATCAGACAAGTCATTTCACATATAAAAATAAATTCCAGAAAAAAAACTGAAACAAAAATGTGAAAATAAAAGTTAAAAACATCTCCTTCCAACATAAATCTAAGGACCCACAAGGCAATATGTGAGCTGACACACACAGACACACAAACAGGAAATGTATCTAAACACACGATGACTTATGTCATGTAAACTTTTATTTGGGGTCATGACACATAAATCCCTTATTTACTTTATTTAATTAAAACTATTTCATAATTAAATAAATAAATATATATATTTTTAAAGACATGAGAAATGACTTGTTTGGATTTGTTTTGAAATTTGTTGGAAAGTGTGGAGCATGTTTTTTTTTTTTTTTTTTGTCATCATGCACCCGTCCTGCATGAACCTTTGTGTCGTGTTATTCGTCCGGTTTGACTCGGTGAGTTATTCATTATTAGAAATCAGAACATGTGACGAAGCTTTGTGATGCGACAAGTGAAATCTGATGGCAAATGCTTTCATGACTGAAACACAACAGTGTGTGTGTGAGTGTGTTTTTTTCCCCCTGTCCTCCTTTACTTTCTTTTCTCCCTGCTCATCACTCCTGCTTGACGTCTGGTGTTTGTTTTGCCGCTGTTGTAAAGTGAACGGCATGAAGCGTCGCACAAAAAACACCCGCATGAGGACAACGTCCAAACACGCCAAACACGCCAGGTCACGCGAATGTCATGCTAGATTTGATTGGCTCCAAATACATTTTCCACCAGTTAAAATCAATAATTATGAAACCAAGTAGAATTACGACAGCGGACATAAGTGTTTTTTAAGTTCAATATTTAAAAAAAAAAATTCCAGTGCATAGGAAAGTATAACTCATGATTAACCAAATACTAACCACTAAGTATCAGATTCCAAATATTGTGCAAAGTTTTTAAAAATTCACAATAAACTAAAAATATTCATAGAATGTACTGTGGACACGAGAAACACACATTCAGAGTGACATAAGAAATCAATATCGCACGCTTCACAAATTAATTAACACAAAACCTGTGTACCTATGAAGTGACTTCATTTTTTGGACTATATTTAATTACTTCGAATCGAGAAGCAGTCGACATTTGTCTCTTCTTCAAGCTGCAGAGTCATCAGAGGAATTTAACTGAGCGCGACCAACTTTAACTTCCTGGTGCCAAGACGTCGCACTAAATGGACTCAGTGATTAAAAAAAAAACAAAAAAAAACAGGCTAATGAAAATCGTGTTTCCTCAGCAGGAAAAAACAACACAATTATTTAAAAAAAAACTAAAAAAACTCATCTACCAGCAAAATGATGGAGAATCAAAACCTGTAGAGAACCTGAAACTACGAAACAAATAATAAGAAAATAATAATAATTATTATTATTAAAAAACCTTCGTTCCTCCTGGGACATGTTTGAGTGTTGCACGTCTAACCGACGTTAAACCTCTAACTCTTCTGTCTGCTCCTAACCCTTCGCTGTCTTTCTCGCCTTCTCCTTCCTGTCTGTGTGTGTGTGTGTGTGTGTGTGTGTGTGTGTGTGTGTAAAAGTCCTTGCCATGTATGAGAATGTTTTAAAGTGTCCCACCCCTGGCTGCTCAGGACGGGGACATGTCAATAGCAACAGGAACTCGCACCGCAGGTGAGTCACAGCGCGTTGTGTTGGAGGCAGGAAGTGATGGGTGTTTTATTTCAGTGGCCGCGCCTCCAAAAGGTCAGAGGTCACAGCGACCTTCAATATTTCTTTAAACAGACTCGGATTAATTTTCCTAAGATGCAAGTCACTGTGCAGGAATCTGTGACGCCCATCAATCAAAACCGAGCTATTTTCAAAATAAATAATATTTTTGAGCAGTGGCCTTGTTCCAGTTTTAAAATCTGAGGCAATTTTTTTTTTCATCCAATTAACAGTTGCAGAAAAGATTTACAGTTTATTTTTTTTACTGCAGATGCTGATAGAAAAAAAGGTCACTTTTCTTTTTTTACACATTGATCTCAGGAAAAGTGTTACATTTCCACGTCAAGATGCATGTGGGAAAGTTTGTGTGTGTGTGTGTGTGTGTGTGCGTCACATCAGCAGCTCAGCTGTTAAACAGGCAACACGCAGGCACACACACACACAGTATTTGAATTATGTAAAGTAATTAGGATTCACACTCATATTTTAACACACACAAAAACATTCACACATTCGGCCTCAGAACACAGCAACACGCACACACACTTACAAACGAGCTCACAGACAGCAGCGTCACACGCACGCGCGCACACACACCGACGTGGCTGCAGGGCGTGTTATGTGGCACAGCTCCGCTGGGAGAGGCAACAAAGCAGCAGCTAGTTAGCTTAGCTCCCGTTAGCCGCCAGCTCGCGCTGCTCGCCTGTCTGCCCGTCGCCATGGAAACTCCTCCGCGGCAGCATCCGCACCTGGTCCGTCACGCACCATCATCGCGTGCGTGCGTGCGCGTGCGTATGCAGTCATTAGGATTTAGGCAGAGTGACAGAGGGAAGCACACCCGAAAAAAACCTCCAACAAATGTAAATGTTCCCCGAGTGTCCTCGGCAGAGAGATCGTGAAACTAGCAGTTGATATCTGCCCTGTGTGTAATGTCTCACAGGTAATAAATGAACTCATCAATTAAGTCAATAAATAAAATTGAATTCAAATGTTGCATATCACCCCCTTGGGGCTCAACGGTGAAAATCTGTTCTATTTTATCCCATTTTATTCTATTAAAAGCGGTCATCCCTCAGTGAGCTGGATGCTGTTTGTGTGCGTGTCAGTGCAGCGCGTAACCAGTGTGTGTGCGTGTGTGTCCTCAGTTTGTCCGGCTGCCCCATCGCTGCCGCAGAGAAGATGGCAAAGGTCCACGAGAAGAGTCACACGCCCGACATCAGCGGCAACAAGTCCAACCAGACGTCAGACCGCGTGCTCAGGTACCGCGCGCACTCGGCACGACGCACCCAACTACGCAATGAATTACACACTTACACCCAGGTCAAAACGGGAGGTCTGGAGGGAGGCCGAATAATGCGCCAAAGTCTAAACAAAAGGCCCGTGGGCCAACTCTTCTCGCTCACTGTAATCTTGGGTTTTCGAGACTGTGGCAGGTAATATTTCATGCCATTTCTGTCCTAAATCGGGGATGCCAAATGGTGCGGTGAAATCCCTACACCTGCTATAGCGACAAAATCCCAATGAGCTGGGGAGAATCAATAGTGTCATAATGTGATTTTAAATTCAAGTTTACTTTGACATCCATCGGGGATGCCAAATACAAACATGTTACCTGCAGTAGAATATTAATTCATAACGAGGGATGCCAAGTGGTGCAGCAACATGTTGTTAGCGCATCGTTAACGCTGACCTTTTCACTTTTGGGAAAAACTCCAAATTATAAATGATATTTTACTCGATAAGTGAAATTTGGGGATACCCAATGGTGCAGTGAGATCCCCCCTAATTTTTATTTTTTTTTTGCCTTTCAGGCCCATGTGCTTCGTCAAGCAGCTGGAGATTCCTCAGTATGGATACAAAACCAACGTTCCCACCAGCACGCCGCGCTCCAACCTGGCCAAGGAGCTGGAGAAATACTCCAAGACCAGCTACGACTACGGCGGCTACGACGGACAACAGGGCGGCGGTGGCGGCGGCGGCTACGGGAAGAGAGGCCCCGCCTCCAAGTCCCACCACGGGCGGGACACGTCCCCCAAGGGCTACGATGGTGAGGAACAAGAACACACACACACACAGAATAGAAGACACGGTGTGCATCTGAACATAAATAAAATAGTTATTTAAATTTCTGATGTTTGCATATTTCATGTTTTGTTGCAGGTTAATAGAATAAACTGAAAACACAAATCTCAGTTGTGCAAATTTCTGAACCCGAGAAATAATCCCACTGAGATGGATTTCTCTCCATTCTCCTGTTCTCAGGAGAACATTTTGTACTTGACGACAAAAGCGCGCGCTCACACACGCACCCACACACGCAGACACACACTCTCACACACACACACACACACACACACACTGGGTTTATTCTCTTTGTTATAGCATTGCACATGCCAATGTTTTCCACCCCTCCACATGGCTGGAGTGAAGAGTTATGGGAATGCCAAACACAGAGCCTCCCTCCTCTGAGCAGAGGAGGGATGGATGGATGGAGGAGGAGGAGGAGGAGGAGGAGGCGCAGATGGAGGGATTGTGGCACAGGAGAGAGAGATAATGAAGGCGAGCCCCGAGTCTTTGGCTGGGAGCCATCAGTGAGATGCGGGAGGGAGGTTTTTTTTTTGGTGTCTGCGCTCTCGCTCCTTCCTCCCTCCTTCCTCCCTCCTTCCTCGGTGTCTGCGCTCTCGCTCCTTCCTTCCTTCCTTCCTCCCTCCCTCCTTCCTCCCTCATTCCTTCCTCCTTCCTCCCTCCCTCCCTCCTTCCTTCCTCCCCCCATTAGCATCACTCCATTGCATAGTCGCCATATCTTTGGATTTTCTTTGTCCCCACAGCTGCTTCTCAGCGTCTCCCTCTCTGCTGATATATATATATATATATATATCTCTCTCTCATCCAAACTGTGTCTGTCTCCGCTATAATATTCTCCAGCTCGTCTTCTCTGCCTGAGTCCCAAAATCACTGCTTTCTCACTGGACGCGGAATTCCTCACAATGTGCAAATTCAACGCATGGTTTTAAATGAAGTCATCTCCTCAAATAGCCGGTTGCCGTGCGTTCTTTTGAGCAAACCTCACTCAAAATGAAATAATATGGAATCTGTTGGGGGACTATTTTCATCCGTGGATGAATACAGTCTAAATTGATTAGGGCCACCGCGGGTGCTCAATCGGAATCCATTCGTGTCGAATGTATATAATATATACAGTATATATATATAGTGTATAGTGTCAACTCGCAGCCAATCTAATATCTCACAGAGAGCAGGTGTAGGCTGGTGGTGTTGAATATTATTCACAGAGACTCACCGGTTTCCTCCCGGAGCGAAAGCCGCGCAGAGGAGAAACTTTTATTATTCCAGCAGCAGCTGTTGAGCAGGATCAGGCAGCAGGAGGTTCTGTAATCACCGATCCAGACTCCGGAGGCAGAAATACCTGCAGAGAGACGCAGGATGTCAGCGTGCAGAGTTTCCAGCCATGCACAAAGTTTCCCATAATCCCCTCATAGGACACGGACTCCGTTTCTTTCTTACTCCGAGTCTGACTCGGAGGTGGTGAAAAGGGCACAAAGACTCCAATAATAAAAGTTGCCGAAAGAGAAATATTTCGGAGAATCGATTTGGCAGAAATGGAATATAATGATAGCAGTAGTAATTAGTCACTCACCTGAAAGCAAGAAACGTGGGTACAATTTATATCCGCCATCAGGAGCATATTGGCTTCTGTAAATTTTCTGCAGTTTTACAGCAGAATTAAACCAAACACTGAATAAATAAAAAAGATTTTTTTTTTTTTACCTGCAGGTTAAAGTTTGGACAGTTTTAAAGCTGTAATGTCCACTTCCACCACTAGATGGCACTACACTCCACAAACTAAGGCTAAAAAAAAGAATGATTTTATATATTTAAAAAATATATATATTTACGATTTAAATATCCTCTATTTATTTAATATTTTGTGTCTATTTATTTCTAAATGCATCAGAAATAATTGGTGAAATTCCAGTTTTTAAATCTTGTGCCAACCGTACCTGATGTGTGTGTCGTCCCTGCAGCCAAACGTTACTGCAAGACGTCCAGCCCCACCAGCAGCACCACCAGCAGCTACGCTCCCAGCAGCAGCAGCAGCCTGAGCTGTGGTGGAGGAGGAGGAGGTGCTGGAGGAGGAGGCAGCAGCGCCAGCAGCACCTGCAGCAAGAGCAGCTTCGACTACACCCACGACATGGAGGCCGCGCACATGGCGGCCACGGCCATCCTCAACCTGTCCACCAGGTGCAGGGAGCTGCCGCACGCTTTGGGCGGGAAACAGCCCGACCTGCTTGCACAGGTAATCTGAGGAGGACACACACACACACACACACACACTGCAATTATAATTCCATAAACACAAGAGTACTTTTTTCATAAATCAACAGCAGGAAATAACAGGTCAAATGTTGATGTTAAATGTTAATCCATACTCAGGTTACAAATAATAATAATAATAATGATAATGATAATGATAATGATAATGATAATAATAATAATAATAATAATAATAATAATAATAATAATAATAACAATAATAACCATAATCATAATCATAATAATAATAAAAATACAATTATTAAATTCAAACTAATGTTGTGTGTGTGTGTATGTATTGTGTGACAGAGTCCGGTCGGAGACCTGGAGGACAGCGGCGCCGTGGAGGTGGCGGGTCAGCCCGGGGGTCCGGAGGGCAGCGGGACGGTGCTGACCCCCCTGCAGCCCATGTCCCCCCAGAGACAGGCGCTGCTCAGCAGCCGCTGCTACCAGCTGAGCGAGGCCGACTGCTGGGACCTGCCCGTGGACTACACCAAGATCAAACGTCTGGGGGACGAGCAGGACCACAAAGAGGTAAGGGGAAGGCCCGGGGCCAAAGCGCACGTACACACACACACACACATTCCAGAGACATTTTTATATTCTAAAATCACTGCAGGGGTCCGTACACGTCATTATTATTATTATAATGAAATATCATATTATGTAAATATTATTAAGTGAATCTCTACGTGTTAAAACCACTTCCTAAACCCGAGAAGAGATGCTCATGGTTTATCATGTGTTTAAACGGAAGCCAAAAGGCAACTCTGCGCGGGCGGTTCTGCCGCATAATTTTTACATCACTTTACATATATAAGATAGAAAAAAATATATTATGTGCATATGGACGTCTTGAGAACCGCATAGATATGTGACGCCTGCCAAAAGATTTGTTCCTTCTCACCCTGGAGCCTCCGAATAGAAACCATGCAAAGCCAAATAATAAGCCAAATCAAAATAATGATAAAAAAAATAAATAACAGCGACCATCGGGCAACATGAAGACAATCCTGATCAGATCTGAAATCACAATTAGAATAATTATTGCCAAAAATATTCCATAAAAAAAACAATCTATTGCCTCTATGTTTGTTTGGTTTTTAAGAAACAATTAAATCCAGGAAGATGACATGCTAGTAAATATTCCTATATAATGCACAATTATTAATATATTAATAATATTCTAGTTGCTCTGGTTGTTTCAGTATTTATTTTGTTAATTACAAAGAAAATAATCTGAAGTCAATCTGGTTTCATTTACTTTAAATATTGATCAAATAGATTTTCACTTTTATCGTTGATGAAAATCAGCTCTGACTCGGCAGCCAATCACAGCCTTCGTACAGGGGTGAAAGACGGAGAGGATCTGTAGCTCCAGGAACTCACAGAGTCTCACCCAACAATCCACGCAGCCAATTGCTACATTTGCCACATTTTCTGCACGAGCTCCCGAACAGCCCAGGGAAGGCTTTTAATCAGGAGAGAGGAACGAAGTTCCTTAATGAAGCACGACATTGCAGAGGAGGCCGCAGCCCGCAGCTCCGAGGATGATGGATTCCCCCCCCCACGGGCTGCAGTGATTTTTTTTTTCCGTGATATGCGACGACTGCAGAGCAGCTCGCAGCCACAAAGAGTCAAAGAGTCAACGTGAAGCTCCACATAGGAGAAAAAACTCATTCCTTCCTCACGCTGCACCAAAAACACTTCCAGCACCAGGACATAATCAATAATCTGACTGTAGTTGTTCTATTTGTAAGGTGATCGAAAAACTCTGCTCACACATACGTCCCATTAGGAGGCAAAAAGAAAACGCACCAATTAACAGGTCCAATTACCACAGATACGCGCCGCGTTAACGCCTTGTAGTCGTCCTACTTCTCGTCCCTGCACCAGGGGGACGAGTTGGACCCGTTCCAGGATCTGCTGGACGAGCAGCGCTACTCCACCGAGGTCAACATGCCCAGCCCCAAACACCAGAGGTACCCGGCCTGCAAGGAGGGCAAGAAGGAGCTCATCACGTAAGAACGCGCCTCCGCGTCACAGGCCTGATCGGAATCATTTGATCCTTTACAAGTCACACTTCCAAAAAACCTCGTTGGTATTTGTGTGTTCTTGCTTTTCTGCAGTTTGTCCAGCTGTCAACTCGCTGACAAAAGCATCCGCGGGATGATGACGCCCAACGCACAAGAACTCAAGTGAGTTCACACACACACACACACCAGGGTGATTTTTTTTTTCTTTCAACCTAAACGTGATGTCCCGCGTTGGCGTCTCAGGTGTCCGACCCCCGGCTGTGACGGATCTGGACACATCACCGGAAACTACGCCTCCCACAGGAGGTACGGGAACTACAGCTAAAACAGGAAGAACTACAACTCCCAACAACACACAGTCCTTCATCTTTTTCAAATCTGTCCTCTGTCCTCCAGTCTGTCCGGTTGTCCGCGCGCCAAGAAGAGCGGCATCAAAATCGTCCACAGCAAAGAGGAGAAAGACGATCAGGAGCCAATCAAGTAAGGTTTTCTGCGAGGCGGCGGATTATTTATGGCTTTTAAATGACTAGACCTCTCCGATCAATTCCCCTAATTAGCCTGCGTGTTGTTGTTCAACAGCCAAAACAGGAAATGTCGATATCACAACCAGATTAAAGTCTTCAACAAGGAGTTTACAAACTCCTCAAATTCCATTTTTTGCTTTAATTCAAAGAAATGTATTTATTGTAACACTCGTGATTAACGTCCACATTACGAGCAGGAGGTGATTTCTGCGTTCGATGACCTTTTCCAACTTTTGGGGGAAAAATATTTCGGATAGGAAGAGTGGCGGCCAGTCCTCCGCTTCTCCTCGCTCTCCCAGCAGACCCAGACCTGCAAAGGTTACGACTCAGTGAGCGTCGTGACATTTTGGGGATAAAGCGTCTCCGTAAGGTTAAGCCAATACCATCTTGTGAATAATCTAAAGTTCAGCTGGTGTCAGTTGGCCAGCTGTCGCCACCACACCTCCGCTCCAATCGGCCTCTCGTCGTTAACATGGTAATTAAGCGTAAACCTGAGCGGCTCATTTTAATCAGACCAAATGTCAAGAGGTCGTTCAGGGACGCAGCCGCGGAGACGAGTGTCCTCGACAGGGGACGATGTTTGTCCTCGCCACCCTGCCGTGGACAGACCTTGATCCTCCACCCAAAGTGTCCGGCACAGATCTTTGAATACACTCTAACCCAGCTTCATTTTAGTCCACTAACTACGCAGAGGAGGCGGGGCTTATGACCTGTAGCCAGCCACCAGGGGGCGGTACAGGTGTACAAAAACATTTTTTTTCAACGTCAACACAATTTAATCATATTTATAACCGCAATTTTATAAAAGTTTGCTGACATTCTATCAGCCAATCACAGAGCAGACCATGTGACACCTTTTATTTTCCCACCGCCCAGGTGTCCCGTCCCGGGCTGCGACGGACAGGGTCACGTGACGGGGAAGTACGCGTCCCACCGCAGCGCGTCGGGCTGCCCCCTGGCGGCCAAGAGGCAGAAGGACAACTACGTCAACGGCGCACAGTTTGTGTGGAAATCTGGGAAGACGGACGGGATGAGCTGTCCGACGCCCGGCTGCGACGGCTCGGGACACGTGAGCGGCAGCTTCCTGACACACCGGAGGTGGGCGTCGACCTCCAACTTTGTGCACAAATTGAGATTATCAATCAATTGTTTTAATGAACGCATGCGTATGCGCCTTTTTTTGTTGTTGTTCCAGTCTCTCCGGTTGTCCCCGGGCCACCTCGGCCATGAAGAAGTCCCGGATGAGCGGCGTGGAGATGCTGACAATCAAGCAGAGAGCGAGCAAAGGTCAGAACCACAAAATGAATAAACTCCCAACGCCACACTCACGGAATGTTTGATGAATAAACAAAGTACAGAAAAAAAATAATAATCATTTTTTTCAGGCATTGAAAACGATGAAGAGATCAAACAGCTGGATGAAGAAATCAAAGATCTGAACGAGTCCAACAATCAAGTGGAGTCAGACATGATAAAACTGAGGACACAAGTGAGAGATGTGTGTGTGTGTGTGTGTGTGTGTTCTGTAGTATAAAAACAATTACACAGGTCGAAAAATAAACCACAGTAGTGCTTTCCTGGTTTTACACAATTGATCAAATGATAATCTATAATCTAATAATAATAATCATCTCATGTGTCAGATCACCACCATGGAGACTAACCTGAAGTCCATCGAGGAGGAGAACAAGGTGATCGAGCAGCAAAACGACTCACTGCTGCACGAGCTGGCAAATCTCAGCCAGTCACTCATCAACAGCTTAGCCAACATCCAGCTGCCACACATGGTGAGAGCCGCCCTACGCAAAAAGAAACACACACACACACGCCAATCGAGTGTCACACACTACACACGTAAATACAACGTGCTAAAATTCTAATTAGATTAAACATCAGAGCAGAGAAACTTTCGTTTTTTGTTGCAATTATCCTGTAACGTCACAGTAATGGACTGTTTAATTATATTCTTATATATTTTGAAATATAACTGTTTA
This sequence comes from Colistium nudipinnis, assembly GCA_016785305.1. Lineage (NCBI taxonomy): Eukaryota > Metazoa > Chordata > Actinopteri > Pleuronectiformes > Rhombosoleidae > Colistium > Colistium nudipinnis. Next base: position 122,343 of record JAFBJU010000365.1, on the reverse strand, counting down.
ATTTGAATTGAAATATTTTTTTTATTATTGAACTCTGGTCCCGAGAACATTTATTTTAAAACATACATGAATTGTTTATTTTTAAATTAAAGGAAAAAAGTGATTTTTTTGTTCTATTCTCTGCAATTTTGAAGTTTTTTTTTTTTACTTTTTTATTATTTTTACTTTTTCAGGTTTTATTTAAAATAAAAGTGGACTTCCAGCGAAGTGTTTTTAGACTTGTAGACGTGTTAACTAAAATATTGAACATTCATATATTTTGATGGATGCTTGGTTTGTCTGTTTCATATTTAAATGTGATAAATTTGTTTGTTTTTGAATGTTCTATGGGACATTAGAACTGATCTAAGACCAGCTGTCATCCGCTCATGATTTGAATCCAGCGAGGTGTTAAAAGTTGTTTTTTTCTTCATCTGCTTCTTTCTGTTTGCCACCTGTTCTGTTCCCTTTTTTTTTTTTACCCAGAAGTCCATGCTGTGCTTGACAACGCCTCACAAAATGAAACGTCCTTTTTCAGTCGCTGTTTTGACGTCATGTTCTCGCAGTGTATAAAAAGAAGACTGGGGCTAATTGGATAATCTCATTTAAAGCAGAAAAAAAAGAACACGAGGAGCTCGATAAGTGGACTAACTATTCATGAGCTTCATATCACACTGGAAGAAAAGTGTCCGTCTTAACAAGCAATTTGATTTTCATGCCTGCGGAAAAATCCTGCTATCTTTATATACTTCCTTTAATTTAAAAAATACATATATTTCAAGCTTGTTTTAAGTGAATCACCTCAACATTTAAATGAAATATTCACATTTATTCAGACCAAGTGCTTAAATATGAAGAACCTAGTTTTTCCTTGTTTCCAGATAAAATTCTAAACTGGATTTACACAGTGGTACATTATTTTATAATTAATCGAATTATTATTAATTATTATTATTATTATTATTATTATTATTATTATTATTATTATTATTATTATTATTATTATTATTATTATTATTATTTTCCAGCATTTTATATTAGGTTTGATGACAGACAATGTGATCTGATTTTTGTTTTTAAAACAAACAAAACAACAACAAAAAAAACGCTTGTTGAGGCGGACGTTGTGTGTTTTTTTTTTCTTTTCCCACGGTGTAGTTTATGAAGCCTTGTGACTGCGGGCTAATACGCTTCTCTGTACACCCTCTCCTGTAGAGACCGCTGCCACAGAAAGAGAACCCAGTAAAACATAGCTGCTGTTTACAGATGCCTCCCAGAGTAAGAGATCCATTTATCCTTGATCCAATTATCCTTCTCTTCTGCACTGTCATCCCTCCCCCTCCTCCCCCTTCTCCTCCTCCTGCTCCTGTAACTCCTGTGGCGTCCACACATCACAACTATCACTTGTACTACAACACAAAACAGTTTAACTGTAATTAAAGTATCTGTGAACAGTACCAGCAGATAAGTTAAAGGCATTATTGAAATCTGTTTTTAAAATTAACTTGTCATGTCAAAAACATTTACTAATTGTTTAAAAAATATATTTTAAGGAACACAAACAGGATGAAGTCAGTTAATAGTAGATTCAGACCCATAAACCTAAAGATGAAGCTGCTCTGGAATCAGTAATAAAATCTGATTTGTTAAGTTAAATTGATACTTAGTAAACAGATCAAGGGTAAACAGAGGTGGGCCTGAAATCGAACCATGAGGAACGCCACATGTAAAACCGGCTTTAAAAAACTCAAATTTAAGTCAACCAGTGCGATTTCTTCTGAATCCAAAGTTCACCCGTTTCTGAAAAACGTACTTTGACAACTTTAAAGGGTGAACAACCAGTTGTGTGTCTTTCATCTGCACATTCGCCTTCTATTCGTTTTTAACATCTTGATTTTGTCTCCATCAGCATCAACTCTCCATCCACTAACCATCCCTCTCCTGATTTATGCATGTTTTAGAGTTTCATTGCGTAGCAGGCTGAAGCGAGTTAATTACGATTAAAAGATGTCCCCTGCCTCCCCCTGCTGCCCGCCTGTCTTCCAAACCTTTTCCCACAATGCTTCACTGTTAACCTGCCAACATGCACCTCTTCTAAACCATTCTGACGGTTTCCTCCCTGACAGGAGCCAATGAATGAACAGAACTTTGACACGTATGTGAGTACACTGACAGACATGTACACCCACCAGGACCAGTACCAGAGCCCGGAGAACAAGGCCCTGCTGGAGAACATCAAACAGGCCGTTCAGGGTATCCAGGTTTAGCCCTGACTGATGGCCGACATAACAAATGCAAAGCAAAAACAACAATGAAAAAAAAAACGTCAAAAAGAGGGAAACGGGTTGTTTTTTGCTGCTGTAATTTACCCCAGTTCTTTTATTTCTTCTGCTTTTACGCCCTCAACTCCATGGGTATCTCTCTCTCTCTTTTTATTTATTGATTTGATTTATTATTTTGATTGTCGTTGCCTTGCTTTGGAAAACGTTTTAAAAACGAACATTCACGTTTTGTACATTTTCATATGACCTAATATAATGTGATGTACTGTTTATAGCTGCTAATGTATGCACATTCTAGTGTATATGTATTTATTTATTGTAAGCTTGAATCATTTCTTGATTTTCATGCGATTTTACATTCATCGAGAAAAAACTGGGCGTCACGGGTTTAAACGGCGAGGGGGAACAATCATTTGTCGGAGGCGAGCAGTTTGTTTAACAGACGTTCACAAAATTCGCAGATTTTTTTTGGAAGTGGACACAAATGTAAAACTTGAGCTAAAAATCGAAAGCGAGAAGATTCTAAACATCATGACACGGAAACGTACTGGTGCAAATCCCATCATCCCCTCCGGAGTGGTTTTCGTTTTGTGTGTGTGTCTCTCTCTCTCTCTTTTTTTTTTTCATGCGAATGGGCGAAGCGGAAAAAAAACAAACGGCTACGGAAAAACATAGGAGACAATCTGCCATTCTGAATTTATTTTGGTCGTCAACCTTGACTAGCTAACGTCTCAGCAATATTGGTACGATAATACTAAATCGTTTGTTTAGACATGGGATGCAATCTATATGAAGAAGAAAAAAAATGTTTGGGTATATGCAATTTCTTACAAATAAAACTAGCAAAGAGCTGATAGATCTTTTTACTGACTTTAAATGTATTGCGTTTTGTACAAACCTTTTACTACAATCGTGTTGTAGGAATCTGAGGCGGGTGAAAGGACTTTGGTTCCGTCATGTTCGACTTTGCACAGGGACACCTTTGTTTCCATGTTTTGATGTTTTTATTGTGGATAGGCGAAAAAAAAAGAAAAAAAAGGACATTTCTAGATATGATTTTGTTTTTCTTTCTAAAGGCTGATTGCTCCGCTGGACTTACAGGGTCAAAAAAAACAAAAACGTCCCCATCCGTAATTGTATATTGTCCTCATTTTCCTGTAGAAAAACGTCTTTCCAATCATGCATCTTATTGTCTGAGCCACAATGGGACATGATGCCAGACAACATGATGACCAAGCAGTGCTTTTTTAACTAAAATTATAATAATAATATCGATTTGTATTGAAACGGTGGATGAAAACTGGAAGCCAGCTGCGCGTCGGCCTTACCGAGACGTTCAGTCTGAGATCACCGTCGTCATCATGCATGCACTTTATTGGAGTATGTCAAAGTATTATCACGTGGTTAAAAATGGAGCAAAAACTGTACAGCGAGTTTGTGGAAAGGGTGACTTGGACAAAATGGAACTGAGTTGATTTGTCGAAGGAAAACTCCTCCTCTGATTTGCCTCCGGAATCAGATGGAACCACAAAGCTCATACACAAGAAATTCCTTCCGAAACAACTTTAATTATGAAATGAAATGCTTAAAAGTCGTAAAAAATCTAATTTGTCATTCTTTTTTTTCTTCATGAAATTCACTGGACCTTCTACTGGTAATTTTGTTCCCACCATACGACAAACACGTGAAACTACAATGAAAAAACTCTAACTCCCACTGTGCAATTCAAGAATAATTGACCTAAAAGTACACGTGCTGGTGTAAATGAATGTCTCTTTATTCCAAATGTAACAAAGATGTATTTTTGATTAAATGTCCCAGAAAGGGAGAATATTTTTGAACTTGGAAAAACTCAAATACTCAAATAGAATACTATTTCCATTGTTTTAGAGATGTGTGGGAACAAGAAAATCCAGTATAAGAAATATCTTCAATATTTAAGTTAATGAAATGGAAATATAAAATAATTGAGCCACTAGAACCTAAAGTGCATCCCAGGAGGAGTTTTCCTTTCCAAGACGTTTCTTTATTGGACTTTTAACTGCAAAAATCCTCATTCACCGACGTCACATCTCTGTCCAAAGCTCTGTGTGTGTGTGTGTGTGTGTGTGTGTGTGTGTGTGTGTGTGTGCGTGTGCGTGTGCGTGTGTGCAGCTTCCTGCCCGTAAACTTTTCTGCATTAGATAAACTGACAGCTTGTACGTTTCATTTGGTCAGTTTCTCTGAATGATAAAAAAAAAAAATCTAAAGGAAACGGGAATTAAAGCACAATTCTGCCACTTAAAGACGAGTCAATAGACTAGATATTGTAATATCAGATGTAAAAGCTAAACTGTAACTATTTACATAGAGAATTTCAGCACTAACATGTAACATGCTAGAATGCAAAAGAAATCCATATCAATATTTGTGAGATCATCAGTTTATGAAACTGTTTTATTTCCTGCAGTGCATGGATTAAGGGGTTTTTATACAACGTTCATTTTATTTTATTTTTTTACCCCTTTTTCTCTGTCACTCGCAAACTCTCCACGACAGTTTTTATTACCACGAGGCATGAGTTTTGTTGATATTTTTGCTGTATGTTTAAGGTCACGATTTGCTACGTGATATTTTCATTTGACTTGTGAAGTTCGTACGGTTTTTAAAATCATGCTGGTGTTGGCATCTCTTGCTCTGAATAAATCTTGTGTTGCAACACTGATCAAGACCTGCTCCTGATTTCAAGTATAAAAAGGAGTGCGACTCTATTATTACAGCTCTTTTGACATTGACAACTGACATGGGCATGACAGTTTATATTCTAAACACAGTTTGGGATTTAAAAATGTACAAAAGGGAAAAGGATCAGACTCAATATGACATTAACAAAAAACATCGTGTCATAAATGATAACTGAGTGTTGCTGATACCACCCACTAGAAATGAACGTTTAAATACTCACCACGTTGTCAATCATTTTATCAGGAATTATTGTTGGCCTTGATGAACAGAAAAGTGCTGCTATTAAAAAACAAGGGATAATATAACCAATTTAACTTTGAATTTAAATTGTATCCACCTTTCTTTTTTTTACATGGTGTTATTAGGGGAAATATAGCTATATATTGTGATAAGTTAGATTTTATATATAATCGTTTCCATGACACTTCCATCTAACACCCACTAGGTGGCGGTATGTACCCACTCCATGAAACACAGAAAGAGAGAGGAAAAGCGGAAGAAGGAGACATCGCGATATTACCTAAAAACTCGTGCGGTAGTTTTTGAATCTTCCACGAATCCGCTGCTCGGCCGTTAGCCCGGCTCGGCTCGGTTCAGCTCGGCTTATCCCGGCTCGGCTCGGCAGGTACAGGATGGTAAAGTGCGTCGTGTCCGCGTGTCCGAACCGTCCGCCGGATGGTTCCCGCGCGAGGTTAAGACGACCAAAGACGAAGTTCTTCGGCTTCCCGCGAGATCCCGCGAGAGTTAAGGTGAGCGGAGCCTGCGTTAGCATGTTAGCATGCGCTAGCGGACACAACTTGCACTTTTAGTCTATATTCTGTCACATGTTTGTAAAATAAACTCTACCGCATTCACCAGCGGCGGGTCCTTCTCGACATGAGCCACTTGGTGCACGAGCAAACTTTCATTAAACTAGTTAAACTGGTGAAAACATGAAAACGTCTCAACCCTCAGGCGAGATGCGTCTGACGTCACTGCACACTCACTGATGACCATCAGCTGATCGATTGAGGGCTGCACTCACATGTAACAAACTTACAAGAGGAAACACGCAGAAAATACTAATACTATAATAAAAAAAACTTTTAAAGGCTTTAATTTGACATTGAGGAAATAAATATTAAATTATATATACCGTGTATATATATATATATATTAGAATTTAACAGAATACAAGCTCTAACAGCTCTATCTGTAGAGAAGATAAATGTAATATAGTTATATTAATAAAAAACAGGTGTATTTGTGTGTATTATAAACCAACCTTTAACAGCAGTGATGTGGTTCAGGTGTGGCTCGCGGCCCTGAGGGAGACGGACCGGCCTGATTCCGGGGACGAGCGTCTCATCTGTGAGGACCACTTCCTGCCAGAGGACATCTCCGCCGACGGGGTCAGCGCCGACGCCATTCCCATCATGCCCCGCTGCCTGGACGGGAACCTGGACACCATCAGCTCCTGGGGGGTCGTGTCGTCCGAGGAGGAAGAGGACCAGTGGGCGGCTGGTGGTAATGAAGACGATGATGAAGGTGGAGACGATGCTGCTGTGGATCCATGTCAGCAGGTCAGGAGGGTCCTAAAATCTATAAATGAAAAAAACAGCTGGAGGTTTATTGATTATGGTAATTGGATCAATCTTTAAACACTTTCTGAACTCCAGGACTCACAGGACGAGAACATTCCGGAGCAAAAAGCAACAAGGTAAGGAAATATAAATCTAAAATATAAATGAAAAATTATTATTTATATTTTTTTACATCCACTAAGAATTAATGCAGTAGTGGTTTAAAACTATTTCAGTGTGGACCTGCATCAGGTGAAGGGGACTCGGACCAGGACGCCACCCCGACCAGGTGTGTAAAAGATTCCACTTCCTGTTGCGTAAACAAAGACGCAGTCGTTCTTCGCGTAAACAGAGTCGCCTTGTGTTCTTCTCAGACGGTTGCCTAGCAACGCTGACGCGCAGCATCATGGAGCGGTTCATGGCGGCGCCGCCCGGCCCGATGGACCTCAAGCAGGTGACCGGCAGCCTGGGCGCCCGCAGGAGGCGGGTCAATGACATCATCGACATCCTGTTGGGAGTCGACCTATTAGAGTGGGCGTCGCAACACAGTGTGAGGTGGACGTGAGTTAATCGAGCTTTTAACGCTCATGCGAAATGTCTCATTTATGTAGAATCTTTTTTATGAGCCCTGTTTTTTTAACGGAGTCTCAGACTTTAGAATTTCATAACCAGCAACTGCAGAATTTTGTGTGCATGTCGAATAAATGATTGAATCTTGGTCTACTCAGGGGAGGAAGTTCCATCCGCAGCTTCCTGTGCAGGACCCAGGAGGAGAACCTGAAGCTGGTGGAGGAGCAGCTGGACTCGCTCATCACGAGCTGCACCGAGGGTCTCTTCAGCATCACCGACGACGAGGATGACTCGGCATATCCTTTACCCAGCAGCCTTTCATCTGGATCATCCTGCCTTCCCCAGGAAGTCACAAACACACAGAGCGCGGTTTTCTTCTTTAACCTCCGCCGCACGTTGGCGTACGTGACGCGCGCAGACATGGGCCGCCTGCAGAAATTCCAGAACCAGACGCTGATCGTCGTCAAAGCTCCGGAGGAAACGACAATTCACGTTCCTGAACCCACAGAGGTACTCGGCGTGCACGAGACCGTATAGGTTTCTATGAATTGACCTCGAACGGTGACAGACCAGTAAAATGTGTGTATTCCTGTCTCACTATGTTGTTTTTATATGTAGTAGAATGATTATCGTGTGTGTGTGTGTGTGTGTGTACAGGACAGGATCCAGGTCCACTTGAAGGCGGGGGGTCCCGTCACGGTGCTGACCTGCGAGGGGGAGAACAGCTGCTTCGTGGCTCTGGAGGAAAGTCGGCTTCACAAAGGTACCAAACATGAATAATAATATTCATAATAATATGATTTTATGGACCAGCAGGTTTCATCTTTAGCTCACATTTAAACAGATGAAAAATGTGAGACGCAATTTAAATATGAATGGGGGGAAAAAAAAGGTTCATTATATACCTTGAAAAAGAAACATCCTGTTGTCGCAGTGTCCAGTCTCCAGAGTCTCACCGGCTGATCATCTGCGGGAACCAGAGACAGAAGTTATGAAAATAAACCAAAGGTCACTTCGTCCAAAACAAAAACAAAACATGGATGACATCATAAAGGACAGTGTTTATGGATCTATTCTCACATTTAGGGGTTTTGGATCCGAAAATATTGCTACACCTGTCAAGATGCTGCTGTAAATACAACACTTATAAACTCACACGACAACAAAAATGGCGGAATTATTTTGCCGCTTAAAATCGGATGAGATATGTAAACTACTTCATTCTTCCAAGTGATGTTCTTTCAAATCCACCTACAGCGGCACCTCGTGGCCAAACGGCATCACTGCACATCAACAACCTTTTTACGAAAACATTACACAACCGGATGTAAATGGCACACACACACACACACTGTATATCAGTCTTAAAAACGTATATATATAAGTTTTAAAATGCAACGATTTAGAAAAATGTCAATTACTTAAACTTCAATAGATTTTCATGTATTTCACGACATAAATACATTTATTAGTATTCCTGGTTATAGCAGGACGTTATTGATTTTTACTCCTCATTGAAACAATTTTTTTCTATTGTCTCTTTTGTAAAAACTTCATTTATGCAGCTCTTTTCATAAATGAACCGTTTTCTATGGAATTATACATTATTAGATGTTTTAAATATGGAACAGCCAAGTCCACCATATAATAAAATCTATAAAACAAATAGACCCGTGATTTGACCCAGTTCATTCATTTCCCATTTGGAAACGAAATGTATGTTTACGTTATGAAAGACATGAGAATGAATATTCTCTCTTTTTACCAGATGGAGTGTAAATAAAAACTCCCAGAAAGAACGGCGAGTCTTTTTTCCTCTTTGGACACGTGGACACAGAGCGCCTGTGTTCGGCCAAAGTGTTTCCAGTAAACTCGTTAACTAACCGCACAATAAAGAGCTTTATGATTGGGTTAAAATAACACAACCAAAAACACTGCACCTCCTTTTTCTTTTTTTTCTTTTTTTTTTTTTAATCGTGCAATTACACAGAAACCTCAGAGAAACGCCTCCTTCCTGAACCTTTTTTTTTTTTTTTTGCTGCAGAGGTTTTGTTTTATGGGTTCTGGTGGCTGGGAGTTCCTGCCCCGAAACATGAAAACATGTCGGGACACACTTGGCTCCCACATTTCTGGCAGCAGCTGAGGGAAAATCCACATGTCATCATGGAGACAGGTGGCGTCCTGTTGGCTTGGCACATTTAGCCCATTAACCTTTTAGTTTTTTCTATACCGACTCTCATCCAGGAAAAAAAACAAAAAACGCTGCGTTATATAACCAGGTTTCTGTAGGAGATGACTTTCTGCAAACAGCTGAATTAAAATGCATTTGAAAAAATGAGGGAAAGATAAACACTGGCCTGTGATGAAAAAATAATTTCCCCATTTTGTATTTACACAGATTGAGTTGTTTGCAGTAGAGCTGCCACACACGCACACACAAACCTGTGTGGTGTGGAGTTGGGTGGAGGCCATGATTCATGCTGATGGTTGACATGTTGCATCGCAGCGTGACTTTCTCAAAAAGCAGAATCAATGACGTCAATCAGGTCTATGAATAAAACACACCACAGATTATAAATGCCAGCAGCGTCTCGGCTGCATCAACGTCATCCCTTCTCTCCCGGCTCCACCCAGAATCCTCAGGCCCTCTGATTAAAAGGATGAATATTAAGATTTATGGACCGCTTCACACTTTGACAATCCATCATACACAACCAGCGACACACACACACACAAAGACAATAATTATAATACACATAAAAACAACACAGTGAGACATGAAAAATAGCAGATACACACATTTAATATCAGTCGTACCGATTTACCGGCCTGTTACTGGGAAAGGTCAATTCATAGAAACACACACACACACACACAGCTGATGTCCGCAGACAGTTCAAGGGCAGGTTGGATCGCAACCAGGTTACTTTTATAGTCTCAGTGTGTTTGTGGGTGTGTGCAATCTAAATGAATGCAGCGTTCAATCACACACACACACGGTGGAGGACGACGAGTGGGTTTATTGTGAGGACAATAAATCCAAACACGTCCGGTGCATGAGCTGCTGAAGGTGAAAATGAACTGGACTCAAGTTACAGTTTAGACACAAAATAATAATAAAAAAAAACAAAAACTCTGAAGGTGAACAATAAATCAACACTGGGAGGCAATATTTCTAATTTCCAGCTGGCTGCACATCATCCAATTAAATAAAGAGCCGCCAAACTTTTCTGAAAAACACTTTGCTCATAAAGAACCAAAAAAAAAACACTCGACGAATCACACAAAGATATTTGATTATTGGAGGGTTTTTTCTTTTGCTCGAAATATTGACGATACTCATTAATTTTCCTGGAACTTTTTAAATGACTGGACTCTGATCAGAAACCATATGTTATGCAGAGCTGTAAATAACTTGGAACCTTTTTTGATATTTTTAAAGCGAGTGTGTTTTTGGCGCCGGCTCAGGACTGGCAGCGCGCGGCGCTTTGGACGACGCCCAGATGGACACGACACATCACACCGGTACACGGTGGACATCTTGTTTAAAAAAAAAAAAAAGGGCCTCAGATAATGATGAGGTATACACAAAAAATCTGCAGCAAACACACGCGCACGCTTGCACACGCACACACGCAGACAAACACACACGCACACAGACTACAAAGAGAAGATCAGCTGTTTTTTTGTTTTTTTTTGCTGAGTGTCCGACAGTTTTTAATTTTCAGTTTTTGTTTCTTCACATAAAATATATATATTTTTATTTTATTATATTTCTTTGCTTCATCTCCGTCCAGGAATCTGAAGGAAAACATTTGTCATTTCTTCCCAATGACCATGTGTGTGTGCGTGTGCGTGTGCGTCCTTAGCCGAGAGGAGGCGCTGTTGTATCTGTGGAAACTTTGCTCTTCATCCTCTTCCTTCGTCTTCGTCCTCCGTCAAATTCCAGATGTGGAATCTCTTCTTCTCCTTCCTCCTCCTCCTTCATTCTTTCTCCTCCACATCCAGCTTCTTTCATTCACTCATCAAATGTTTCTCATTATTTTTTTTATTATTTGTAGTTTATCACTTTCTCTTATTTTTTTGTTTTACAATTGAGAAGCGTCTGATGCATCCTTGACAGATCTAAACCTCCGATTCCTGGTGAATTTGGCAGTTGAAGGGTCAAAGGTCAGAATATCTTCCACAAACATTCAGCTGGAATCAAAGATGAAGACATGACGCGAGGGTGACCAAAGGTCAAAGGTCACCGTGACAGACGGGGATATAAACTGCCAGCTGATTGCTCTGGATCAAATATGACAAAAGTCTGGCTTCTCTTTGTTTCTGCGGCTCATCTCGTTACTCGACCTTCTCTAATTTTAGAATCCTTCCTGCTGGCATCTCCCATGAAAAATAAAAAATAAAATGAGCTATCTCCCTTTCCATTTGGACACACACACACACACTAATTGTACCTTCTTTTTTTTCCTGGCTGCTAAAAATGGAAAGTTGTTTATTCCGATGAACAGATGCCTCCATGACACACAAACGCAACATCAAACACACACACACGCACGCACGCACGCACGCACACAGACCACCCATGGCTCTGTGTTCTCGTTTTTGTATCATCTCCCATCAAACACACAGAAACACTCAGGTGTGTGTGTGTGTGTGAGTCGGTTGATCAGCTGAAAACGCCACGTTCAGTTTTTTGACGTTTTTTTCTTGCAGCGTAAAAAAGTGAAAAATATTCCTCGACCTTTTCCTGTGTGGGAGGAGACGTGTGGATTCTGAAAGGCCGACTCAGTCGGGGGACGCGCCGGACCACTTTCAGGCCAATTTGACCCTTTGTCAAGTCTCGCCTCTGCTCCGTTGCCGCTGGTTACGGTTGCTACGTAAAAGACAAACAAGTCTGTTTCCACTGAGGACACCTGTTGATTTAATTGAGTCATATTTCTATTTTAGCCTCATTCAGCGAGTCCTTTTTAAAAAATGGGGTTTCAGTTTTGAAAAGGCCACAGACGGAATACATTATATAATTATTCATATTCTGGAGAACCAAAAAAAAAAAAACACTTCTAAAATATATTCAGAATCTTTTTGTTATCAGCTTCACTGGACCTGACCGTCAGCTTTTAATCCAACGCTGGATTTTATTATCAAAAGTAGTGAATGAGTGAATTCTTTAACTGGAACCTTTGTTCATCGAAATAAAACAATATCATCCATTTAAAAAAATTATAATATTAAACAAGTGGATAGGAAACCAATTTCAAGCTATTCGCTGCACTGCTTTTTTCCCAATGAGCCGGAAAGTCGACAAACCCTACAAAACCCGATAATTACAGAGGAGGCGCACACACGGACGCACACAGACAGACACACACACGGGGTGTCCCACCACAGGCTGTTTCCTACGAACCCTACAGGCATGTCAACAAGCCCCTTTGGGCGCCACACGACCAGAAATAAGAACTTTCCCAGAATGCATCTGTCCCGCCGCCTCTGCCTCTGACACTGTGGCGATGTTGGCCGGTTGAGGTTTCCAAATATCTCCAAACGTCATCACCGCCACAGAACTACAGTGTGCCTGAGTATCAGTCATTTTTACGTACATTTGTAAGAGAATTGAATAAAAATCACTCACTGCGCGTCAGGAGAAGGATTCTCACTCCTTCCTTCCTCCCAGCTTCTGCTCCACCGCGAGGTGACCGGACGACACATCCCTGCGCCCGTGTGTTCAGGCCTCAGACCGGCACAGGTGTCGCTCACATGACCACGCGATCACACGGTCACGTGATCTCACTCTGACACTTCAAAACAAAACAGGATGCAGCGGTTGGATGACAGCATGGCATTTGAACATGTGTTTTTATTGCTGGGAAAATAAAGGCAGGAATTGATGGATTGGAGCATATTTGTGTCGTATTTAGCTCATGCGTACAAACCACACACAGTCCCAGGGGACACTTCTATATGCTGGCGGCGCTGAGCCATGAAATCTCCTTACACACACACACACACACACACACACACAGTGGTGAAAGTGACTCCTCCAAACACTAATCGTCACCAAAAATAACTCTCTTGATCATCTTCCGCAAAAAGGCCACGGGACACACGAATCGCTGAGAGCCGACACCGACCCAGTTGTGTCAAAAAAAGAAAAAAGGCGACAGGTAGACAGATGTGGGACATGGCTAATGACAGGGAGTACATTCAAATTAGAAAGACAAATAAGACATGAAGACAGTTGCTAACTGACCCGAGTATTTAAAAGGATTTTTTTTTTTTTTCCCTCCCCTGGAAAACACACGTCAGCTCTGATTTTTTTTTATTTTTATTCCTCAATATTTGTGTACATTAGTGTTCGTCCTGTTCCGCTGAACAAAGCTGCACACACACACGCGCGGATTATTTTATTCATATTTATTTGAAAACAACAATCCATTTTTTCCCACTTCTCCTGCGATTCCTCGTTGCGGCGGGGGTCATACATGATATTTGTATTAATTCCACGGAACACCATCACAAAGGTTTTCACCCCCTTTAAATGCACATTTACCTTTTTTTTTTCCTTTTTATTTGAGTTTTGTATCGTTGTCATTTTCTATACAATGACTTGTGCTTTGATTTTTTTTTCTTTTTTTTTTTTAGAGACATCATTGTCATGATAAGTGTACATAACAGAGGGAGGGTGGAAATAGAAAAAAAAAACAAAACGAGTGGTAAGAAGAGGATATACTGGTCGAATACACACCGATACAGGATACAGAGATACACACTCACATTGCAACCTGCCCGACTATCCACCCCAAAAAAACAGAGGAGCGATGGAACGCCACCTCCTCCTCCTCCTCCTCCTCCTCTTCATCCCTTCTTCTCCCGATTTGGGGATTTACAAGAACGATATGGGCTCGCCTCGCAACAAACTCACTCTCTGCTGGTGAGTGGCAGAGATTTGGCCAAATATTGCTTAGCTTCCCGTTGGAGGAGGCGGAGCCTAAAGCATCAAATCTATTATTATTCGTATATTATTATCTCTTTTTTTTTTTTTTTAGGTTCAGAGCCAATCTCCGCTTTAACACTTTCATTTTTATTGAAAAGAAAAAGAACGGATGAGAGTGTTTGGACGTGCGTAGAAAAAAAGAAATATAAGGTGCATTTTGTGTGTGTGTGTGTGTGTGTTTGAGTGCGTGTCAGTGGGTTGATTGCCGTGGCAACGATGTGCATGGATGCCAAAGAAAAGTTTGAGTGTGTGTGTTAAACATGTGGATATTTACACGGACTGGAATGTTTCCCCCCCCATTTGGACATCCCATGTTGTCATGTGACAGGAAGTGGAGTTACCTTTTCATTAGCGTGATGTTGGCGGCTGGTGTCAGGGAAGGAGTGTGTGTGTGTGTGTGTGTGTGTGTGTGTGTGTGGGAGCAGAATGCCACGGTGCAAGTAGGCATGTTCATTCATTAATGCTGAGAATCTGTGCCGCATGAAAAAAAATTAAAATAAATCACAGCAGAGAAATGTACAAAGCAAACGACCGTCACGTTAATGTGAGGAAAGAAAAAAAAGAAAGATAGATGGATAGATAGATTCTATATTCCCTACGTATTCATATGCTGGGTAAATATTCTGCTAAATCTTATTCTAGGTGTATATAGGGTGCTGATCTATAAATAGGTCTAGACATATAAAGCCATATTACAGTGTACATATCCGGGCCCTCCAATGTCCGCCTTCGCCAAAAATCCCCCATGCGTCACATAGAAAAAAAGGCATCCACGACATTTAAGAAAAAATGTACAATTTATGAAACATTGGTAACAATAATAAATAGTATTATAGAATTGCCGCTGTACACCAAAAAAAGCAGTTTTTCTTTTTCAAATTTCACTCATATAAAAATATGTTTTAGTGCAACCGTACATAATAGTAATATTCATCACTTCACATCGCTTGTCCAGACCTTCTCAAGGCGGACAGGAGGAGAAAAAAAGGAGGAGAAGGAGGAAACGGCATTGATTACAAAGCATGACGATATTGTATTTACATCTGACTTCCTGCTTTGTTTGCTTATCAGAATATAAGCCACAACCAAACAGACTGGTAAAGAAAAGGCACACACGTTTCTGTCCAATCGCCTTGTTTTGTGTTGACGTACCGTTTAAAAAAAAAAATGATTTTTTTTTTCACTTCCTGCTTTTGGTCGGCTATCGGCCTCCGTACGTGTTTAACCGTCTTTAAATAAGGAGGTGTCCGGTAGCTCCCGTGTGCAGCACGCTGCAGAGGTCCGTTTGAGTTACGTTGAACATTTCTTCGTGTGTGTGTGTGTGTGTCCACTGAATTCGAAGTGCGTCAAGTGTGTAGCGTGTGCAAATGTTTTTCTCTCTCTGTTGCACTTCATCCCTTCCTATTTTCCACAGAATCGAAGCAAAGCCAAATCCGCGGTTTCTCCTCCACCTCCTGCTCCTCCTCCTCCTCCTCTTTTTCTTCTTCTGCAGCTCTACGACGCATCTTTGCTCCGCTTTGTGCTTTCTGCCTCCCTGTCGCACCCCGGGCTGGGCGGGTGAGGGAGGGAGGGGGTGGGAGGAGACGCGGAGGAGGAGGAGGAGGAGGAGGAGGAGGGGTGAGGGAGCGAAGGATGTGGAGGCCTGAGCTCCAGGCCGATAAAGTGCTGAATCCCAGGAGGAGAGGAGGAGGAGCGAGGAGACGACGGGGAGCGATGGCAATCAGAGGAGGAGGGAGGGGAGGAGGAGGGAGGAGCTCCTCCTCCTCTCTGTCCCGCCTCCTCAGAGTCGATGCAGAGGGAGGCGATGGCCTTGGTGCAGGTCTGGATCCTCTCCTCCTGCTCCTGCCTCACCTCTCCTCCTCCTCCTCCTCCTTTCCTCTCCTGCGAGGAGGAGGAGGAGGAGGGGGGGTGAGGAGACGACGGCTCCCTCACCCACTCGCCCCCTCCTGCTCCTCCCCTCTGGGCGAAGGAGGAGGAGTCATGGGACAGCGGGGTGGAGAGGGAGGTGGGGACGGAGTGGACCATCTGGATCCCTCCGATGGGGATCATGGGGTACGGCGAGCGCACCTGGAGTTAAAATGGATCAAAAACATTTTAAATTAATAAAAAAAATATATAATATATATATATTGAATAAATGTCACAACAATAATAAACCAAGTCAAACATTTAAGTGGAATAAATGACCTGGAGTTGAGAATGAAGCGGAAGGTGACTGAACAGGACTTGGTGAGGGGGGCTGGACCGGTTGCCACGGTTACCGGCCTGGCGCGGTTCCTCTCGTGATGGCGAGTCTGGACGAGGATCCTGGAAAGGCAAGAGGAAACGCGTGAGGTCCAAGATCCGTACACACACAGGATGAATAAGTCCTCTTTCAGAGACAGAAACAAAGATGGCCGCCGTCTCCTGCGGCATCAAACACATTCAATAGAAGCTGAGTGAATCTCTCACCGTCTCCATGTCTGCGTTGGACCTGGGACGTCCCAAAGACACAAAGTCTCCCTGTCCCATGGTGGGCCTCAGGCTCCTCCCCCTGCTCTGCTGGCTGCAACACACACAAGATCGTTATCAACACGCTTATGGATTTCAGACTTTGACTAAGCCCCGCCCCCTCTCACCTGTGGTGGTGCAGGTGCGGGTGGAGTCCTCTGCGGGGGGACAGGGGCCGGATCACGCCCCTGTGGCGACCCCGGGGTGAAAGGTCGCGCTTGTAGTCCCTCCCTCCCGGAGACAAGGGGCGGGACAGGGGGGAGGGCAGAGACAGGTGTCCCCTCCGGGGGGACAGGTCCCGTCTGTAGCCCCCCGCCGCCCCCAGCTCCCTCTTGGGGGAGATGTGACGTAGGGGGGAGACGTCCCGTCGGGGCGACAAGTGTCTGGGGCGGGGCGAGAGGTCGCGGCGTGGAGAGAGGTAGCGGCGGGCGGAGGGGGAGGAGCAGGGGGAGATGGGGGAGGGGCATCCGGAGCGGTCCAGGCCGGGTGAGGAGAGGCGGGAGGAGGGGGAGGACAGGTCCGAGGAGGGTAGGTCTTCGTCCATGGAGGAGGGCGGGACCAGCAGCCTGCCGCCCTGCGCGCCTCGCTGGTACTCCTGGCCACGCCCCCTCGGGTCGGTGGGCGGAGCCTGCGGCGTGATGTGGATGCTGGGCACGGTGGTGAAGTAGCCGAACAGGGGCGGCTTGTGGGCGTGTCCCAGGAAGTCGGGCGACGAGTGGGAGGCGGCCACGGCCGTGATTGACAGGGCGTACGGCTGCGGGCTGGCGGAGCGCGAGCGAGTCTTCGGCGTGGAGTCGCCGTCGTAGTCGTCCTCTTCGTCATCGTCGTCGTCCACGTCGTCGCCGTCTTCGTCCGAGTCGTCGGCGTCGGAGAACTGATGGTCGGCCATCGCGCCGCGCGAAATCTTCTCTGACCTCTGACCTTCATCTGTCCCATCTGCAGGGAGGAATTTGGAAAAAGAACGTGAGGAGGAGGAAGGGTAAACAAACACACAGATATTTGACTCTTTCTCTCGCTGACGGAAAATAAAAAAAAAATAAACTGCGGCTTTCAAAAATTGTTCCTGGAAAACTTGATGGAAACATTTGAATAGGATATAATGACGGTGGACTGAAGTTTTATTTATTTTCCTTTTTTTTTTATTTGTGAGGATGAGCTCTGCTTTCCATTACACTACACACTGTGTGCGTTTCTGACTGTGTGTGTGTGCGCGTGTGTGCGTGCGCCTCCTTTACCTCCTTCGTCCGCCTCCGCGTCCTCCACTGAAGACATGGACACTCCTAACTCCAGACACTTTTTCATATGAGCCTTGGACTTCATGTGTTTGGTCAGGTTTCCTATAAAAATATATAAATAAAAACATTTAATGACCTTTGACCTTTGCTTTTTGGACTGGAAATAAGGAAGAGGGAGAAATGGAAACAAAAACCACAAAATTAAAATGTTTATAAATGATACGTGATTTATTCATCATGTAATGCTATGATAAAATGACTCAACCTGGTTTGAACTTGGCTGGTTGTATATATATAAAAAAAATAAATAAGATAAATGAAATAAATAAAATAAATAAAATAAATAAAATAAATAAAATAAATAAAATAAATAAAATAAATAAAATAATAAGATAAATAAAATAAATAAACGTGATTTATTCATCATGTAATGCTATGATAAAATGACTCAACCTGGTTTGAACTTGGCTGGTTGTATATATATATAAAAAAAAAATAAAATAAATAAAATAAATAAAATAAATAAAATAAATAAAATAAATAAAATAAATAAAATAAATAAAATAAATAAAATAAATAAAATAAATAAAATAAAAATAAAAATAAATGAAATAAATGAAATAAATAAAATAAATGAAATAAATAAAAATACATGAAATAAATAAAAATACATGAAATAAATAAAAATACATGAAATAAATGAAATAAATAAAAATACATGAAATAAATGAAATAAATGAAATAAATGAAATAAATGAAATAAATGAAATAATAAGTTTCGCCTATTAAAGGGAGTCACCTTTGGTTTTGAAGGCAAAGTTGCAGAACTTGCAGACGTACGGCCGGACGTCGGTGTGCGTGCGGATGTGTTTCTTCAGCATGCTGGGCTTCTTGCAGCGGATGCCACATTCCTCACAGATGTATTTCCCTCGTCCTCGACCGCGGACGTAAACGTAATCCTCGTTGGATTTATACCTGGGAGATGAGAGAAAGAAAAAAAACACACTCATGACCATCTGGGTTTTTAACAAAAATGATAATGCAGATTAATGCCCATTTTTTGTGAATCTTTGGATCAAAATGACCTGAAAAAAATGATTCACGTCAAAGTAGGAAAAAAATAAAAATAAATCTCTGCTGTGAACTGTAAAACAGATTTCTTGATTTTAAGCGCTTTTAAATAATAACCACAATCCACCTTATAGTCCGACTTATTCTTTTGCTGCATTTCCCCCCCAAAAAAAGGAGGATTCAAGTGAAAGAGCCGACGCTTGGTGTGTCCAACAACCACCGACCACCACTCAGACTCCTCTTTTTTTTTTCCATCCCGGTCTGGTTCTTTTTTTTTTTTTTTTTTTCTCCAGAAGGCAGGAAACAGAAAACTAGCGAAAGCGTCTGGTGGACGGTGTCGCTTCCTTTTCTCCCGGGCCTCGGGTATCAGCTTCATCGCGTCGAGACGTTTACACAGCTGCGGCCACGGTTATGAAAATGAATTATGATGATGATTATTTGGTTTTTATTCTCACAGCACACGGTAAAATCATAAAGAGGATTCTCTTACCAAAACTCCCCTCTGCCAAAACCGGCTTTTATCTCTTGAAACATGCTTTAATGCGTGTGCGTGTGCGTGTGTTTGATTTCCTGCTGCTTGCATGCATACTACACGTGTGTGTGTGTGTGTGTGTGTCTCGTTCCTGTCGGCTTTTATCCACTTATTGCTTCTAAATTGTCCTTTGGGGACAAAAGAGAATGACTTCACTGTCTGCGGCGTTTAATAACTCCTGTGTGTGTTGTGTATATTTGCATGTGTGTGTCTGTTCCAGTAGCCTCTACTATAAGCCCATAAAACATTATGATGCTGCAGGAATGTGTCTCACGACAGGGGGCGTGGAGATTTGGACTCCCTCAGCCTTTTTTTTGGACCATTATAATGTTCAATGAAGACCAAATTCCTGAGTTGTTGTTTTTTTTATGTATGAAAAAAGCTTCCTGCGACTTTTAACAACTTCACACTTAATCATTCAACAGCTGATTTGCTCCACTTCTGTCCCACACACCATTTTTATAGTCATAAACTATCCAAAGTTGAAAATTGCAGGTACGGACGGGGAGACCTTAGTGGTGCTGACGCCACGGTTGTGAGTGTGTGCGTTTTCTGGACCTACCCGCCTTCGAAGATCTTGATGCGCGAGGGTTCGGCGGCGGACTGTTTGACCGACACCTCCTTCTCCACCTGCTCCTCCTTATTGGAACGGTCCCACGACACCACGCCCTTCATCTTCCTCCCATAGTGGCCGACGTCCACCGGCATCAGCTCCGGCTTCAACTGCACAGAGGGGGGTGGGGGGGAGTCAGAGCTCAAAGGTCAGAGGTCAGCATGAAGGTCGGAGCGGACCGTTCCTAAACCTCCGAGAACCTGAAGAAGAAGACGTACCTGATCAAACCTCAGCTTCCAGGCCACGGACGACACCAGTTTCCCTGAAGTGGGCGGCGACATGGCGGCGGTGGTGTAAACCAGATTGGCGTTACTCCTCTGTTTGGACCTGAGCAGGGCCAGCGATGCCTTGGTGCTCAGGTCCGGCGGGTTGGGGTTGTAGGAGTTGACGCACCAGGAGCTGTAGATGGATCCGCTCAGAGCCGCCGGGCTGCTGCTGGGTTTGGTGTATTTCAGGAAGCACCAGCTGACTCTGCTGGTGGTGCGCAGGCTGGGGAACTGGAAATACTGCTGCACCTCGGAGACCTCGTCGAGGAGCAGAGTCCGGCCCGTGGCGGGGCCTGATGATCCTGCGCTCTGATTGGCTGCGAGCACCAAGACGCCGGTGGGGGTTTTATCGCACAGCGGTTGCTTTGCGTCGTCATCGTCGGACGAGGAGGCCATTGACTGCGGGGACGCGCTGGCCTCTGGAGCCGAATCGTCCACGTCCAGCTCCTCTGGAGAGTCCCGGCCGCCAGAGGTCGGAGACCTGTCGGTGATGATCTGGAGCGGAGGCTTGAAGCTCTCCGCCCGCGGGACGTCCGGTAGGTGTGGGGCCGAGGACCGAACAGGAATCACAATCTTGTTGGCGCCGGGGAAGTCGCCGAGTGGCGAGGAAGAGAACCTCCTCTCGAATGAGTCCATGGGGCTTTCGCTCTTCAGTCGGACTCCTCGCCGTAGCCCCGGCAACTGCTCCGCCTCGCTGACGCCTTCGGTTCCGCTCAGCTCCACGGCGCTCATCTCCTTCAAGATCTGCCCGTACATCCGCTCCTCCTTCACTCGCTTCTGCTGCTTGGTCTCCATGAAGAACTCCCGGGAGCTGGTGGGGGAGAGCACACGCTTGCTGCCGCCCACGCCGGACCCAGAGGCGTCCGTGGTGGAGATGGTTCCTGAGGTGAGCGAGAGCGGGATGCCCGTGTTCAGCCGTTGCTCCGGCAACGCATCCGAAACCGCCCAGGGAGGGTATCGTAGCGCTGATCCGTCCGTCTGTCCCAGGAAGTGCGACAGGTTGAAACCTCCTCCGATACTTCCTGGTGGTTGGCCACTGGGAGGAGCCCCGCCGCTGTTGTCAGTGCAGCCTTGCCTGGCTCCGGCCCCGTGCGTAGCTATCAGCTGACTTACACTGGTGTACATAACACTACCGTAAGAGGGCACATGGGTTTGGAGCCGTACGGGAACCAGCATGCCAGGCAGGGAGTTCTGGGGTCCCAGGTTCTGCGTGGCAAAGATGGGCTGGACCTGCTGCAGGATCATGGAGGTGGTGGTGGTGGTTGTGGTGGAGGGTTTGGACAAACCAAAGCTTTGCTGCTGCTGTTGGGACAATGAGGAGGTGCGGCACGAGAAGGAGGCGGGGTACATCTGAGAGCTTGAAGGTTCGGATTTCCCATCCTGGGACGGTTGTTTGTGAAATTCATGCGGGTGTCCAGAAGGGTGTCCAGACGGGGGTCCTCCCGGGGACCTGAGGTGTAGTTTTGGGAGCTGCTGGTGTCTGGGCGTCTGTCCCGCCTCCTGACTCCAGAACTGACCCGGCTGCTGGAAGGAAAGGAAGGCGGGGCCACTCTGGTACTGCTGCATCACTTCCTTGATCATGACCTCGTGACCCGGATGCTCTCCTTCAGAGGACGAGCCCTGAGCCTGAAGACGATGCACCTGGGACCTTTTATAGAGCAGTTGAATAACAAATATCATTCACCCTCCCATTCCTTCACATTCGAGTATGAGCAGTTATTTGTTTCCTTCTTACCGGCCATAGAGTGGTTCGTCCTGCAGACTGTCCTCACTGATGCTCTGCTGGAGGAGGTGCTGGTGGTGCGGGTGAGATCCCATAACTGTGCGTAACAAACGCAAATGTTTTATGTGTGTTCCCTTCTCAAATATCTTTTTTATTTACTCTTAATATAATAATAATGGCATTACAACACAGATTAAAACTGAGATGAAGACTCACCACCAGGTCTCTTGGTTCTGATGGTAACATCGCTGATGTGGGCGGAGCCTGAAGGTCCGGACCAGGCACCGTGTTCCAAACTCTCCTGTTTGATGGACAGCTCTGGACCGCCTGGATCTTGGGTCACCGCCTCTGGGTAAACACTCAGTGACGCCTGGAGGAGCAGGACAGGTTGGTTATATTGGTGCTCGACCTAAACTTCAAATAAATCGTTTTTTCACGATCACGATCACCTGTCGGACGAGGTAACCACGCCGGCGTTCCTTCATGGCCGAGGCACTGGAGTATAACTCTCCCTGTCTGGAGAAGGACAAGCTCCCGTAGTCGAAGGACTTGCTGCGCATTTCAGGCAACTCGGTGGGCAGCGTGCAAGGGGCCTGCTCCGAGGACGACCTCCTCATCTCCCTCTGCTGGTGGAGGCTGGAATGACCGCTGCCAGGTACGGTCAGGAACTCGGACGGCTTAGCTCCACCTCCTGAGGCTGACGAGTCGTCCTGGTTCACAATCGCAAGAGAAAAACATTCAGCATTTTATTTTTGACAGAGAAGAAACAGGACGCCTTTACAACATAGCCATGCAAGAAGACAATATTGTACCTGTTTGGTGGGTGATGCAGACTTGAGGCCTTCATCTCTGTCGAAGGACATGGAGAAGGAGGAGGAGTGTGACAGATTGCTCTCCTGACTGGGACTGCGAGAGAGACTGGTGCAGGTGGAGTCAAAGCTCGACTCCCCGGAGGAGTGCTCCATGTCCGTCAGGCGCAGTCTCTTCTTCTTTGGTGGGAGCTTCTCCGATGGCATCTGTGAGAGCGTGTCGCTCCTCTGAGGCAGCTGGAACTCCTCCACCGGCTGCTGTTTGTCAAGCTCCTTGGTCGGCAGAGCGTCGGTGTCTTTCTCTGGCTTGTCGGGCTCCTCCGTCACCCTGATTTCGGGGACTTGGATGTTGGGTTGTCGGACCAGTTTGTGCGGGATGTGATAGGGTTGTCCTGGCGAGGCCGGAAGAGAGGAGGGGTCGGCGTCGCTCTGCACCTGCTGCTCCATGCTCTCCCTCCTCAGCAGGGCAGATTCAGGACTCAGAGCGTCCTCGAAGATCTCGGAGTCGGACTGCTCAGCCGAGTACTGGCTGGACGGACCTTTTTCCAGAGACTGATATCCCGGATGCTCGAAAGACTCGGATTGCTCAAAGGAATTTGGCCGGCTGAGGGAGTTGGTGTGTTGGATGACCGATATGACATTCCCCGCCGCCTTCCTGCCCTCGCAGTCAGCAAACATTGCGATGTCCTCGGAGCACATGCTGGCGCAGGTGTCAAAGCTGTCGGATTGGCTGTGAACGCTGAGGGATCCTTTTCCTGTGGGCGTCGCCCTGGCACCGTCGAGGCTGTTGTGTTTGAACTCGTAGTCCCCGATCATCTCCACGGAACCACTACAGCTGCTGTCGCAGTGTCCGGGGCTGTCGTCCTCGTCCCCGACGCTGTTCTCTTTCCTCCTTTTCCTCGTGGCTATTTCCGACATGCTCACTTTAGTACCGTACGGGCTGTAGGCGACCTGCTCCGGTACTCCCGGGCTGCACTCACCCATTTTCATCCCCAGCGACGAAGCTAAACTCTTGGGCATGTGTCCGTAGCCCTCGGCCTCTCCGACGTGGGCTTCGGCCGAGTGTTCAAACGCAGCCTGTCGCCTGAGTCTGCGAAGCCCCTGTGGGGAGAACACATCGTCCGAGGCAATCATCTCGTCGAAGGAATGGCTCCCGCGGATACCCGGAGGGACACTGAGGTTCGACGGGGAGGAAGTTGGCATAGAGTTGCTTCTAATGAGGGTCCCTGAGTCTGACGGAGGTTCCAGAAGGCCAGTGCTGCTTTGACAGGGTCCAGTTGGATACTGTTTCGGATCTCCAGAGATTCCCACGTCCCCTCTGAAGCAGATATGATCCTCAGCTATTTTCCCCATGTCCAGAATAGCACCTGATTGTGTTAAGCCGACCAGACTGCCCGGGTCCGCCCCCGCCATGCCCACTGTGATGGACTGTCTTGATCTGGAGTTGGGTCGGTAGTACCAGGTCCGGCCAAACATGATTTCTTCGTACGTCTTGACATTAGCGTTTGGAGGGCTGATTTGCTGCTCGGCGCTTTCAGAGCGCGAGAAGTAACCAGAGTCTGTGCTACCTTTGCTGTGAGGACTCAGAAGGTTCAGGGACTGGGACATGACGCAGTCGGCGTCCTGGCCCTTCTTCTCCGTCAGCCTCAGGGCCAAACGCTGTTTGATGGAGGGGGAGTCGTCCAGCGAACGTGCCCTGCCGCCAACCTGGGACCCCAACATGTGATGGGACCCCTTTATGTCCTGGAAAGGTGGACACTCCATGCCCGTGGAGGGGACCCCACCGGACTTGGGGACAATGAGAATAGGCACTTTAATAGATCCCAGGGGCAGCTCTTCAGCCGAGTCGGCGTATGCCGGCTCCACGCCACCTGTGCAATGAGGAAGACATAGTGAGGAAAATCATACAAGGCCAGGTTGGAGTGCATTTTTTTTTCTTTTTTTAGAAAAATTACCTGTATTCTTGTCCGTCTCAAAGGAGATCTGTGGGATGGGCATGTCCTTGTCCATCAGCATGGTGGAGCCTTCCAAGCCTTCCTCGTCCGTGTCGGTGCTCTGTTCTCCGTCCGAGTGAACCTCGGCGTCGCCAACTGGCGAAGCCTGGTCCGTGTCGCCAGCACGCGCCATCGCCAGCTCTGAAAAGGGCACCAGTCCGGCCTTGATGGCGTGCGCGTGGGACTTGCGGTGCTTGTAGAGGTTGCTCTTGGTTTTAAAAGAGAAGCCACAGGGCACGCACGGGTACGGCCTTTCGCCGGTGTGCGAGCGGATGTGCTTCTTCAGGACGCTCGGTTTGGCGCACGCCCGACCGCAGTAGTGACAAATGTACTTGCCGGGCTTTTTCGGCTTCTGCTCTTTTTTGCTGTACCCTTCCTCTCCGGGCTCGGGGCCCGACTGAGAATACTGTCCAAAGGAGCTGGGTAGGCTGGGAGATTTCTGTCGGGGGAACCTCCCGCCCCCGTGAGGGTGGGCGTGTCCCGGGTGTCCAACGGGGTAAAGGTCATCTGAGGGCAACTGGCCAGCAAACGGCCAAGCGTGGGGCTCCAGTCCCGGCTGGGGTTTGGCTCCTGAGAGGAACCGCTCAGTTTGGGGGTGCTGCGGGTACGGTTGACCCAGCTGGTAGGAGTATCCTCTGGGGAACCCCTGAGCGAAGGGTCCCTGGGGATCTTGCGATGGCGGACCACCTACCGCTCCGACCGCAGAGGGGCCGGACAGCAGCTTCCCAGAATTCCCTGTGATTACATATTTCTGCTGAGGTGCCGAACCCACATTTGCGCCGCATGGCAAACTCTCGCGCTTTTTCAACTCCGGATCGGCAAACGAGCTTCGCTTGGCGTTGGCGGAAGGTTCCGAGGCCCACTTCCTCTGCAGCGACGCCTTCTCCTTCACCGGCTCCTTACTGGAGGATTCTCGAGCCTCCATTTTCCTGAAGCTCGTCTCTGGGTCAGAGGATGGGGGGAGTCGAAGGAGGGCAGGTACAGGAGTGGGGGGGGGGGGGGGGGCCCCAGCCCCCCAACACCAGCTCCCCAATCCACCAAACATGGCTGAATCTCCGAGGGCTGTTGACGAGTTCACAGGAACAGGAAGTGACCGTCCATTGCGTAAAGAGGCGGAGCTCAGGGCCAGGATGGAAATGGGAGTTAAAAATCTTTGTCTCTTTTTTCCATTTTGTAAACACACGACTGTCAGACGCTGTTTTTCTGACGGGTTCATCTAAAGACAGAAAGATCCTGGAGTGTTCTGAAGAGAGAAAAAAAAAAACATAAATACACAAAGAAAGATGGCGAATATTTGTGAGTTGATCCAACAATAATGAAAATGCGAATAAAAATGATGATTTAAAATCTAAATAATCTAAAAAAAAGAAGAAGAAGAAAATAGTCATTTATCATTTATAATGATAAATAAATAAATAAAAATGGAATATTCCAAATACTGACTTTTCTTGAGATGAAAGTGCTTGTTGCTCCTTTTTAATTCAGTCTTCTCCCCAAAAAAACACCTGCAGCCAAACAAAAGAGGAAAAAAACACTTTAGTTTCAAAAATGCTGCGTTGGTACGATCCTTTCAAATGCACAACATTTGAAGTGACATGTTTCTCTCCCCACACACTGTACAGAACATTCTGATATGGGAATGTAAATGTCAGTGATTGCTCAGTTGGAATCCATCTGTGCTTTTTCCGCCCCCCCCACCTCCCTTTTTTCTCCCCCCCCCCCCCCCCCCCCCCTCGCCTCCTCCTCCTCCCTCCCTCCCCTCAGTGAGTCACCCATGCAAACAAACCCACGCTGTTCCTAAAAAGACACAAAGGCGCATAAATAACTCGCAGTGGAAGTGACGTCGTTGTGTCATAATGTGTGTGGGCGAAAAAAGGCCGAAGAGTCCAACAGCTCGCACCTTCGCTTCCTCCGAGCTGGTGATGCACTCCGTACACACACACACACACACGCACTGGAACACACGCACACACAAAAGTACACACAGGCGGTACGTGAAGGCATCGCAACTGCAGAGCCAGTGCATGTGTGTGTTTCCGCTGTTTAACGTTTCTCTACCACATCAACACCTGATAGCAGACACACACACACACAAACACCCCCCCACACACACACACAAACAAACACGCTGACAAACACACACACACCTGGTGAACTTGCAGTTTTGCTTTGGAATTTTCCCTTGCACACATAAACACACACACACCCAAAGGCACACACACACACACACACACACACACCCTGTGCTGTAAGCAGGGCTCCGTGACGTGTGCGTCTCAGGGCACAACGTTGGAGCTATAAATAGCGCTTGAAGGAAACATGTATTCTTAGCTGCAGGAAAGTTAACTTAGGGCCGAAACTTGTGTGTGTGTCCCGATGCACATAGTGCACAAACTCAAATACACGCACGCACACACACACACACACTCCAGACCGATTACCTGGGACCCGGGTCACATTACTACATTTTCCATGGTGTGCAGGAATGTGGCACGAAAAACCGTCGGTGTGAAACAATGGTTTTTCTGTTTGGTCAAACTCGGTGCTGATTGGTTCCTGTCAAGGTCAAGGGGCATCATGGGCAAATTAATGCTAATTGTCCTCCTAGCTTAAGTGGCTTTTCAGGCCTTATGGACAATATTGGACAGAGGACGAGTCCAGATTGAGACCGATGTCCACTGACTCAAAGTTGAGTTTTTGAGAAAAAAAAAAAATCACCTCCAGATTCTAAAATCCCAAAAGCATTTCAAAACAGGAACAACAACTACAACCGTCACTGCTCTATTTTGGCCTTGACCAAATTGAATCTCCAAACTCAAAGTGAAAAAGAAAGTTGTTGTATACACTGAAAGCTTGACTCACCGGTTCAAGTTTGCTTCCTGTTTATTGATGACATCATGCAGATCGTTGAGGTGTAAAACAGCGGGGTGACCTCATGTGAAGTGTCTTTTTGGGTTTTGGTAGTGAAAGTCTTGGATGTGTGTGTGTGTGTGTGAGTGGGAGAGCGAGGAGTGAATGGTTTACATAAAGCTTTATTTATACGTTCACACACCGACACAACTTGCCCCAGTTCCTGTGCGTAGGAGAGACACCGCTGGCGGCTGGTGTGTGTGTGTGTGTGTGTGTGTGTGAGCGTGGGAAGTCAGTTGCGTATGGGAGGAGGCTGGCAAAGGGCACGACCAGACACAACCCAAGTTGTAGGTAGGTCAACACAAGCTGCACACAGGAAAAAAACGCACAAAAAAAACAACACACAAACTCAACACCAAGCAATTTATCACACAACGCTATAAATAACCAGAATTATAGAGATAAGATCGACACGCACACGCGGAAATAGAGCCAGGTGATTCGTTATTTTCCTGCTTACAGTATCAAGCCTTATCAATGTTTATTTATTTCGCGCGCGCGGGTGTGTGTGTGTGTGTGTGTGTCACAATCGAGTATTTTAACCGACAACTTCAAACCTGTAAGGTTACATTTAAAAGAACCTGATTACTGGAATCCACGTTTAGGTTTTTTTTTTGATGAAGTTTAAAATAGACACAACCACGTGTGTCTATATCCAACAATCCACTGGATAAACTTGAAGGGTCAAAATCCAAAAAATCAAATAAAAACAGAGATGTTGTATTGGCCAAATGGCAAAGAAGGTTAAAGAAGAAATATATTTTGAATTTTATTTACGGTCTACTTCAAATAAATAATAAAGACCAAAAATAAACAAAAAGCCTGGAGAAATAACGTTTCAATCCGACAGACTGGAAATAAAGTGCACACACAGGTATGGACACACACACACACACACAACCCTGCAGGTGTGTGAAAACCGCGTGGGCATCCATCACACACACTCGACAACACAACGTTGTGCGAGTGAATGGGAGAGTGTGTGGGAGGCCGTTCGGTCCTGAGGCTCTGCTGCCAAAACCAGCAGATAATCGATCAATAATTGTGCAACATTGCTCCGTCTCTCCTTGTGTCATTATAAGTGTGTGCGTGTGTGTGTGTTTGTGTGTTCATCTCTACACAATAATCCCTCTCTCCTCCAGTGTCTTCTCATTTACTTCCAGGGACACATCCAGACGAGGGCAGAGCAGGCCTCTGGTGTAACTGTGTGTGTGTGTGTGTGTGTGTGTGTGTGTGTGTGTGTGGTGGCTGGTTATTCTTAAATTGGCGCGGCAGGGGTGCCACATTCCAATGGGAATGGTTGGAATTCCTGCGACACAAAAACAGAACATCTTTGTGTGTTTGTGTGCCGTCGCTTTTTTAGCATATGTGGCAGATTATGTTTCTAATAATAAAATAAAACCACGAGCAGAACATAAATAATCCGGGAGACTTTCTAGGACAAAGACGAAAGGAGAAGAAGCGAGGAGGCGAGAGAGGGAAAGACGACAAAGGAAGGAAACCAGGGGATTGTTATTCCAAAGAAAGGAAGAAAAAAAAGAGGGAACAAAGGAGGGAGAGATACAGATGGAGAGAAGGACGAATTAAAGCAAACGGTCAGGGAGAGAGAGAGAAGAAACAAGGACACAAAAGATGAGGAAATATAGATAGCAGAGAAGAGGACGAGGAGACATAGGAGGGAATTAGGATGCAAGAGAGGAAGGAAGAAGAAACTTGTGGACCATTGATCAAAAACAAGCAGAATGATAAAAAGACAGAAGGGACAAAGATATGAAGGAAACAGAACCACATGACTTATGTCCTTATGACAAGGACATAAGTGAGGAAACAAGGACACAACAAAGGAAGAAGATGAGGAAACATGAGTGACAAAGGAAAGGGAACAAGGATTAAAACTGAGGAACTAGGGAACAGCAGAGAGGATATAGGTGAAAGGTGTTGTTTTTCGAAATGGGACGAGGCCTTAATAAAGACACACGCACACAGTCGCACGCGCGCACATACACAGTCGCACGCGCGCACATACACAGTCGCACGCACACACACACAGTCACACGCACGCACACACACTCAGTCGCACGCTCGCACACACACACACACAGTCGCACGCACACACACACACAGTCGTACGCTCGCACACACACACACACAGTCGCACGCACACACACACACAGTCGCACGCATGCGCACACACACACACAGTCGCACGCACACACACACAGTCGCACGCACGCGCACACACACAGGTAAGTTCTGGTACTTCGGGTGGTTAGACACTGTGTAAATTATTTAAACATGTTACTAATGGTTTCCATTCAGTGATTAACCACTTTATACAGAGGGAGAGAGAGGGAGAGGGCGAGGGAGGCATGGTGAATTATGGGATGTATAAATGTTCATGTGTACAACATTGGAAATAGAAACATTTAAAATCTCAGCGTCTCTCTCGAGCTCTACAGATTTACATCTGAAAACAACATTTTGTGGTTTGAGAGGAGACCGGTCCAATTTAATTTCGGGGTGTAAACAGAACGTGTGTGTGTGTGTGTGGGTGTGTGTGTGTGTGTG
>JAFBJU010000365.1:82021-89521 GCA_016785305.1 Colistium nudipinnis | reverse complement strand
CACACACACACGCACACACACATTGTACTATTTTCCAAAACAGCGGTTCTTCCACAGCTGTGTCTGTTTGAGCAACATGTTTCCATTTAACGGGGAAAGAGAAAAGATGGAGAGAGGGGGGACGAGGCGAGAGAGAGGGGGGGGTAACAGAGGGGGAGGAGGAGGAGGAGGAGGAGGGGGGGGGGGTAAGGAGGAAGGGGAAAAAACAGGCGTCCTGTTGGTGTAAATTGCCAGTGGAAAAGAGAAGGCAGTCATATTTTCCACAGGACCAGCCTTGAAACTATTACTGAGTTAGGCCAGTGTGTGTGTGTGTGCGCGCGCGCGTGTGGCTTCATTACATTTTCCACAACAGTTTGCAGAAAA
This sequence comes from Colistium nudipinnis, assembly GCA_016785305.1. NCBI lineage: Eukaryota > Metazoa > Chordata > Actinopteri > Pleuronectiformes > Rhombosoleidae > Colistium > Colistium nudipinnis. The sequence goes on along the minus strand of JAFBJU010000365.1, from coordinate 89,158 downwards.
CAGCAGGAAACTGGATGGACAGAAGAACGAGTCCACCGGAGTTTGTCTTAAACCTGTTGAGAGTGAAATAATTTGAATATATTCAAATAATCGATGATATGAATATATTATTGGTGAATTATTCTTTTTTTATGCATTTGAATTTTTTTTTTAAGCAACACTTTAATATATTTAGTTTTGGTTCCTATTTATGGCGATATGTATGTCACATGATCTGGGTTGAGGAAATCTTTACTTCATGTGTTACATACAAAAATAAAAAAGAAAAGAAAATATGGGACGATATATCGATATACGATATATCGATATACGATATATCGTCAGATTGTAAAATATTGAAATCGTTCAATCAGTCCCCTGCATTTTGGTTTTCATCTCTTTCCTCCTCCTCTGTTCTTCCATTGTTAAAACACCTCCCGCAAGCAAAGCTTTTCGCTGAATTTGTGGCCCTGGAGGAGTTTCTTTTTTTATTTTTTTCTCCAGGTTGCATCAGAAACACCGATAATAAGATAATAAGATAAGTCACGCTATGTAGGGCAGAAAATAACTTTGAAACTTTGGCTTCCAGACTGCACAAAACCAAACAGGATCCAATTAGAGCTCCTGTTAGACGGAGAGGAACCGGGGGGGGGGGGGGGGGGGGGGGGGGGGGGGGCGTGGGGGGGCAAAAAAAAAANNNATGCAGGGCCATAAAACATATATATCATCATCTATGGATCCAGGGCCTGAAATAAGCTTTTTACTGAAGGGAATTGTATTCAAAAAAAAAAAAGGGGCCGGGGTTTTTTTTTGTGGAACGGCAATTTTCAAGAGGAGCTGGGTTCTACTCCCCCTAAAACTTTTGGTGTATTATTTACGTGTATTTAAATGACTTCCTGATATTTTGGATGATATTATTAACGCAGATAAAATACAGCAGGCGGTTTCCAGCTCTCGGCTAAATCTCGGCTCCGAGCTCTTAATCTGACACCGTGACCTCCGGACAGGAAATGGCACGTCCTCTAATCCTGGCAAATAAAAACAGGTCGGGACTTTTTTTTTTTTCTTCTTCTTCTTCTTCTTCTCTGGATTCGATTTTCAACGAGCGAGAAGAAAAAACAAAAGGGGGGAATGTTTTTGACGGGAAAACCTTTTTTTCTTCTTCTTCTTCCACGCTGGTTCCCTTCAAACCACCAGCACACTAACTTTTAACGACTTCAACTTTTTGAAGGAAAAAAAAAAAGAGCCCGTTATTTGTTCTCGGTCGTAAAACGTGAGGAGCGGGACGTCCTGTGACGCGACCGGAGGGAGCGGGTCTCGGGGGGGGGGGGGGCCGCGCTTTGTGTCAAATCCACTCGGAAAGGGTTTGGAAAACTTGAGTAAAGAAGAAGAAGGCGATCTGGCGTCTTTATTCCAGAGAAGAAGAAGAAGAAGAAGGAGCAGATTATTCTGGACGCAATGTGGGCGGGTGGTTCCATGACGACCGTCCCCAACACCCGTCTCGCACAGACGCACGCACGCACACCAACACACACTGTGTTCAGGCCGTCCACCCACGCCACGCGCAGGGCTCGGTCCCCTCACTTCCCCAGAGCAGCAGGTAGGTAGGAGGCGCGTGTGCGTGTGCGTGTGCGTGTGCGAGTTTGAGAATTCAAAAGCATGAAGTGCACAGATGGCCCGTTGAGAGAGAAAATGGACCCGCAGCAAACGGCCCATTTCCATGTCACCGCGGTTTTATCCTGAAAAAGAACGGTTTGAAAAGACACTGGTGTGTGTGTGTGCGTGTGCGTACACCTGCAGGAAAATATTTTCCTGCTGCTGATTTGCATCTTTTTTTTTTTTTCCTATTTATTGCCACAACATGCAAAAGACTTCCACGTTGCCAAAAATGATTGATTCATCCCTCCCCGATAGGATCTTTCCACCCGAACCTCGGCTCGCACTCGGGTCACGTCTGTGACACGTTTATCCCGTGTTCCTGAGAACACGGCTGATTTATGTTTCCGCCATATGTGAAACCTGACTTGATCCCGTTCGGAGGCCAGAGCGCGCGAGTGACGCGCAACACTGACGCTGGCTGAGCACACGCACACGCACACGCACGCACACACACACACGCTGGCTGAGCACACGCACACACACACACACACACACGTGGGGTGAGGACACACACACACACACTGAGGACACCACGGGAACAGATGAAGACACTGTCAGCAGCACCTGCTCCTCCCATCATGCTCTCTGCCTCCTCCCAGCATCCTCTCTGCCTCTTCCCATCATGCTCTCTGCCACACACACACACACACTGAGGACACCACGGGAACAGATGAAGACACTGTCAGCAGCACCTGCTCCTCCCATCATGCTCTCTGCCTCCTCCCCTTATCCTCTCTGCCTCTTCCCATCATGCTCTCTGCCTCCTCCCAGCATGCTCTCTGCCTCCCCCCTCCCCCAGGGAAGCCAAAGTCCAAGTGTCTAAGTCTGAGGAGTCACGTGACTCGGCCTCCGCACAAAGATCCAAGCGTTTCCGGACGCTTCTTTTTTTGTCTCTCGCTTTCTCTTTTTTTTCTTTATTTTTTCCCATCCCTCCTTTCTTTTCTTTTTCTATTCCCCACCCTCCTCATCCTTCTTCACCTTTTTTTCTTCCATTTAAAGTTGCACTCTTTGTCATCTCTCGTTGGAATTCATCAGGCCACTCGTTAAGCAACTCTCCTCCTCCCCGTTAATTAATCAGGCTTCCGCCTTAATGAAGGCTCTCCACGCGTTGGACCTGTTTGGCTCTTAATTAGCCCGTTAGCTCCGGGGCTCTGCGCGCCGACAGGACTATTAGGCTCCGCTACAGATGACCTCACTCCATTAATGGAGCTGCTGAAATATTCATGGAGCAGGAAGCAGAAGGAGCGATGAAGACGGAAGACAGGAGACACCCGGGGACCACGCGGAGACTCAAAAGCTACGGCCAGGAGGCTCAAACGCAAATGGTCACCTGACCAGAGTCCCGAGGGCCACGCTGTTGCGTATTTCACAAAGAAAAGTGAATAATATGGCATGCTGTATATTTGGAGGCGGTGTTTCCTCGATTTTTCCCGCCGCACGTTCACGAATGGCATGGAATTTTCTTCTTATATTTCACACGGTGGAAAAGGCCTCTTCAGGATCAATAATGCGATTGGACGGATGCTGGTTGGAATCTGCCGATCTCAGGAGGAAACACCTGGCAACACGCTGAGAAAAAAAAAAAAGCTGCAGTTTCCATTTGACATGAAATCCCTCATTTTGAAGAATTTCCGCGGCGGGATTACGAGTCACTCCTCGCCGGAGAAGCTCAGCAAAAAAAAAAAGAAAAAACTCCCAGAGTCCTTTGGGTGGTTTAAGTTGTTGTCGGGGGAAGTTTACAAAACGCAAATCTCAGCGATTCGGCCAGCTCAGATCTGAGCCGCGAATTCGTCCTCCGCCGGCTGCCAACACCATGAGCTCATTCCTCGGCTTTCCAAATCTTTTCCTCTGTTTCAGAAATCCTCTGGCAGCAAGTGGAACCGAAAAAAAAAAAAAAAAAAAAAAAAAAAACTACACTCAGGGCAGATTCCTAAATGCATAGGAACGAGATGCACAGCTCCCCCTCAAGCCTCCATTCACAAAAGTCCCTTTGTCACCCCGTGTGGTAATGAGAGGAAATGACATGTTGACGGTTATCTCCAGGAATTCAGGAGGGGGAAAAAAAAGCAAGGGGAGAAGAAAAAAAAAAAAAAGAGGAGAGGAGAGAGAGGGAGGATGACGGCACGGACGAGGTATCCACCCGGGGGAAAAGTCAGGCAATGACATCAGGGTGTCGAACACAAACACACACCGGGGTCAAAGAGTTGGGTTACGGCGAGGAGAAGCGGAGGAGGTGCGGAAGGATGGAGGGAGGACCAGAGAGAGAGAGAGAGAGAGAGAGAAGCTAAACAATACAAGAAAGGAAGGAAAGATAGATGGAAGAAGAAGAAGAAGAAGAAGAGGGGTCAACATGCACTCAGTGTTGAGGGACTGGGTGGAACCAGATGGGAAACACATGCTGGGTAACACACACACACACACACACACACACACACACACGCGCGCACACACGCGCGCACGCTCGCACGCACGCACGACCTCCTGACACCAGATGGATGGATGACACTCGTCCTCACACTCATCAGCCGTCACGCACGCACGCACGCACACACACTCACACCACTTTGTCGCCGTCACCCCCCCCTGGGCATTCTGGGAATTTGAGTTCCGAGAGCCCCCGCTCCAGTCGGGAGTTCTTCATAGTGTAATAGCACGAGAATGTTGCATTCCAGTCACGGCGGAGGACGAGGGAAACCGGAGCTTCGCACCACAGCTCAACGTCACATGGCAAATATAATATACATTATAAATATATATATATATTTATATGAAAGTCACATTTAGCTACAAATACACAAAGATTCAATGCAAAATTACTGATGGATGAATAATTATTAAAAAAAACATATTGAGAGAGAAGTTGCAGTGTGTGTGTGTGTGTGTGTGTGTGTGTGTGCGTGTGTGTGTGTGCGACTGGGATGACGCATGGCGCCAAAGCTCCCCCGCTTCCAGAGAAGCCGGGGCATGAGGCAGTTTTGTTTCCATGGCGATGGGGGAACCAGCTTTCAACACCTGTACTTGTCATACCCCGCCGAAAACGCCAAAGTGTGTGTGTGTGTGTGTCGGATCATAACGCAACACACACCCCCCCCCACACGCGCACACACACACACACACACCACAAACGCAACTTCATCATGTGGGGCGTGCACCCGGGAACACGTGGGGTTCCGGTCCCATGTTACACGTCTCGTCTCATTTATGATCAACACGCCCGACCGACAACAGACAGATGTCAACGACACACACAAAAAAAAAAACACAAACCGACACACGCCTGTCAGACTCTGGGATCACATGTTAGATCACAACACGCGCTGACACCGTGGAAGCCGTGTCGACACGGGGCCTCGCACGGGTCCGTGACGTTAGCGTGGAGAATCCCCCTCGTGGCGTCACTGTGTGTGTGTGTGTGTGTGTGTTTTTCCAGTTGTGCAGGTACGACCAGTTGTGGGTCTACAGGGCGTCATCTTTGTGTTGATAAACATTAACATTGTGACACAATTCAAAGGCTTTTTTTTTTTTTTTGTGCGTGTGTGTGTGTGTTGAGAGTCAAACAGCTGACACGGAGAGTTGTTTCAAATATGAGTCAGTGGAGGATTCTGGGAAAAGGGTTGGGTGACGATGACAAGGACTGATGGGAAACACACACACTCTCTCGCACACACACACACACACACACACACACACACTCCAGTGTGCCAGATTGCTATGCATGCTTTGGCAACAACCCACGTGACGCCGGAGCCAACCATGGAAACGCGCGTGAGGAGAGAGAGACGAAACGTTCGAAAAAAAAAAAAACGACGGGAATATTTCATAAAACGACCAGTTGTGGGTCTACAGGGCGTCATCTTTGTGTTGATAAACATTAACATTGTGACACAATTCAAAGGCTTTTTTTTTTTTTTTGTGCGTGTGTGTGTGTGTTGAGAGTCAAACAGCTGACACGGAGAGTTGTTTCAAATATGAGTCAGTGGAGGATTCTGGGAAAAGGGTTGGGTGACGATGACAAGGACTGATGGGAAACACACACACTCTCTCGCACACACACACACACACACACACACACACTCCAGTGTGCCAGATTGCTATGCATGCTTTGGCAACAACCCACGTGACGCCGGAGCCAACCATGGAAACGCGCGTGAGGAGAGAGAGACGAAACGTTCGAAAAAAAAAAAAAACGACGGGAATAAAAAAAAATAAAAATAAAATAAAATTTAAAAAAAAAACGTTCAAAATAAAACTGCACAAATTGAGAGAATACAGATTCCGACTCTCAAAGGCTTCCTCGAAACTAAACCCTGACTGCGACATACTTTCACCTCGTGAGCTCTGACCTTGACCTCATCTCTCGACCTTCGAACCTTCGTCCTCCTGTCCTCATCCTCGAAAAATGTCCACCCCAAAAAAAGGAAAAAAGCTTCGAGCATCTGAAATGAGAGCAGACGCGTCGAAAGGAAGGCTGTTTTTCAAGCTGTTTTTCAAATCCAGTTCTGCCGCTGTGCAAAACCTCCGCAGCCAAAGTGATATTAGTGGTTTATGAAAAATGATGATGGGGAAAGCATCCGCACGTCCGTCAGGGATTCATCCAGCTTCATTCAGCGGACCATGTAAAAGCTCCCTGTCCAGGTCCTTAAATGTGTTTATATTTTTACACATATTTCAAATTCCTCAAAGAGCTGCTATTCATAATCAGCAGAAATCAAAGAAATCCAATTCAGATTTCTATTCAGGGTCCAAGTTCATGTTGCCATCATTGTATCGTGTTATTCGTGAAATCATTTCAAATTTTCGAAGAAATAATCCGCCGAAAATCTCTGTGTGTATATAAATATGTAAAAAAAAAAAAAAACAGTGTCGTCATGTTCACTGGAACAGGCGGCGCACACACGCATGATTATGCCATTATCACTGAGCCAGTGCACGGGTCAATCGAGTGCAACACATACAGAGGTGCGCACGCACACACACACACACACACACAGGTCTGCAGATTCATTTGTGTGAACTTTGCGCGACGTTTTTTTTTTTTTTTTATTGTCTTTATTTTGACGATGCAATATCGAACGCTGACACGGAGTTCTGTGTCTGTGCACGGAGCTGGATTGACGCCATCTTTTTATAACACACTCATTCCAAAGGTGCAGCACAATCCAAATCTGAACGACCCGTCATGGGAGCCAAACACACGGACGCTCCGTTTTCTTTTCTTTCCCGAAACGGAAAAACTCTCCCAGCCAGATTCGCGGGTGTATCGTTGTGTGTTGTTGCTCGGGCTCTTATGGTTGTGTACGCGCCGCATGTATTGTGTTGATGAAAACCACATTTCCCACCGGAGAGAGAGTAAAACCAATCCTCCAAGTTGGGACCCCAAAGTGGGTTCCAGGTTTAGAGAGAGACCGCTGCAACAATATGAGAGAGAGAGAGAGAGAGGGAGAGAGAGAGAGAGAGAGAGGGAGGGAGAGAGAGAGAGGGAGGGAGAGAGAGAGAGAG
>JAFBJU010000365.1:60908-80984 GCA_016785305.1 Colistium nudipinnis | reverse complement strand
GATGAGAGAGAGAGAGAGAGAGAGAGAGAGCGAGGGGGGGAGAGAGAGGTCAGGGAGCTTCTATTTTTATCTCCCGAGTCTCGGTGTCTCGGCTTGAATGGACACAAAGAAGCAAACAAGAGGCAAATGATTTCCGAACCCTGGCCAGCCTGTGTGTGTGCGTGTGTGTGTTGGCGTGTGCACGCGTGCGCGTGTGTGTGTGTGTGTTAGCGTGTTGGGGCACGTAACATATTCTGTTACCGCTTTCTAACATACTTTTCTGCTCCACCAACCACGGTGACTGTGTCAGACCAAAATCATCCGGACTCCTTCCACGGAGGGTAATTCTGCTCCCTGGAATGTGCGTGCGTGTGCGCTCATGTGTGTGCGTGTGCGTGTTCGATATTCTTTTCCTTCGTGGCCGTGGTCACATTGACATTCAGTCCCGTCCTGCAGGAGAAACCATTAAAGATTGGAGGAGAAAAGCTTTTTTTTTGGCCTCCAAAAAAGAAAAAAAAAAAACGCAGAATAAACCGGAGGGCAGCACCAACGAAGAAGAAACCAAATCAAAGCGCCAATCTGCATGACCACAACACGAAGCAGGACGGCCCACCCCTTCGGCCTCCAACGCCACACACCCATCCTTGGGCCGTCTTACCTGGTGGTCCGCCGGCGCTCGGTGGGGTGTCAGGGGCAGGAAGTGATGTCACCGGGTGTCGCGTCCTGCAACACAAACACACGAGCGATGGTGAGCGTGTGATCGTGTGCACCGCAAAAACAGACCAACGCACAAATCTTCAAAATTCAAAGGGTTAGGGTCCACAACAGGGTTTGTGTGTTTTTCTCGATGAAACAGGAGCGCGCGCGTGTGTGTGTGTTTAGGAGGTAGTCCGGTCACTATGGCGACAGGAAATAAACAGGATGTGGTGGAGGAAGTGGTTACCGGAGGTGTTAAAGAGAACTGCCCCACCCCCCACCTCCATTTTTACAATCACACAAGAAGAGAGAGGGGGGGTGGGGGAGGAGGGGGGGGGGGGGGGGGGGGGGGGGGGGGGGGGGCTTTCCATTAATTGGATACATTGTGTCATCCAATGTGGACAGTGGAAAACACACACACACACACACACACATCGCAAGGTCCAATGGATGGAACCCATCAAAACACAGTGTGTCATAAAAGTGGACAGTCACATGTGCCGCGCACACACACACACACACACACACACACACACACACACACACACACACACACACACACACCCTGACATGAAACAGAAAAACAGTGTCATAGTTTTTCCTCCGCGCGAAGAAGCAGAGCAAAAAGGACGACGCGGAAAAATGTCCACAGCTGTGTGTGTGTGTGTGTGTGCGCGCGCGTCTGTGTGTGTAGCACGGCTTTGGTAAAGAGGAAAGAAAAAAAAAAGATCCAGCTGTGGCCGGATGGCTCTTTTATTTTTATTGCTCTATTCCTCCCAACGCTTAATGTACCAGGCATGTTTTACCCATAAGTCTGTTCTGCGTGTCGCTGATGGTTGACCTCAATGATCCCTGCCACGGCACTAAACGCCTGCTTATGTTGTCCGTTGACCTTTGACCCACATTGTTAGAGTGGAAAATAAGCGATTCATCTGACGCCATTAAGCGACAAATGGCTCTGGCGGAAAATGAGAAAATTTGGTCAAAAAAGGATTCTTCCCATTTCCTTAACGTCTATGAAACAAACATTTGTTATTTACAAGTACTAATACCACTCACTTTGTAAAAAAATACACAAGTAATACAATCCATTTCATTAGAATATTAAAAGTATTTTGTCTTTTCATACTCCAGGGTGGAAAGACGGAGGTGAAGAGGAAATAAAGAGGAATCATTTCCGGGAAGTAAAAAAGTCTTTAAATAAGGAAGAAAAAAAATTCCTTCCCTTTTTTCTATTTTTTCAAATTGTTTCCATCTTTTTCCGTCCAGTTTTTATTTATAATTGAAGTCAGACAAACACAACTCTTGTCCCGCCCCTCCTGTCAATCATCTGTCAGGCGTCCATCACATTCAGACACTTTCACACCGTCCAGCTCATTTATTCAAGAAATCAATAATAAAAAAAATATATATATAAATAAATAAATAAATAAAATAACTGCAAACCAAAATAAAATAAAAAAAAATAAAAATAAAACCAAGCAGCCCCTGAACATACTGGTAAAAAATAAAAAACTCATGGGCCGCCACGCCATAAATAGAAAATGTAATTTATTCGTATTTAATCTGATGATAAGAAGTTTAAAGTGGCACGTTGTGATTTTTACGTTGACGCTGAACTCTGAGAGGAGGAAAAGGCCCCCGTTTCATTCCGCTGCTGGGCTGCTCATTACGGAGCCAAACGCACACACACAGACACACACTTCAGCCCCCACCTGACGCAAACACACACACACACACACACACACACATGGACCGCAGAGGAATTTCCTAGTTTCATATAAAACTGATAATGGGATGTGTCCCAGCGGGAGCGGAAAATCCGAGGTGACTTACAAGCCTCCACATTCCGACCCCACACGCACACGCACACGCACACGCACGGTAGAAGCCCCTCCACCGTATTTCTTTGGCTGTGACGGAGGAAGTGGAGGAATCGAACATCAGAGGAGGACCACGGGAATGGAGAGAGAGAGAGAGAGAGAAAACAATACACATAAAGGACAGGAGTGAGGCCAAAAAAGACGGGGGGAGATAAACGAGAAATGAAAGAAATGGGGGAGTAACTCTCCACCTCCTTCACCTCCTCATCCCCCCGTTTGTCACCCTCCATTTGCCAGTATACGTCTCCTCCCATCATTCCTTTCATTCAAATCATCTTCCAACCCTTATTTCTCTCCTCCATCTGCTCCTTATTTCATCCCCCTCTCTCTCTCTCTCTCTCTCTCTCTCTCTCCATCTGTGATCGTCTCCCATCACTCCTCATTACCTCTTTCTCACCCCCCTGTTCTCCACCTCCATCATCAGCCCTTTCTACTGTTTCATTATTCCTCCCATCTCTCATTCTTGACCTCCATGGTTCCCCTGTTCCTCCATCACGTCTTCATCCCCTCCTTCTTTCCCAACCCTCCCTCCTCCTCCACCCGCATCTGTCTCTCTTATGTCATCACTCCATCATAAGGCTCTGTTTGCCAGGCTATGATATGCTGCCACGACCTGCTGTGTGTGTGTGTGTGTGTGGCCCTGGCAGCATTTGTAGCCCAGAAGGTAGAAGGAGCTTATACCTGCAGCGAGCGAGCGAGCGAGCGAGCGAGAGAGAGAGAGAGAGAGATGTGAATGCGGAGTGTGTCGTCAAACCTGGACCTCAAGGTGATACAGCCACCTGTCCTCCTACACCAAGGTGTGTGTTTGCGTGTGCGTGCGCGGTAACAATGTGGGTCAGATGGAAAGACGGACTCGAGGAAGACGAGGAAAGGGGGAGTGAAACCGAATCGCTTCATTTGAATGGGAGACTTTGGTTATCAAAATGGGTTCCATTCCCGTCTGTGCGTGCGGCACTTAACCCTGTTTGAAGCGAAATGGAATCTTTCGTCAAAGGCAACAGGAATTCCACCGCTCATGTCGGAGTTTGGTCCTCCTCCACCGCACCAGATCCAAACACAAAAAGAAAAAAATCGAATCAAGGCTACTCTTCTTCTGCCTCAACAAAATATAAATATTAAAATGGATCCTCCACCACCTCATTTTCACAAACTTTTCCACTTTTTTTGCGCCTTTTAACCATGGCGCTGTGTTTATTCTCACGACTTCCTGCGCAGCAGCCCGGGATTTATTTCAAAATAAAAGCCCACCTTGTTTGACGCGCGTCCGTCTGCGGCATGATCTCCATAGAATATGCAAATGAAAACAATTAAGAACACCCACGTGCCCCTCGCGCGCTGGTCTAAGGTCAATGTAGAGATATTTTACAGCACAGTGACCGTCTGCCGACCTTGACCTTTGACCTCTGAGGTCACACACACGGAGCTAAAAAAGGGATGCATTTTCAAACAGAAACGCAAAAAAACAAACAAATGGCGTTTCACGACCCACAGAGTCGTCAGCCGAGCACACACACGTGCACGCCCCCACACACCCACACACACACACACACGGACACACGTGCACATACCAGGCCAGGAGCAGCACTTCACTGTCTGAGAATTTGTGAATGGAAAAATGGTTTAACACACTTGGCGGTGCGGCAGCCACTTCCTACGCATCTCTCTCTCTCTCTCCGTCCACTCGACCTGTCGCTCTCTCATCTGTCTGTCTGCGCTCCTTTATGTCCCTTTTTTTTCTTCTTCTTCTTCTCTGTTTTTTTAGTTTTTTTTTTTGTCAACCTGTCTGTCTGAATGTCCACCCGTCTGTCCTCACGTCTCAGGTCTGCGTCTCTCTCTGCATTTTCCATTGACAGTATTTCACTGAACGGTCTCAAAAAAACCACACTGACACATTTTCCGCCGTCTCTTTCTCTCCGTCACTGAATCCGCAGGAAAACTACGACGGGTCTGATAATAACACGTAGAAAATAAAAAAAAAAAAACAGAGGTGAGAGATGAAAGGAGACGGAGAGGAAGAAATGAAAAGGAAAAAAAAACGAGAGATGACGAGAGGGGTGAGGAGGGATGGAAAAAGAATAAAAGAGAAAATACGTCGATTTCAAAATAAAAGTGTTTTTCTAAGGTTCAATCGTGAAGCGGCCAGGCATGAAGTGATATAAAAGAAGGAGGGGAAAAGAAAAGTAGAGAAAGGAGAACAGGATGAGAGAGAATAAGTTAAAAAAAAAATGAGATGATTAACCAATGCGAGAAAAAGAGAAGAAATTGAAAATAAAAGCTAAAAGTAGTCAAAACAAAACCAAATGATCCTAAAAGAGGAAGAAAATAGTTGACTCAAGGTTTCAGCTGTGTGCGCGTGTGTGTACACACACTACAGTAACTTGTTATGCAAGAGAGAGCCCAGCAGCAGGACACACATACACACACATACAAACACACACACACACACACACACACACACACAGGATGTTGGGCGTCTCAAAGCTTGAGAGCAGTGATTTACGAGAAAACAGGTTAAACTCAGAATGTGTGTGTGTGTGCGTGTGTGTGTTGTTGTTGTGGAACCCTGTTAATGGAGGGAACTGACACCGGTGTGTGAGACAGTCAGCTGTTCAGTGTGTGTGTGTGTGTGTGTGTGTGTGGGTGTCCACTCTGAGAGAGTGGTTGAGAGGACAGATAGACACACAGCCTCATGTCACACACACGATTTTACCACACGTTGTCACTCACGGCTGCTGCATCGCCACGGCAACGGCGGACGAGGACATCCCCCCTGCTTGGCCACAACAAACCACACACACACACACACACACAGGAAAGCGCCCACTTAATGGACTATAGGAAGAAAGGATGAAAAAGAAAGAAAGGAAGAGCACGGATAAGTAAAGATAGATAGAAATAGAAATCAACGGAGAGATAGACGGTGAACCAACCTGTTCAGCTCTCTCTCTCTCTCTCTCTCTCTCTCTCTCTCTCTTTCTGTCATCGAAAGCATTCCTTCGTTTTCACACTGCCTTCTTCCATTACCACGGTAACAGACACAGCGACCGGCGGATCCTCTCTTTCTCTCTCTCTCTCTCTCTCTCTCCCACACAATCGCTCACTTTCCCTCTCGCTTCCTTACTCTGTCACACACACACACACACACACACACCGACACACACACACACACTCAGGTATAAACTCCCAGTAGGTCCAGTTTGTCATCCATTCATCCAGCCACCCTCCTCTGTCCCTGTGTGCGTCCACTTCTGTGTTTACATCCGAGTGTGTTCACTTGTTCACTAGGCATGTGTGTGTGTGTGTGTGTGTGTGTGTGTGTGTGTGTGTGTAGCAGAGTGGGAGCCCTAGAGAAACACTCCTCTTGCCACAGGAGTAAAGCCCAGGCATGACGCAGAGCCAGAAATAGACGGAAGGGCCCCGGCCGGGGGGAGCGAGGGGCCAACGCACAACGGCACTTCTGCATGGACACACACATGTGTTGTTCTACTGTACACAAACTTTGAATTTGCATGTATCTCTGTGCTTATGTTATAGTGTTTGGTGTATAAATCCTATTTATCTTATTTATTTATATATATATATTACTATATATATATTACTATATTACTATATATATATATTACTATATATTATTAATATATTATTATATTATTATATTATTATATTATTATATATAAAATCAATATTTTAAGATTTATGAAAACCTGTGAATATCATGTATGTATGTAATTAAAAATAAGATAAAGTATTATTTATACAAAAAAAAATGTATATATTTACATGTAGGTGTGTGCGTCTGTGTGTGTGTTTGTTTGTGTGAAGGTGTGTATTGCACATTGTGGTATATTTGCAAACCTCATCACTATGCAGCCTGGCTGCCTGGTTTAACTCTGATGTATACACCATGTATTATGTATGGCCATACACACACACACACACACACACACATATGAGTATCATGAATAATGTACAGGTGCAGCCTGTTACTATAAATAGTCCTGTTAGTACTGTTTAACTTCACATCACACACACACACACACACACACACACACAGTAAGTGCTTTTAATGATTACTAATCACTTTATTTGAAATGTAACATGTGGACACACAAACATGTTGTCTAACCAGGTCAGATAGATATCGGTTCTCTTAACGTCTGCACACACATGTTAAACACACACACACACACACACACACACACACAGCATGAGCTGCTGGTTAGGAAACAGCTGTTGAATCGATGGCTCAGTTTTGCAGATTACATAAATACTCGATCATGTCTGGCTCAGAGTGAAAACGTATAATCCTCCTCGTTAGGATCACTCAGCGCCAGGGAGGAGCCAGGGGCGAACGACAGGGAGCGAGAGAGCAGGAAAAAAAACAAACAAACCAAAAATGGCAAAGTTACGCCGATCCGGAGCCTCCGGGCACGGGATCGTTTTTAAAAAAGATTGAACGGTGTTAAAATACAGAAACTACACATCTGGCAGGACTGGTGGGGTTCATGTTTTTTCCTGTCACGTCACGTTCTTCTCTGGGAAAACGGGAATAACTGAAAACTTTGGGTGCGTGTGGTTCCAAAGATGGCCGACCCCTCCTCCACCCCTCAGACCAAACACGCCGCAAGAAATATTTCGGTTATTCCACATTTGAACCGACTCCGGAGTTTATATAAACCCATTTAAAAAAATATATATATATATATTAGTGTGAATATTGGATGATGTGTAAGAGTAAGGTTGTTGTTGTAATGTTGTAAAGTAACACAACTCGTCTATTCAACGTGATGTGGATGCAGAATACATTTATTCCTCTCCTTTTTTTACCGTATGGATTCCTGCAGGTGTGGATTGGCAAGGAGCGTCAAATCACACACACACAGAGCCAGCAAATATCTGAAAGCATTTTACTGCAAAAAAATATATAAATCCATTATTATAAGTCGTTATCTTGTATTTCCTGCTCTACAGGAAGTGACCCGGAGTGAGCAGGTCAGGAAATTCACCCCAAAAATACGCCACAAACCGTAAAATCATTCAAACCAAAAAAAATCCGGTAACCACGGCGACTCGGGACTTGAATCGGAGGCCGTTTGTCTTTTGTCGCCGTGACGACCCTCCTTTCTTCCTCTTTGTTAATGAGGAAAATTAATTTCCTGAATTCCATCTTTACGGCATTAATATTTGATGATTCAATATGAGCAGGGGCGTCTGTCTCCTTCTTCACTCCTTTAGTTTTTCTTTTTAGCATAAAATATGAATTCAATGAGAAGAGGTGAACTTTGCCCAGATCAAACTAAACCAGTTCTGGAGAATTTGGGGATTTCACTCCTGCGTAGATTCTCCCAAAAAAAAAACACATTAATGTACATGTATGTACGCATACCTGCAAATAACCCAACACGCACGCAAGTGCCCACATGTGGAATGTCACACACACACACACACACACCTCTACGGAGAGCAGCCAGTATCTTAGGAAGAGTTTCCCTGCAGCAAAGCACCATGGGAAACACAATGCGCCCCTGAGACAAGGTGCAACACCCCGGAAACGCACACACACACACACACACACAAACTGACGATTGGGATTTTATTCCACTAAATCTCAAAGGAATGGGTTTGGTGTGGACGATACAGTCCTGGGAATTACCCATAAACCAACACACGTCAACACACGTGTGTGTGTGGCGTGTGTCCACATACTTTTGTTCATATCGTGTCTCTCTCTCTTACTATGTCACTCAGCAGGGTGTCATGTTGCCCGGGGCACCTGTCGCCCCCCGGGGTGACACACACAGACACACAGTTGCACGTGCGCACACACACGCCTGTGCACACACACACACACACACACAGTAGACTTACATGAACGGCTTAGTTCATTTATAGAATGATTGCAGTGTGTATAGGGATCTTCCCACTCATAACAATGTCACACACGCGCATACACACACACGCACGGACACACACACACGCGCGTATGCTAGCAAACCTCCCAGCAGGACGAACAAAGACTAAGTACAATACCTCAAGTTCACCCTCATTAAAGACAATCCTGCCTGAATCTCTAGCACACACGCACACACACACACGCTGTGCAGGTACAGCGGCTGACGTCAGACTTTTAAAGGTTACCATAAACTTCCCTCAGCGGAAAACACAGCAGAAGCCTGATTACCAAAAAAAGAAAAGAAAAAGTGTTTACCCCAAACGTCTGTTCATTAAAACTAACGAGCCAAAGCTCAAAACACAAAGGTTATGGCTGACATTCATGACACACAATCTACACACACACTCAAATCATCGCACACGCCTGACTTCCTCTGCACCTGTGTCAAAATAAAAGGACGGGAGAGAGAAAAATAGGAAGACAAGCAGAAGAGTGAGGACAAAGATGAGGACGAAAGTGAAGATTTAGGACGACAACCACACACACGTTTTTTTTGTTCCCTTTTTCTGTTCTGCCAGATGCTTCACTTATTTATTCACCCCGTCCAAAAAGTACTGTATTGAAACTATTTGTTTTTATAGGTAGATTCAATGAATAGGAATATTTCGCTTAAAAGAGAGAGGGGCCCATGATGGAGCCTTGAGGGACCCCACCTCAATCAAAGCTTCCCCGAATTGAATTGAGAAGCTCTGAAACCTTTACATGTTGTCAAAGCAGCTTATATAAGGAACATCGGTGTCTATATTATTTGTCTGTGTGGGTTTCAAACATGTTTATTGTTTAAAGCTCCATTACCAGACAAGACGCCTTTTCAATGAGGATATAAAAGGAGCTCTGAGCTATGAATATCATGACACATGAGTCTCTACATTTGGACCTTTGGGGTTGTGAGCGTCCCGTCTTCCTGTCCATCTGTTTGTATTTCTGTCCCGGGGTTTTGTCGTCCCGTTCAGGCTTGCCCCGCCATGCTAAAATTACTCTGGGCCGTCCCCAACCGACGTTCCAGTTATGTGTCCGTTTCATGGAAGCAGCTTTGGTCACCATCGGAGACCTCAGGGGTATCCAGTGTAGTGTTACACAGGGAAACCACACACACACACACACACACTCTGCCCGGGTCAGGGTCAAGGGGGCAGAGCTGTCAATCACAGCGGACTGAGCCAAACTAAGCCACCGGCCTCTCCCGGCCTGGAAAGGGTCTGTGAACTGATTAATCAAACTGCCAATTTTAAGCCTCACACTTAACTTCAAAATATTTTTCCAACACTCCCTGGAAATAAAGTCAGCACCGCTACTTTTCCTCCGAATGAGTTTTTTCCATCAACAACTGACCAAAAAGAAGAAAAAAAATTGTTATTTGATCCGTTTTTTCTCTAAAAGACGCGCCGAGCGTCCGTTTATCATTCGGAACGAGGGAGAGGAGACGGAGCTTTTATATCATCGTGTTCTGACATAATTGGGTCAATTTTTTTTTTTATCGTGTTGAGGAAATAGCGACATTCCGAAAGCCCGACTTAGCTCTTCCCAGAATGAAATAAATACACCTGACAACACGTCCAAAAAAACGACCGGACCCAAAATTAAAATCTGTGCTTATTTAAAATGAAGGCTATAGAGCAAAAGCTGCAAATGGTAAAAAAAAAATACTGTTTCACCACATAACGTCTTTTTATTTTAATATTTCAAATTTGTAACCACTGAACCAGTCCTGCTCGTTTTTATAATCTGCTTTTATGACCTGCTGTGTTCTCTGAATCACCAGTTAATGTGACACACACACACACACACACACACACACACACACACTACCTGGAACACCTTTTGTTTGTTGAGGAGCTGACTCTGTGGACTTTGAGTAAAACCAGTTTGTCAGCACTTGTCTCTGTTGGAGTTTCACATTCGCTGTGTCGGCACATTTCTAACTCGTGTTATTTTAACCGTGTGCTGCACATTCAGTTCAGTCTGAGAATTCAAAATTATTATTATTATTTTTTTCTGTGGGGATGCGTCCGAGGCTCTGGGGGAAATCAATAGTGCCAAAGTGACAATCAGCCAGTGTGGAAATGATAAGATGAAGATCTGTATTATCTGCTGGAAATAAAATATGGAAATCTATAAATGAACCAGAGTCCACATGCAAAACTACGATTTTTTTATTTATTTATTTTTTAAATCAAGGCATGAGGTCACTTCCTGTTTCATGTGTATCCTGCTTTTAAAAGATGAGATTACACTGAGGAACTCTGGCTGTGTGTGAGTGGGACAGCCAGCGCTTCGTTAACTAATTAGTGAGCTCGTTTATCTCATTAGGCTCTGATTGATCTGCCAGCTGATGGACTGGCCCTGTGTGTGTGTGTGTGTTGTGCGTCAGATGGAGCGCGCTAATCAATATTAACAACACAGGGAAGAGTTTAACTGTTACACAACCTCATTATCTGGCAGTGGCTGCACAGGAGAGGGGGGGGGGGGTGATTCCAGCGTGACACCAATGTCACCAGAAGGTCAAACTTCCTGTTGGCGCTGGATGGTCACACAACTTTTCAACACAAAAGAAAAACACACACACACACCCTGGCACACACGGACACAGAGCTCGGTTTAAAAACTAGTAGAACTGTTTTTTTCCACCATGTATGTTCGGCATATTCAGCACATTGTAGTTTTTTTTTCCTACATTCCTGGAGCGCGCTAATCAATATTAACAACACAGGGAAGAGTTTAACTGTTACACAACCTCATTATCTGGCAGTGGCTGCACAGGAGAGGGGGGGGGGGGTGATTCCAGCGTGACACCAATGTCACCAGAAGGTCAAACTTCCCGTTGGCGCTGGATGGTCACACAACTTTTCAACACAAAAGAAAAACACACACACACACCCTGGCACACACTGACACAGAGCTCGGTTTAAAAACTAGTAGAACTGTTTTTTTCCACCATGTATGTTCGGCATATTCAGCACATTGTAGTTTTTTTTTCCTACATTCCTTGAACATTTTTTTTTTTCTTTTTTTCACCAAATTAAAAGAAAGAAAAAAGTAAATGAGTGCTCGTCAGCGGGTGAGTCATCCCTGGCTTCCCGACAAAAACAACCATCAGGATTTCTCCTGGAAACAGCGCCGGAATGATTCATTAATGCATTGTGGGAAAATAACACCGCAATAGGAATTGTGTGGTGTGTCAATTTGGTACTCTAGTGAACGTCTCTGATCCGTGCAGCGGCATCATCATCATCATCGCACAGCACGACTCCTCCAGTTGACCAAACCGGGTTCGAGGGGCATTCCACCAATTTTACAACGTCAACCTCACTCAGCACAACGTTACACAACGTGACACCACCGCTCGGGCAATAACGGGGTCACCGGGGGTCAAACTGGAAGTTTGCTCCCATCAGAGTCTGAATATACAGGACTCTGCTTCTTTCATTTCTAATATTCCTTTGAGAA
The DNA here is from genome assembly GCA_016785305.1 of Colistium nudipinnis. NCBI lineage: Eukaryota > Metazoa > Chordata > Actinopteri > Pleuronectiformes > Rhombosoleidae > Colistium > Colistium nudipinnis. The sequence continues at coordinate 69,026 of JAFBJU010000365.1, read as the reverse complement.
TGTATGATGTCTTATAATTACACACACACACACACACACACACACACTAAATATTCACCTTTAGATTTCCCAGTGACGCAACATCTTGGGGAGGTCACACTGAGGCTAAACTTGATCAATCTGTCTTTCCTCTTCTACACACACACACACACACACTTTCTACAATACCACTGCACAATTCAGCATCACATATGCATCCAATTATATAAGAGAGGCTCTTACATAACAAAAACTCGATCCCCTTCTGTGTGTGTGTGTGTGTGTGTGTGTGTGTGTGTGTGTCTCATGCTGAGGTCTGTGGTTAATGAAGCCATCTTTGCAGGGGTAAAACACAGAAACAGAGCGAGAGGAGGAGGAGGAGGAGGAGGAGGCGAGCCAAATATAACTCCTCTGGCCCTAAGGAGAGGAGGACAGAAGGAGAGAAGGAAACGAGGAAAGGAGGCAAGCAAAAAAAAAAAAAAAAGGAAGAAAGAGAGTGATGAAAACGACCAAGAGATAGGCTCCTGGGGCCAGATACACTCATGTGTTCAATGTTAACATGTTCAAATCATTTCTTTGTATATTCAGGAACACACACACACACACACACACACACACACAGTTAACCTCACAGGTGGAAAAGTTTCTTTCCTTCTCACCAGATTTCCTCGATTTAAAAAGTTCAACACAATTCAACACACACGCGCGCGCACTGAGTTCACTCTCGCCAGATTGCCTTGATTTAAAACAGCTCAACACACTTCAACCCTTCAACACACACACACAGACACACACAACTTCACACAGACAGACGCACTAACCCTAACCCTAAAATAGGCAGCACCTCAACATAAACATGACACATATAGCCGAGCCCTCAGCCACCACAGCGCGGCCTCTCTGACACCGCAGACCGAGCGGGAAACCTTTAATGGCCTGAGGTCGGCAGATAAATGACAGACTTTGGTTTTGGAGAGACCAGACCAGGCGGAGTGCGAGTGGGTTCACGTGCAGCGTGTCTGACTGGACCCGCGCGTCTGGATGCACGCGCGCGCGTTAGCATGTTTTTTTTTTCTTCCTGGGTCGTCGTAGCAGCACCACCGCAGGTGCAGGTAAGATTTGTTTTAAAGAAATATACATATATATACACGGTGCTCGTCGTCACGGCAACAACAGTCGTCGCCATCGTCAATTTTCTTGGCACTTTTGCATTTCGCTGCGAAAACATTTCCTGAACTTCCTGTAGACATGTGCCAATGTGGGAAGAAAATAAAATCATCACAACCCCATTTTGTACCTCTTTTTTTTTTTTTACTACTATACAGTACTTTGTATTTTGTATTACTCAAAAACTATTTCCTTCAGGATAAATCAAGTCTTCTCTTATCTCTCTTCGTCTTTATTCAGTCACTCCAGGATGAATTTAAAAAAAAATGAACGCAGCCAATTGGACATCATTTGCATTTCCACCTGACATCAGGCGCTTTTTAATAAATTGGTCCTGACGACAAAAAAAATAAAATAAAAAATGAATACGACTGCACGTGTTTTATGTTTGGTGTCAGCGCTGAAGATTTTCGTCAAAAGATTTTCCTTATTTACATTTTTTGACTTATCTGAATATATTTGCATATATATTTCGGGCCCTGGGCTGAACGCAGCCTGTGTTTAACATCCAGTGGGAATTAGACAAATTTCACTGAGGACATGAGGAGTCTGAGGAGAGACGGCGGCTGACAGCTGCCTCCCATCCTCCCTTCCACTTAACACAGAGGTCTAATATCACCCGCTTGTCAGCCAAATCCTGTCACCGGCACTAATATAGTGTGTATGTGCGTCGCAGCGCGGAAACACACACACACACACACACACAGGTACTTTCAAAAACAAACAGTGAATATATTTAAGTGTCTTCTAATTTGGCCCTGTTGAGTTCAAAGAGGGAAAGCTGAAGACAGACGGTGGACGCTGACAGCCTGGAGGAAAAAAAAGGAGGATCTGTTTAGAGTTTTTTTTTTTGTGGATTTTATTTTTGGTGCAAGGGGATGAAAGAGGAGACAGAGGAGAGGACCGAAGAAGAAGAAGAAGAGGAGGAGGAGGAGTGAATGGATAAGGAGAGGAAAATATGGCAGAGGAGGGAGATTGAGATGAGGATGGCGATGGATGGAGAGATAAACTACCGGAGGAAAAATTATTAAAAACAAGAGAAGAGGGAAGATGGGGGGAAAAAAGGACGGGAAGGAGTGATAAGGAAAGAAAACGGGATGAGAAGTAGAAATTTCAACGAATAATGAGGCGAAATGAAGAAAAGACAAAAATAGAAAGTAAAGAAAAAAATCTAAGGGTGAAAGGATATGAAGAGGAGACTTGGAGAAAGGGGAGAAAAGGGAGGAGGAGAGTTAAACGAATGAAGGAGAAGAGGAAAACTTAAAGTGGAGGGAGAAGAAGAGGAGGAAATAAGAGAGGAGAAAAGAAAGGATATAGGCAGTAAGCAAAGGAGTGGAGACGAGAAGAGAGAGAGAGAGGAGAGGAGGATGAAAGTGAGGGAGGATTGAATCCAGAGATGGATAGACAGAGCTTTGAAGAGATGGAAGAGGAAGAGGAGGAGGAGGAAGAGGATCAGAGGGAGCGTAGGATGAAACAGGAGGGAAAAAAGGAGGCGATGGATGGAGAGATGGAAATACCCTGGAAAAAAAAGGAGGAAAGATAAAAAGGGACAAAGGGGAAAAGTTTAAGTTTGACATTAGAGCGAGACGGGACCAAGACCAGTGCGTTCGGGGTCCCTGAAAACCCCCAGGTTCCAACTTTCATCCCTCTAGCCTTCACTCTTGACCAAAACCCTAACCCTAGTTCCACTGATATAAGGGTCATAAGCCTGGAATTAGGGTTTTTCTAACCCTAACCCTAACCCTAATTCCAGGCTTATGACCCTTATATCTCTGGAGCTAGGGTTAAGGTTTTGGGGAAAGGTCACTGCTACAAGGATGAAAGTTGGAACCAGGGGGTTTTCAAGGACCCCTGGTACCAAAACCCCCTGGTACCAACTTTCATCTCTCTAGCCCTGACCCTTGACCAAAACCCTAACCCTAGTTCCACTGATATAAGGGTCATAAGCCTGGAATAACCCAAACCCTAATTCCAGGCTTATAACCCTTATATCTCTGGAATTAAGGTTAAGGTTTTGGTGAAGTGTCACTGCTACAAAGATGAAAGTTGGTACCAGGGGGTTTTCAGGGACCCCGAACGCACTGGTCTTGGTCCCGTGTCGCTTGGACATCGTGAAGTAGGTCAAAGGTCAAAACGCCCAAAAGTGTCTCGCAGTTTCACCCACTTCCCTATGTCCGAGCGAGACGGGACCAAGACCATTGCGTTCGGGGTCCTTGAAAACCCCCTGGTACCAACTTTCATTCTTTTAGCAGCGACCGTTCCCCAAAACCCTAACCCTAGCTCCCACGGCGGGGGATTAGCACATGCTAACGATGTTGTGCGGCCTCACAGGGTGAAGAATTAGTGCTTTAAAGAAGAGAAGTAAATCCGACGCGACCTGAAAACTCTTTTTTTGGATTTAAGTCTGTCACTTCTTCAGTCAGAAGCGATTAAGTTTGGAGAAAAAAATGTTATACATATAATACCTGGATGAAGCTTTGAGCAGTAAACAACACTAGAGGCCTAAAGGTTTATCGTGAAACTTTTTAAAAGCGTAAAAAAATCAAGTTAATAATAAAATCCATAACGGTGTAAAGTTTTACCATAGTCAAAGGATTGTGCCCCATCTGTAGGGTCACAAAAAGTATTCTACTACAACTACTAAGTTTTCACTTTTTTTTTTATTACAGTGTCCAGTGTATGTGCTTGTTAAATATCACATTCTGTTTTTAAAGCGCTTTGAAAACCCAAACCCTAATTCCAGGCTTATAACCCTTATATCTCTGGAATTAAGGTTAAGGTTTTGGTGAAGTGTCACTGCTACAAAGATGAAAGTTGGTACCTAGGGGTTTTCAGGGACCCCGAACACACTGGTCTTGGTCCCGTGTCGCTCGGACATTGGGAAGTAGGTCAAAGGTCAAAAAACCCATAAGTGTCTTGCAGTTTCACCCACTTCCCAATGTCTGAGCAACACAAGACCAAGACCAGTGCGTTCGGGGTCCCTGAAAACCCCTAGGTACCAACTTTCATCTTTGTAGCAGTGACACTTCACCAAAACCTTAACCTTAATTCCAGAGATATAAGGGTTATAAGCCTGGAATTAGGGTTTGGGTTTTCAAAGCGCTTTAAAAACAGAATGTGATATTTAACAAGCACATACACTGGACACTGTAATAAAAAAAAAAGTGAAAACTTAGTAGTTGTAGTAGAATACTTTTTGTGACCCTACAGATGGGGCACAATCCTTTGACTATGGTAAAACTTTACACCGTGATGGATTTTATTATTAACTTGATTTTTTTACGCTTTTAAAAAGTTTCACGATAAACCTTTAGGCCTCTAGTGTTGTTTACTGCTCAAAGCTTCATCCAGGTATTATATGTATAACATTTTTTTCTCCAAACTTAATCGCTTCTGACTGAAGAAGTGACAGACTTAAATCCAAAAAAAGAGTTTTCAGGTCGCGTCGGATTTACTTCTCTTCTTTAAAGCACTAATTCTTCACCCTGTGAGGCCGCACAACATCGTTAGCATGTGCTAATCCCCCGCCGTGGTATGACGGACGGCTGGCGGCGCTAGCCAGCCGAGCTAACGTTTAAGCCCTAATAATACCCTGAGAGTGAGGCAGCTAGCGCAGAGCTAATCAGTCTTAATGCCACGCATAGGGAGTTAGCCGCGGCTAGCTCGCCGCAGCTAATCCCAGCGACTACGGAAACAGGCCCAATCCCCCGTTTTCGCCAAATATGTCAATTTTTTTTTTTTTTCGGAAACAACTGCAGCGTGGGATTAGGATTAGAGGCAGAGAATAAAAACAGAGCAGAGGAGAGGATGTGAGGAAAAAAAACACAGGAAGCTCTCGTAAAACATTTTAAGGGTGGAATGCTCAGAGATTTCATCTTTTTTTTTATATATACAGAGACCGAGCGCATTTAATTGATATTATTATACACCAATGTATGTGTGTAGCTTGGATGTATTTCTTGTGAAAGAAAGGCGGAGGTATCAAAACGTTGGAGAGTCGACTTCCTGTCGACAGGATGTGAAGTCACAGAAATATCTCGGCGGCTCTTTGTCGCTAAGTGCTCGAGTCTGAAGCACCTGCTGCTTCGCTTTCTTTCTCAGCCGAGAAAATCACAGCCTTCAGTCGGACCACTCCTCCACCTCCTCCTCCTCCTCCTCCTCCTCCACTTCCTCCCACGCCTCCTCGGTCAGAGAGGAACAGGTGGTCTCTGCCCGGGGAGATGTCGGAGGGATGGAGTGACGATGAAAAGATAAAGCCGTCAGAGGATTTAGAAAGAAATAGGAAGAAGGATTTTAATGAACGAGGGATGAATAGCCAGAGAAGGAAGGCCAGGATGAGAAGAAGAGGAAAGAAAGGAGGAAATGAAGGTGGAATAAACTAAAAGATGGAGACAAAAAAAGGGGGATGATGGCATGAAGGTTAGAAGGGATGAGAAGACGAGGAGAGGACGGATGAAGGGGTGGAAGTGAAGAAGGGATGATGGATTTGGTATTACAGAGAGAGAGAGAGCGAAAAGGGGGAGGAGTCCTCCTCTCTTGACCTTGTCCTCCCTCCATTCATCACTCCATCGCTCCTCCACCTGAAGGATTCTCATCCCTGAAGCTGACCTCAGACGTGACCCCGAGTTATGACATCACACTCTAACACGTGTCACGAATGGGATTCAATTTCCAGAACACGGTTCATTTACATATTCTACTTTTTGGATTTTCAGAATTCATAAGAGGAGCGTTGTTCTACTGATGCTTAGGACTCAGGCACCAACCTGCTCCACATTAGCGTGGAAACGATTGCGCAACCATGTGCGGAAAAACACAACGGTGTCCACACACACACAGACACACACACCATGTGCAGGAAGTGTGCAGGCTGCAGAAGCAACAAAGTTGTGATTTGCATGGAGAACGATGCGGAAGCGAAACCGAAGCCCTTCGTTGTACCGCATGGTACATAGACACACACACACACGCACACACACACAAGCGCAGACACACACACGTATTACTTTCCCTGAGATTTGAATGACCAAACAAAGAGCTCGTGTACTTCTGGGTACCTGCAGGATATGGGAACCAAACTAACTGCTGTTGTCGCGGCAACAGTCATATCCCATAATGCCATTCAAATTCTGCAGCCCTGTTATCTCTCACACATGAACACACGCACACTCAGTGACGGGGAGGTGTCATTCATCTGGACACAGCTGCTCAACGACACACACGGTCATCACTCTTTTGCCTTGGGTGCGTGTGTGTGTGTGCGTGTGTGTGTGTGCGTGTGTGTGTGTGCGCGTGTGTGTGCGCGCGTGTGTGTGCGCGTGAGAGAGAGAGACAGTATACAACTCTTCCTCTCCATGTGAAGGGCACAGCTTGCATCCGTCGCACCAAGCCGTGGTCGCCACGGCAACAGAACATACACTTCTTCTTCCACTTCACCTCCAACCTTCTCTCTCTCTCTCTCTCTCTCTCTTTTTTCTAACTTTCTTTATATGAACATACTACTCGTGTGGGGGTGGAAGTGTGTGTGTGTGTGTGTGTGTGTCTAAGTGGGCTCCAGCCACTTCCTGGTCAGCTTGCAGCCAATCAGTGGGCACCCTCACTTTTCAGCGTACCAACTCTGTGGTTACCATGGCGCCTGTATCCATTTGGGCCCCCATCGCTCTCTCTCGCGCTCTCTTTTTCTCTCTCTCTTCCATTTATTGCCTTTTTTTTTTATTCAGTTGTTGTTGTCTCTCGTGGTTGTTTGGAAGCACTTGATTTATTTGTTAATCTTATAAAACTATTCTTTGGTCGTTTTTTTTCTTTTTCTTGCTCGTCTGTTTGACGGTATCTCCAAATTAATTTATATTTAACCTCTTTTCCGCATTTGCACATACGTGTTATCGCACAAATTTGTCATTTCCAAAAAACGCAACAATCACCGTACAATCGGACATTTTCCACTTCCTGCCACTTTCCTTCATCTTTTAAATATAAATATTAAAACACACTGTCTGAACATTTGTCACATTTGTCTACGTCCTCACAGCCCACCGGCAACACATGCACACACACACTGTGTGCAGAGGTCTGCAAGCACCGACACACTTCCTGTGTGTGTGTGTGTGTGTGTGTGTGTTTTGCGGCGATGACACGGTGAGAAGTTTTAAGACTCACACTTGTGTGCTTTGAGGTGCAGATAGTAATCTCTGCTTTACATGAGCTATTTCTGTGTACCGTACGCGCACACACACACACACACACACACACACACCTCTCGTGGCACTGACGTGAGAATGTGGGTGAGAGAGAGAGAGAGAGAGAGAGAGAGAGTCGGTTTGAATAACATAGTTGATGTCATTCTTGATACGAGGCCGTCTGTTACACAGGAAGAGGAAGCGACACGCACACACACACACACACAGACACACGCAATACACTGTCCTACGCTATCCGTTATATTTGCAACGACCCAGACCTTTGACAAATCAAAAATCCCTTAACTTCAGCATTTTCCAGTTTTAAAGAGAAGATGACGCTTTTTGATTCAAAAATCAATAAATATTGCTGCTGTTTGCCCAGGCTGCAGAATCCACAGAAACTTTGCAGCAGAGAAACGTTTCATTTGCACTCCCGGCCGAGGTGACAACTCCGGTAACGAAGCTGGCCGGTTGCCACGACAACCAGCCCGGGAAACAGCAGCCAGAGTAATTCTGGATAAACGAATACGGCTCAACCCTCTCTCGACCGTCCTACCGTCTCTCTCTCTCTCTTTCATGACAAAAGCTCCGGCCATTTTAAAGCATAATGATGGTTATTACGCCACAGAAGGTCTTTTCCCTCCATTTTCTCCTTGTTTTCCGACTTCTCTGGCTTCCGCCGGAGAGATTTCACCTCGAATGACCTCCTATGATCAGCGTCACTTCATTTGATGAATTTAAATGAGCTTATGTTAAGAATGCTCTCATTCTTACGACGTGTTTTGTCTCTGAT
>JAFBJU010000365.1:20908-55908 GCA_016785305.1 Colistium nudipinnis | reverse complement strand
CTCTCTCTCTCTCTCTCTATTTTACACACAGACGCGCGCGCGCGCACCGACACATGCACAGACACGCGCGCGGAGAGGAAACAAACGATGAGCATACGCGATAAAGTCGCTCCCTGTTTCAAAAGAAGTCGCCATTAAAAGCTGTTGTCATTTCCTTTTTTTTTAAGTGAAGCAACACGCGCACACACGCACACAGAGGAACAAGTCTGCGGTCCAACATCTGAGGAATGTTGGGTCACAGAGTGGAAACAAGGAAACACCACACACACACGTACACACACAGGCAGGCACGCACGCACCAACACACGCGCGCGCGCACACACACACACTCTCAGGTGAACCGGTGTGAGGACCGGTGCGTGTCCGGCGGTGGAGCCCGGAGCCTGCACACTCTGCCCGGGTGTCACACCGTCACACCTCCGGCCTCCTGCACATTCCTCGGGATATTACGCAACCCGGCTAATCTGCATGCAATGCGGTGCGTGCCCGGGGTATTCCCCGCGCACGAGCTCCACAAAGGAACAACATCCGTCACAAAACACCCCACCGTGTCTTTAAGGTCATTAAAAATCTTGGTAATAATTATAAATATTCAAATGGTGTGTGAACATGAGCTGTCGTTTTCTTTTAAATCTTACCTTCCGGTTGTCTCCGTCCTCGCGCGGTAAAAAATGACAACAAGCGCCGCCGGTGACAGGCGCTCGTTGTCCGGGCAGGAGGCGCACTGACAGCCCGCTGGCCGGCTCACACGGCCCGCACACGGCGGAGACACGTCCACAGGAGCCCGGGGAGGGACCGGGGGAGAACCGGGGAGGACCGGGGAGGAGACGCGGCTCCGCGGCGGCGGAGGAAAAGTTGAAAATGGAGAGAATCCTTTCCGCGGCTCCGCTGCTGCAGTCAGACACACACACACACTGCGTGTACGTGTGTGTGTGTGCGTGTCTCACTGCGAGTGTGTGTTGTGTGTTGTGAGTGTGCGCGTGTCAGGGTGAAATCAGGAGACACACACACACACAAACACACACAGGGGTTATTCCAAGCGCCACTTCCCAGAATAGCAGCAGCAGAGAGAGAGAGAGAGCGAAAGAGAGAGGGCGTGTGTGTGTGTGTGCGTGCGCGCGCGCCTGTGTGACGTCGTCGGATCCCCCAGCGCGCAACCAGGGCGGAGGGAGGGAGGAGGAGGAGGAGCAGTGGCCTAGGAGGAGGCTCTGTCTGCGGGCACAGGGAGAGCAGGATTCCCCGGTCACCTCCAGAGCGACCTGTCTGTCTGACTGTCTGTCTGAGTGTGCGTGCGCGCGCGCGCGTGCGTCTGTCCGAAACACACAGGACCTGGTTTATTCAATTAAATCCGGCTGTGAGCAGGGGACAGGTTTGAACTTTTCCGTGATTGGTGACGCAGCTTCAGCTCCGATAATAAATCCAGGCGCGTCTCCACTCAGACACAGATCACGAGCCGGAAGCTCTAGTCTTCGCATCTGAGCTATGATCCAAAAAATGTCAAATATGTGTGTGGCTAATGAATCAAAGAATCTTGTACCGGGTGAGGTCATTTTTGTCCGGATGACTTTGTGCCTGTGCGTGTATTATGAGAAGTGATACCGGACTCCAAGATGGCACCTTCACAGTGGTATGAAAATTGCTGGTCCAGGCCTAAAGCCAAAAAAGAGAATTGGAATGCAGCCAAGCGCTTGAAGTGCTTGAGAGTTCTGGATAACAATAACAAGACACGGACATCAAACTTATAAGCTCTGGAACCAAAAAAAAGCTCAAATAAAACTTCATGACAAAACAAAGGGTATTAATGGACAATATTTGCTGAGGTGTTTTTTTATTTTTTATATAATTCACCCAGGACCAGAGCGTCCTACCCAAACCAGAGGATAACAATCACCACGGGTTACTGGAGTTCACTTGACACTCAAATGCAGAGTCAAGGTTTAAAGTCCGAGAGACGACGATAAAAACCACAAAGAAGAATCTGCCACAAATTCAGAGGATCAATAAATAAATACACGATTGATTATGGATTGAATACATGGATAACTCGATGAATAGATGGATTTATAAAAGTAAAAGTGATTTCTGACCTTTCTCTCCGCTCCTAGATTTGAACCTTGGTGTGTGTGTGTGTGTGTGTGTGTGCGTGCGCGTGCGTGTGCGTGTCCACGACAAGTGGATTAAAGTCCGCCATCTTCCTATAAGAGGCTCATTGGGACGTGATCTCATCACCGGTGACCTCGGAGTCCCCATGGCGACACCGCGGCAACAACGTGGTAACCGCGGCAACGGGGAGCTGGCTGCTTTGATCTGCATCTGCTTTTCATACGAAGGCCGACGCCCACAGGAGACACTGACCCTTCTTTCTTTTCCTTTTTTTTTTTTTTTTTTTTTCTGCAAGAGATTTAGCCAGTACCCGACGCTCAACGTTCTCAGGCGCCATCGGTGGGTTGGATTCTCCAGTAAAACGCCTTTAAGATGACTCATCACATTAATAATAATAATAATAATACGCTTTGCTATTTAAGCCAGCTGTCATGATGATGAAGTAGATGTGAGAGTTGTTCACAGACGCCCTTCCACGCTTATGAAACTCAATGACTTTCTTTTTCTTCTTAAATGGCGGTTCTCCATTTTTAATTAAAAAAAAATATATATATATATATATATATTATTGCAAATGTTTACCGTTTTTCACTACTTTTGTCAACTCAACCCATTTCACCTGTCATTGACGTCCTTTTTCTACTTTTAAATTTTTATTCTCTTAAAAAAAAAAAAGCAGCCTTCAGTGTCTTTAAAGTCTCTCAATCCAAGTGAGTTTTATTATGTTTTGTGTTTGAATTGTCGCCACTTTGGTGATTGGAGACACATTAATACAGATATCCTCCCTCTCTCTCTCTCTCTCTCTCTCTCTCTCTCCCCGAGTGTCATTTAGCCCAAGAAGAAGAAATCCTGATTGATGAAGCTTTAGCTCTAATTAATGCTCCTCATCTGAGTTTCAGGGTAAGAAGAAACGAGTGATTCCACCACACACCGACGTGAGTCATGTGTCACGCTCGGAAGATCCAGACTGGAACCCTAAATCCTCTATTCATGATCCGCATTCGCTGAGCAGGTTCAAGAAAAACAACCTGAGGATGAGTTACGGGAACTTCTGTAGAATCCATTACATCACAGAGGTACGCACGCACGCGCGCGCACACACACACACACACACGCGCGCGCATGCACTAAAGCACAGACACAAGGACACACAGACAGACAGACAGGCACACACCAACACAGACATATACGTGCACACCAACACGCGCACACACCAACACACACATATACGTGCAGACACACACACACACACACACACAGGCTGTGGCCTCAGGCTCTTGTCCCGGAGTCGAACTGTAAAGCTCTGCAAGACAAAGCACTTCTGTGACAGCTGACTGATTACTAATGCTTACTCATACACACACACACACACACACTGGCCGCTCCCATTTGCTACCACTCCCAATTGACCACAGATTGACAAGCGAGCAACTTGTGTTCGTCTGACACACACACACACACACACACACACTGTGTGTTATTCTTACGTACATTAACATGTATCTTTCCATCTGCAGCTCTTTGATTCTCTTCCCGCAGCCACATTAATCTCTGTCACTGAGTCTCTCACTGCACGTACACAACACCACACACACACACACACACACACACAGTGTTATCAGATTGATGAGGTGTGGCCCAACTGTTACATAAAAAGGTTCCCAGGCAAAGGTCAAACTACCTGGGAGATAACGGTCACATCTTCAGAGGGTGTGTGTGTGTGTTTGTGAGTTTATGTATGTGTGTGTGTGTGAGTCAAGACAAGGGAGAGAGGAACACTAAAGTACACACACACACACACACACAGTACAATCTTCATTAAGAGCTAAACTGTGCCCCCTACTGGTCAACGTCAATACTATCACGGAATATTATGGATCATCTCTCCTCATTTATTGTTTTACATTTTTTGGGGAATATTTTTCTGAAAAAACATCTTTCTATGGATAAAATAATAATACTAATAATAATAATAATAATAATAATAATAATAATAATAATAATAATAATAATAATAATAATAATAATAATAATAATAATATAGAGATTTATTTGATTTTGTTTGATCATAAATGATCAAAATCGATCTGTTAAATTGTGTGAGTCTACCTACTTACTTTCTGCTTTTGCAAAGTTTCCACTGTGGAACATTTTGGAGAAGGAAACGAGACGAAGAGAGGAAATGTGTTGCTGCCAACTCTTCACAGACCCCACGGAGCTGGCAGACTGTGTGTGTGTGTGTGTGTGTGTGTGTGTGCGGTGGGTGTATATGCGTGCATGTGTTTTTGTGTGTGTATACAGAGGCTTATTTCCACAGTGGGAAACCTTTTACACATGATCTCAAACACACACACACACACAGAGGATTTTTTGACTTTTTTTTTATTTTTTATAATGATCCTTTAAATGAATCCATTTATTGAGTCAATGGAAGAAAATGTGTGTGTGTGTGTGCGGTGGGTGTATATGCGTGCATGTGTGTTTGTGTGTGTATACAGAGGCTTATTTCCACAGTGGGAAACCTTTTACACATCATCTCAAACACACACACACACACAGGATTTTTTGACTTTTTTTGTTTTTTTTTATAATGATCCTTTAAATGAATCCATTTATTGAGTCAATGGAAGAAAAGAGTCAAACACACACTTTGTTGATGGCTTTAGCACAGTGATTAATTAACAGTGTCAAGTAACCATAACGGCCTAATCAGTGTTTTCTTCGTCAAAGTGACAGTGTTATATACTAATAGTAGTCTCAACAATAACAATACACGTGTTGAACATGATTTCAGTATAATTACCTGAATAGATGATCCAGCCATCTTTGTCAATCCGCTCTGACCATGGTCCTCTGCAGATGTCGGAGGAATCGCCTCGTTTCATCACTGGCCTCCTGCCATTAACCTAAAAGAGGAGAGGGTAGATAAAAAAAAAAAAAAAGAAGAATGTAATGGTTTCACACAGAGATACAAATGTTCATGTGATTTAATTCATTTTTACCAGTTAGAACTCGTGCAGGGGGACCAAACAAAAACTGCCCTGTTGGTGTATTTGATGCTTTTAAATACCGCAGTGTATCGCTGGGCATGCTGTGGGCCTGCGGTGGAGAAACCGCTCTGTACGAATCAGGGAGGCCTCCTCCATGTGGCCCGGGGTGCCCTGTGAGATATGACCCCTGTGCTTTATGCATGCTGTGCTTAACAGTTAAAGCCATTTAGCATGGTCTTGTTCGCTTAAAATGGCAGTGGGGGGGGGAAATTAATTTCATGCATATAAAGAAAAGAAAAGAAACTCGGAAATATTGGGGTTAAGGTCAATCAAGGTCGATGCGGCAAATTTCAGCTTATCATTTTTTTTTGACACATGTTTATGTCCATATGCTCCAATATTCCCTCTTTTTCAGCGGAGTTTTTAATCTTCACCAACTTCAAGCGGCAGATTCAGACAGAAATCCTTTTTCAGGTTCTGAACCCGTCCAGATTTTATTCAAATGTTATGTTTCACACTAAAACAGAACAATATATCTCACATTGTTTGCTGTGTTCACAGGTTTTGTCGTACATTGAAACACGGTGATGTGAACGTTGGCTATGTGTCCATCCATCCATAAAAACCTGTTAAGTGTGGAAACAGCTCTACACTTCTGCCTGGGTGCTCAGCGTCGCCGTGGCAACAGCTTTTCTCTTCGCCTGTTGAATCGTTTTTTTTGTTTTTTTCGGTAATAATATCTGTCAGCCTCCTCTCGGCTCTCTCCACTCAACTCATTCAATTTGATTTTTTTTAATGGCTGCTTCATCAGCAGAGCACTCCGGTTCTCCTTGTATTCCCAAAACCAGGTGACACATTAAAATGACACCCATTCTATTTGGACGACGGTTTAGAAAACAGTAGTTCATGTGACGTAAGGTTTGTTTTATTATTATTCTCTATTCTGTATTACATCTTCATTACACAAAGAGTCCACCATCATGGAGGATATATCTGTGCGTGTGTGTGTTCAATAGAGAACCATTATAGTTGTGCTATATTCAATATTTCACAGGTTTATGGACGCACACGTCCGACTGTTGATCTTTTTAAATTTATTTTACTATTTAGAGAGAGAGAGTGTGTGTTTGTTTGCATTTGTGCTTGTAAGTGTTGGTTTTATGGAGAGCCACTATATTTTAGTTTATATTTTATTTCTTGTTATATATTTTATATTAGTTAAATTCAGCTAAAATAGTGGCAACCGCTGTTTATTCATTCAACCAGAGGTTCATTTAACGATCTATATTGTCATAACAATTATGAATAGGCTGTTTTAATACTGATTCACTAAGTATTTATTATTATGATACACACTAAAGTATTCAAGTGTGATTTTAAATATATAAAACATATGAAATGTTTTATATTCGTGTATTTCTTCATTATTTCTGAACAATCTTGTGGCGTACTGTTCTGTGACCGTTGGGATCATAGCTCCTCCCCCACTTACGTCATCACCACAACACGGAAGCAGTGCAGTCGGGGGAGCAGGAGCAGGACCGGGGCCGGAGCATCAAAGCCGGGTTAAAGAGAGGAGCCAGAGCCGGGCAGAGAGGAGCCAGGGCCGGGGTAAAGAGAGAGGAACCGGAGCCGGAGCCGCGGACACGGTGCTGGAGGCCGCTCGGAGGCGCACGCGGAGCCGGGAACGAGTCGACAGAGAGCAGGCATCATGGCGCTGATCCCCTCGCAGGTTCTCCGGGTCGCCATCCTCCTCTCCTACTTCTCCATCCTCTGCCACTACAAAGCTCTGGACATGCCGGCGCACCAGAGCTACGGAGGCAGCTGGAAGTTCCTCACCTTCATCGACCTGGTGAGGCTCCTCCACCCCCGTAGGCATCGTATCATACGCACACACACACACACACACCGAGCGGGAAAACCGGACCGGAAGTACGGGAGCGGAAAGACGGGCACAAGTCACGTGGAATAGGTACAGGTGTTGCGGGACGCGTGAAGTAGGGCAGGTGTTGAGGGACACCTGTAGGGGGACACGAGTAGTTGGACACTTGTAGGTTGACATGTCCTGTGGGACAAATGCTCTTTTAGGACACGTGTTGAGGGACATCAGTAGTTGGACATGTGTCGTTGGCCACCTGTTGTGGGACGTGTGTGGGGTGGACACATGTTGAGGGACATCAGTAGTTGGACACTTGTAGTTGGACATGTCTTGTGGGACAAATGCTCCTTTAGGACACGTGTTGAGGGACATCAGTAGTTGGACATGTGTTGTTGGCCACCTGTTGTGGGAGGTGTGTGGGGTGGACACATGTTGAGGGACATCAGTAGTTAGACACCTGTGGTGGGACCCGTGTAGTGGGACAGGTGTTGAGGGACACCTGTTGTGGGACACCTGTAGGGGGACACGTGTTGAGGGACATCAGTAGTTGGACCCGTGTAGTGGGACAGGTGATGAGAATATATAAAAATAATACAATTGTGCACAACTGATGGGCAAAGCATCAGCTGATCACACAAAAGCCACACACACACACACACACACACAGAGCCGCCATTCATAGTGAACAATGTTGTGTGTCTACACACAGACAAAGGCTCCGTTCAGTGGCAGACTCACAACGTGTGTGTCGTTTACATTCCAGCAACAAATCACTGCAGATCACTTGATTCATGTTTTTGTCCTTTAGTTGATTTATTTTTGTTTTATTCAGTTAAGTTGTTATTTGTCCTTCCTTCTATTTTGGGGAATTGGAATCAAACAGGTTTATGGACACACACACACACACACACACACACACACACACACACACACAGAGTGATTTTTTATTTTTATTGTTTCAAGAGAGAGCGTAAAATAGTTTTTGACAACTGAGTAAAAACAAAAAAGAAGCTTTTATAGATTTAAAGTCCTTTCCCTGTGAGTGTGTGTGTGCGTGTTTGCGTTTGTGCTTGTGTGTGCGTTTGTGTGCGTTTGTGCACACTGGTGAGAAATTGCTGTGTCACATTTTCCACATTACTGCGCTTTTAATGACCTGTGCACACCAGCAGACAGGAAACGGACACCACGACCACCACATCTGGCTCTTGATCAGTGTGTGTGTGTGTGTGTGTGTTCAAATTTGTGAATGAACCATGTGTGTTGTTTTTTTGTCGGCCTCTTAATGTGGCTCCTCTGGAGAACAGAAGCCGACGCTCCATCACGTTAAAGGTCTGATAGTCGGTGTGCGAGTCTGGGAATCATGGCCGTAATGATGAAACCTGCCCGACGATAGAGCTGAATTAAATGCCGGACAAGCACACGCTCACTAACGAACAGGAAGTAGAAGTTAAAGTTGCTGGCCTGTGGTTTTGTGGTTTTGATGGCGGTGCAGTTTTTTTTTTTTTTTTTTTTTTCTGGTTGCTCATCACGTCTCTCAACTCTCTTTTCTTCCTTTGAAGTTTTTTTTTTTTTCTTCTTCTCTTCCTCCCTCCATCTTTTTTAAGTGTCGCGTTAAATGTGTCCCCCAGGTGATCCAGGCCGTGTTCTTCGGGTTGTGCGTCCTCATCGACGTGTCCAGTCTGCTGACGAAAGGAGGCGACAACCGGGAGCAGGAGCGCCAGCTCAGGAAGCTCATCGGCCTCCGGGACTGGATGATGAGCGTGCTGGCCTTCCCCGTGGGGGCGGTGAGCACACACGCACGCACAACACACAAAACACACAACACCCAGACGCACAACAGCACACACACACACACACACATACACTCTCTCTCCTCTTACACTTCAGTTTGCCCCTAAGCTGCTGCACAATGCTTTCTTAAGTTTGGAGGCATATGTTATGCACAAACACACACGACACACACACACACAGACACACACAGACACACACACACACGCGCAAATCATGAATAAGCATATGATACACCCACATACGCATACACAGTTGATAGCTAACTGCCCTGAGCAACCTCAGTGGTAGTTTGATGACACACACGCACACACCAAACACACGCACACACACACACGCACACACACACACACACGCACCTATAGAAGCCGTCTGCTGGCATGGTGCCGTGAGTTGGGCACAGAGTTCAGTTTACACAGGACAAAAGACACCGCTAATGTCTGGAAACCCAGTCTGTGGCCAATGTGGAAAGAGTTTGCGTGTGTGTGTGTCTGTGTGTGTGTGTGTGAGTTGCATACTTGCATGGAGAGCAGTATGTCTTGTGTGTTTGTGCACGCATGCTCGTCTTTGGTGTGGAAAATGGAGGACGCGTGTGGGTTGAAAGCAGAGAACACGCCGGGTCAGGGTACAATGGGGCTTGAACCCCAGATGACCTTCAGGTCATTCCCGGGCGGGTTCTGGCCCGCCACCAGCTCATTGTGTCACCATCGCCAGCGGGTGTGTGTCCAAGGATCACAACACACAGACAAAACGGGATACACCACCCGTTTGAATGCACAGTTATATATTCGAGAGTGACGCGCTGTGATTGAATGGCGACGGCGGGATGGAATGTGAGAAATGGATTCCAGTCTTATTTCTGATCAGGCGGAAGATGTCCTTGTTGTGAGAATAATCTTTGTGTGTCTCCCCGTCAGTTTGTGGTCTTTACCTTCTGGAGTCTGTACCTGTACGACAGAGAGCTGGTCTACCCCAAACTCCTGGACAACTTCATCCCTCAGTGGCTCAACCACGGCATGGTGAGTGTGCGCGAGCGTGCCGTTCTATAAAGAGTCCCTGCTCTGGTCCAGTTTCAAATAAAAACACACAACTGTCCCACACCCACAAACCTTCAGCCCCGCTCGCTACCAGCAATTATCTGGAATCAGTTCCAGATGGGACATTATTTTCATTTTCTTCCTTTTCTCTATTTATTTCTTTTCACTTTTTTTTTTCTTTTTTTTTTTTTAAATAAATCCTCCAACCAGCAGATGAACATATGAAATGACTGAGTTGGGTTTTTTTCTGTTTTTTTTTTTTACATGGAGGTGTCCCTCGACCGTATATGGGATTATTTGACCCGGATTATCCTCCCATTATTAAAGGGATCCTCAGGATTCTGCCTCTGACCCAGATCCCGCCATGCGGTACTTGACAAATCTTCATCAGTGCTCAAAGGGGGGGGCCGGTGAACGTTCAGATTATCGCAGGCGCTCGGTTTTCATTTCCCATCTGGAGGAAGCGAGTTTAATCTCGTCTTTGGACCAATCAGCCATCAGCGGCGTTTTTTTAAATGGAGACCAGGGGGAAATATTTCCAGCCCGAACATGCAAAACCTTCTCGTCCAACTTCCTCTCTGCGTGCGCGCGGCTCATTCCCCTCACACTGCTCTTGAAAGACACAAATCCAATATGTGTGTGTCTGTTCGGTGTCTCTTCTCCAGGAGCTGATGTCAGCGCGAGTGGTTGCTATGGCGCCGTTGCCAAGGACCAAAACAACCAGAACATCACCAAAGTCTGTGTCTGTGTGTGTGTGTGTGTGTGTGTGTGTGTGTGTGTGTGTGTGTGTGTGTGTGTGTGTGTGTGTGTGTGTGTGTGTGTTGTGTGTGTGTGTGTGTGTGTGTGTGTGTGTGTGTGTGTGGGAGATAAAAAAAAAACGTGAGGGGGGGGGCTGGCGGTGCACGCGCACGCCCTGCACTGTGTGTGTGTGTGTGTGTGCGCGCGCGTCCGGTGGTTGTAAATATTTTGCGGTATTCCATGGTATCGCTTTTGTTTGTTTACTCCGGTTGCCGCGGCAACCTGCCTCGCCGTTCCCCTCGGAGGAGGGAGGGGTCGAGTGAAAAAGATGCTGTTTTTCAATAAAGGGCCAATGAGGTCATGCAGAGTGAAGCAGCTGAGATTTACTGAGGTCGTGTTCTTGTTCTGCGGAGGTGAGATGGTTCAAATCAAATCCTCATTGGTGCAAAAACATCTGTCTTGTGTCTGGATGTCTGTCTCCATTTCCTCCAGCGTCCTGAGGACAGAGGTTCAGGGGCGGAGTCGTGTCCTGGTCCTGGATGGTTACTAGGAGAACAACACAAATCCAAACTCGGATCTGGATCAGATTTTTTTTTTTCTGCTGTTTGGGGCAGAACTCGCTAGATTTCAAGTGCGTCCCCCGCGAACCCCGTCCTGGGACCCGTCCACCGCCCAGCTGTGTGTGTGTGTGTGTGTCTTTCCTGTGTGTAGCCTCAGACCAGAGGATGGAGATGAAGAGGGGGGAATTCACTCAGAGACAGAAACCACAAAACCTCAGGGGAAAGAGAGAGAGAGAGGGGCGAGAGAGAATCAAGAGCCGTCTCAACAGAGACTAAACTTAAACACGACCGGGAGACGCAAATTTCCACTGAGGCACTCTGGGTAAAACTGCAGAGTCAGGATGTGTGTGTGTGTAATGATGGGAGGGAAAGCTACAATTTAAGACCCCAGGAGACTCGGTCCTGATGTTGTTATTGCGAGTTTGAACATCTCGTGGCATCCGCACCATCTGATTGGTCGGAGTCAAATTGTCCTTTTTTTTTTCTTCTCCTCCTCTTCCCTTCATTTCCTGAACAGGAAGTACAATAACGTATATGTTGTACTTCCTGTTTGTCGACACTCACTTTCTCTGTGACACTTGTGTTGTCATTAGGCTACAACAGCTCGTATTGATCCATCTTTGTCACACGCACACACACACACACACACGAGCAGCTGTGCTCCTGAGCGTGCAAAGGAGGTCAGAGGTGACAATGATTTTTCTGGTGTGTGCGAGTGGCTCCTAGTGGACAAAGACGGTAGTGCATGTGAAGACAGCCGCCTCTTTAAATTCATTCGGGACAGCTGGAGCAGATATTGACGAATTGATTGATTTCAGGTGTTGATGAAGCGTCAGGCTGCGACAGGTTTATTGATCCGTCGCTGTCTGAAATCTGAGGGTCGAAAACAGTGGCATCCACGCCGACTGTAGCATCAACACACGCGCACACCAGGATCAAACCATTTAAAGTGTCTGTGGCCATTTGAAAACTGCAAATGTATCTTTTTCTTCTTTCTTTCCCCTCAGCACACCACCGTTCTTCCCTTCATCATCATCGAGATGCGGACCACCCACCATCGGTATCCCAGCAGGCTGTGGGGTCTGGCAGCCGTGTGCGGCTTCGGTGTCGGATACATCCTCTGGTTAGCAGCGTTTTTTTAATCACACAAAAAACGTCACATAAAATGATGGTCCATTAATAATATTTTTTTTTTTTATAACAAAACATTTTGAATCACTCGAGTTTTTTTGTTTTTATTCAGAAAAATAATTGCAATCAGTGATTTTTTTTCCACCCCCTGCTTTAGCGGTTCCATCTTCACAGATAAATGTCCCCTACCTGCATGTAAACCGGTCTGTATGTGTGTGTGTCCCAGGACGTGTTGGGTGCACCAGGTGACGGGGGTGTGGGTGTACCCGGTGCTGGAGCGCATCGCTCCTCTGGCCCGGGTCGTCTTCTTCAGCGCCATGACGCTGGTGATCTGTGTCTTCTACGTCCTGGGAGAAATCCTCAACAGCTACATCTGGGACCAGCCGCACCGCACAGGTACACAACACACACACCTAACACAAAAAGAATGACACGCACACCTCAAATGAGTTGATATTTCACTCTCTTTTTATTTCCTCCTCTCAGAAAAGGTCAAAGGTGAGTGATCCTTTCTGGACCGTTCAGGCGAAGGAGAGCGAGGACACAAAAAAAAAATCCTTGACCCGCGCCAGACCATAATAAGTTTGAACTGTATCCATGACAACGACCATAGGAAATACATGAACATCATCTGTGACATGTAGGGATAGATTCTGTTTTAGCTGGATCAAAACTTTTATGGTTTTGGTTTTTTATTCATTTTGTGAAGAACATTAAACATAAAATAACACACACACACACACACACACAGGGAATATGAACACATGCTGAATTCATTCTTTCATAAGCTGCTGAACCTTAGTTTTCATCATGTTTCATTTCATGTAGAAACTAGATGTCGGTCAATAAAGTTTGATTGGAAAAGAACTTGACCTTTGACCCCTGAGTTTCTACACAACACAGTGTGACATGATATTACACTGCTTTAAGAACGGGTTCAACAATGTGTGTGTGTGTGTGTGTGTGTAACTGTCAGTCTGCAAAGAGAGAGTCTGACGCAACGCACACTGCTCATTAGCACTTCCACGCTCTGTGTGTGTGTGTGTGTGCGCGTGCGCGCGTTCATTAACACGTCGACTGCTCCACTGCGAGGTGACACCTTTAAACAGTCAGGATTAATCTGCTCTGCATTCATTAACATAGATGAACGTGCTAATGAGCAGAGAGGTTTTTGACCCCCAACCACAAAAAATGCTTTTATTTGTGATGTCCTCAGTGGTTGTGTGTGTGTGTGTGTTGAGTGAAGAGGATAAAAGACAAGAAACTGAAGGAAGGAGGAAAGTTGTCATGTGGATTTTTTTTTTGTTTTTTTAACTTGTATCTGTCAACTTTCATTTCTCTTGAGTCTTGAGTTGAGCTGCTGCTCCTCCTGCAGACAGACTGAGGGAAATTCAACTCATTTTCCCAAAGAATCAGAGCCCGACGCGGAGAAACTATAACACCATTTATTCAACAACAACAAACATAGAAAAGGCAACAAAAAAAAAAGAAAAAAATCTCAGTCCTTCCTTGTCTTGGGTTTCGGGGCTGAAAGAGAGAGAAGAAATAAAACACACAAAAAAATGATGTCGTAAAAACACTGAGAAGAGAATAGAGGAAGCAAGAGAAGAAAAGATGGAGTGATTCAAAATGGACAAGATAGAGAGAAGAAGAAGAAAGGTGAAGAGCAGATGGTTTCTTTCACCGTTTGGGTTCTCCTGTTTGTAGAACGTCTTCAGCATCTCCACAGCTTCTTCTGCTCTGTGGCCGGAGACGCACTGAACACACGGGGACACACCATCAGATACGTGACGCACGCGTGAGCCCCAAACAGGAAGTAGACAAACTGACGCACACCTGGAATGGTGTCCCGGTTTCAGGTAAATCCGCCAGCGACACGTCCAGAACCGAGCCGCAGCCTCCGAAACGCTCGTTCCTGCAGCCGTACACAACCGCTGGGATGTCTGACAAGCGCATAAGGACCAACACAAACACACACACACACACACTGATCACACACTAAACACACACACTGAGGATACTGAGCAGGCGCAGGGCTGCAGCACACATGATGCACGGCTCCACGGTGACGTACAGGACGGTGCGCTCACACACACTCCTCACCTCCAGGTCGCCATGGCGACACCAGTCCACCAGCTGGTCCAGAGCGACCAGCTCGGCGTGACGGGTCGCCTGAGGGACACGACACACACACGCAGAGGAAACGCCCGTCATGCCTGGGAATTCTTCATATAAATAAATAAACTGGATCTTCATTTCATTCTGAACTTCCCGTATTGTCAAGAGTTTCCTACATTCTTGGTTTCGTTGACCTCGTTTCGACCTTTTCCAACCACCTGGTTGTTATAAACCATCAGACATCCAACAGGAACCTCTCCGCTCTGCAGAGCATCTCTGGCCTGGAGAGACACACACAACAATATTAAATATACATAGTTACTTCATGTATTATATGTTTAATGAATATTTGTTCTCTTGAATGCGTTTTAAGCACGTTTCAACACGAGTTCGGACAAGAGTGGCAACACAATGATGACTTTCATGTTATATCGTGGTTTAAAGTTTAATTTGATGTCTAAAGGGTCATTATACAAACTCTAATAAACGAACTGGTTTATTAATCGATCACAGAGTCACAGTCACGAACCATATCGAACGCGTTGGTCATCCACTTCTCAACATCCGGCTCACTCGGATAAAAACTCGCCGCTGAATCAGCTTTAACATCTTTCTCCGTGCCCATGGAAACAAATACGACAAGTACTGCTACAAGTACTACTAAAATACTACGACTACAAATACTACAAATACTACTACTTAAATAAAACAGTTCAGCCTCGCTGCGACAGTTTGACGCACATTTAATGTACAGGAGGGGGAAGAAAATATTGGCCGAACCACTTCCTGCTTCAGACGCGAGTCTAGACCGGAAGCAATAGAATTATTCGATGGTAAAGATTGTTTTGGGGTTTTAATATATTTTAATCAAATATTTTCAGAAAACACTTCCTTTTGCTGGTAATCATTTATAATTAATATGAACATGGAACATATGGTTGATCTCAGACTGTACTATAGTTGAAAGAAGATTTCAAACTTTAATACGTGCCATCTATTTATACGACGATATGTTAAACAATATTATAGGAACATGTATGGTTTATGTTGCTATGAGTATTTTTGGGACGGACATTTAATTCGGAATAAAATGTGGTCATATCCCAGACAGATCTGTGTTTTATTTTGAAGGAAATGACCGGACGCCGTTCCCTGCGCACTGTGACAGCTGTTAGCATGAGTCACTTTTAGCGTGGAGCTTACTAGAGACTCTCCACAGAATATGAAGGATTCTGCAGTAAATTGACACAAACTGTGATTTGAAACTAAATCTGGTGTTTGTGGAGTTTTACTGAATCAGACTCACGATGTTTTCCTCCGTCTGGAATTTTATTAAACGCCACAAACGGAAGTTTATTTTCACCGGAGCTGTAGTTGGAGGTGAGTTAGGAGCTAATCTGTGTTAGCAGCAGCAAAATGACCCTCAACATGTTCAAATAAGTGCGGTTTAGTCTCTTAAGTTAAATGATAATGATAAGATTCTTAAAATATAATCCAATATGACCTAATGTTACCTAACCGTAATGTTGTATTAATTCGGTTATATGCCTTGAATATCGCTGCTTCACCCACCGCATGTTTTACTGGAGCTGATAACATACTACATTTGAGCTAAACCAATATTTTGATTATTAGTTGTTTTGCACTTATTCAATGATGGTGTTTGTTTGTGTTTTATCTGTATTTTTTATTATTATTAATCAGACATCTTTAAATGTCTAGAAAACGCCGTGAAGCTTGGATTGGCCCTGCATGCTTGAGAAGAGCAAGCATATGTGCTAACTGTTAGCATGCTATTCATTTCACATTATTGATATTAGTATAGTCATTCTCCATGATCAGTTTTAATGCGATGCTTAAAGTCAGTTAAACTGAGCAGGTGACACGTGATTCTTTCTTAAATAGAATCTCGATGGCGTTCAGATTCGAAAAGTGTGTCTCCTGTGCCCTGATTTAACTTTTTCTTCTTCTTCTTCGTTGGTGTCGACCCAGGAGTCTACTTCCTGGGTAAATATGGCCAGAAAAAGCTGATGGAGCTGCAGGACAAGGAGGCCACGGCGTACATCTCTCAGGCACGAAGACAGTTCCACTTCGAGAGCAACCAGAGGACGTGCAACATGACGGGTAACACGGCTTTCTGGGTGCGACACGCATGTTCCCAGGAACAGGATGAGTTGACCTTTGACCTTTGTTTGTGCCTCAGTGTTGTCCATGCTGCCTCCGCTGAGAGAAGCCATCGTCCTCCAGCTCAACTCAGAGAGTCTCACCGCGCTTCTCAAGACCAAGTATGAACACGTTTATAATAATAATAATACATTTATTCTGTAAAGCACCTTATTTTAGTTTCTGATTAAAACCGTCATTATTATTTCTGTACTTTTTCAAAAATAAACCCGTTTTTCACACTTTTACATATTTTTTTTTGAATATCAGATACTAAAATGAAGAATTTTTGCTCATGGTGAACTTAATGTGACGTGTTGCTGTTTTGTTTTTCTTCCTCCACGTCACAGACCAGCCAATAAACTGGAGATCTGGGAAGATTTGAAGATCATCAGTAAGTTGTATTTCTTCACATCTGTATCTGGATTCACGATCTGATCTGATATTGAATCTCAAAAGCTCTGACTGAATTTGATTTGGTGTATTTGTCTTGTTCAGGTTTCACCCGCACCATTGTCGCAGTGTACAGCACCTGCATGCTGGTTGTGTTACTGCGAGTGCAGCTGAACATCATCGGAGGATATCTGTACCTGGACAACGCTGTGGGAAAGAACGGAACGGTGAGGAAAACGTTGATACGGTATATGACAATGAGGTTCCTGTTTGCTGAAGGTGGACGTGTTTTTTTTTTAATTTAAAATAAATAGCAGAGAAGAAAAATGTGTTCTGTCATGTGACTCTCTTTGGCCTTTGCTCAAAGCTGATTCAAAGCGGATTCATTGATATTTGGTTTACAGTGGAAAACAAACTGGATGAAATATTTGTATTATTATTTACTATTTACATGTGGCTATCCTGTGTGTCCTCTCTCAGACTCCTCTTGCTCCTCCCGACGTGCAGCAGCAGTATCTGTCCAGTATCCAGCACCTGCTGGGAGACGGTAAGACCCATGAACTCCCTGCGATCACGTGACGGCATGATTACATACGTGTGTCTCCGTCTGTGTTCAGGTTTGACGGAGCTGATGACGGTGGTGAAAAAAGCCGTGATGAACTCTCTGAGCGGGTGAGCGTCTGTTTTTTTTTAAATTCCCCATGGAGCCAAAATCACTGTCGCTAGTTGTTTTTTTTGGCTCTTCTTTTTAAGTGAACTACATAAGTGTTGTCTTTTGTGTCCAGTGTGTCTCTGAAGCAGAGTCTGTCCCTGCTGGAGTTGGAGCAGCAGCTGAGCTGGATCCGGGCGGAGGTGGAGGCCGGCTCGGAGCGCTCCCCCTCCTCCTACATGTTGGCTGACGACGAGAACACCCTCGCCGACCAGGTCACCGCACGCACGCACGCACACACACACACACACACGCACATAAACTAATAGGGTTGTGTGTCTGCAGGCGTGTGGTTTGACAAGTGACGACGTCCTCACCATCAGGCTCCTGAACGAGACCAGGGACATGTTGGACAGGTAAACGCCGTCGCCGTGGTTACGCTGGTGTTGCTGTGACCTTCGTCGTGCCGATGTGTGTTTTCCCTGCGTTTACCTCAGTCCCAACTTCACCACCGTCCTGAACACGTGTCTGAACCGAGGCTTCTCGCGTCTCCTGGACAACCTGGCCGAGTTCTTCCACCCGCCTCCTGGTGACTCCGCCCCCTTCTGCGCACCTGACAGGTGAGCTGCTGGCGTCGCACGCCTGCCGATCCGGAAGCATCAGCGCCACCCATGTTACGCTCGCGTTAAGCTTCTCAACCGGTGATGTGTGTGTGTGATCATACGTTTGTAACTTTGTTGTGCGTTTCTTTTTGTGTGTCTGTGTGTGCGTGCGCAGTCTGGCTGGGGTCAGTCTGCCTCTGGCCAAGATCGTCCCCATCATGAACGGGCAGATCAACACAATCTGCAGTGAAACTCCGAGTCACTTTGTTCAGGTAAAACCTCTTCAACTATTTTTCATATCCGATAAGATTCACTTTGAAACAGAACTTGACCAAAAAATTCATTTTCAGCAGATTGATAAATGTTCAAAATGAATAGTTTGTGCCTTTGAAATCATCCGAATAAATATTGCAGGACCTGCTGCTGAACGACCAGGTGAAGGAGTTTGCAGCCAACGTCTACGAGACCTTCAGCACGCCGCAGGAGCTGCAGAAGTAGCGGATCGACCAATCGGGAGGAGAGGAAGAGGTGGGTGGAGACAGAGACGATAATAGGCCCCTCCCACCTCTCCGTTTGTGCTCTGTGGCCAGAGACGTGATGGATCATTGAACTGGTGGAGGAGGAACCCGCAGAGCCTGTGAGAAACGGTGCATCATGGGAATTGGAGTCTTGTGTAACCTGGTGATGTTTGAATTCATACCCTGAGAGGAAAGGAAACGGTGAGAGTTTAATATGTCGATATCAGAGGTTTTGGAGATGATTTTAATGGTCACGTGACAAAGTTGTACGTTTTTTTTTTTTCTATAAATGAAGCCAGTCAACAGCGGGATGTGTGAAGGGGAAGCACGGTGGTGATCTTCTTTCTTTTTAAATGATATATCTTCTTTTGTGAGCTCCAGCGATTCAACCCAAAGGAAATTTGTAATGAATGCAAAAGGCCTGATAGTGATCAAGCAACACTTAGTTGTGTGTGTGTGTGTGTGTGCTCTTTTTGTATCATAAGGGCAACAACACAACAGTGTGTTCACTCAATAAAAAAACAATTACAGTTAAAAACACAGATTTTAGTTGGAACTCCTGTTGTAATGGTGCAGTTTAACCAGCAGGTGTCGCTCTCCCACTCGTCACCGGTTCATAGGATATTATGTCGTTACAGGATTCCATCCGGGACAGTACTAACCTCCTGGTTACTATTCTAACATGTACCCAGGGTAAATTAACTTTCAGATTTATTTTGAACATCTTTTTTTGTTGTTGTTGTAAAGCTGTCATGATCATCTTCAACAATTTTCCAGACAATTATTTCTAATGTTCCTTTTTTTTGTGTATAAAACCGCGAAAATGCCCGTTACAATTTTTCTGAGACCAAAGGAACGGCCGAGGCACGTAAACTGAGATTTATGGCTGAAGGGCACAGCTGTTGTCAGTCCAGCTGCTTCATGTTTTCACCAAAGTTTGAATAACATGAATTGGCTTATTTTATTTTATTATATATTTTTATTATTAAATATATAATATTTCATATTTCCTATTTTCAGCCCATCACGCTCTTTCACGTTTCATCCAGGCGTGTTGTTTTTTTAGTTTCAGGTACTTTTACACCTCTGCTGTAATCCTCACCTGGTCCTATTTTTAAGGACCAATTCACTATCTCACCTCGGTGCCACACGGGTGGAGCGAGAGACACGGAGAGGTTATGGAAAGTTTTTTTTTTTTTTTCTCTCTCTGATGATTCAAATGATTATTTTATTCCCAGTTTTGTCCTCAGGAGGAGAATAAAAACATGAACTTTCTGATTCCTCCCTTTCATCGTCCACAGGTGAGAATGTAAAAAAATTAAATAAAAATGTGTTTACATTTTAGAGAGTTTAATAAAACGACCGATGAAATGTATGTTTGTAGAAAATGATTCAATAATAAATAGAGAAAAATTTAATATCCACTGAATCTGTGTCTGAGTGTTTTTGTAATCCAGCAGATTATTGAGCCGACGGGAAACACGGAGGACTCGGCACAAGGAGGGTAAGGTTCTTTTTTTATTTTTAATTGTCATTTAATTGTAATTCATTTTCAAAGTGATGAGTTCAATTAGGAAAAAGAATGAGACAAAAGATGTCACCCTCGTGCGTGCGTGTGGTTAAGCGTGACTCAGAAGATGACCTCATTCTCGCTCCTGACATTTTTCCTTATAAGGACCAAGATGATTTTTTTTTTTTTTCTTATTCTCTCCTCTGTGGACGACCAAATGGTTAAAAGCATAAAATATGAAGATATTAATACATGTGTAAATGGGTTAATTAACCTTGTTAACCTGGAGGCCGATCAATAAAGAACATCTGCTGATTTGTTTATCATTTTTTTTTATTGATTATTTCCAGAGCTGGTGTCACAGAGGGAAACTGTCCACACAGAAACGAATCCTCCTCCTCTTGGTTCCACTGGAGACTTCCACGTCTAATGAGGGTAGGAATTTGAATATTCAAATGTTTTATTCCCATTTACAGCCATTTGAGAAATGGCCAGAATGGTCCGATTTTTGTGGGTTCACGTGCTATTCAGTCATGCCTGAGTCCTTTGACCTTTGACCTTTTATTTGACCCTGAACTGTAGCGGGTCCTTATGATTTCTCAGATGAGGCCCTAAAAGTGTGACTCTGTGAGGAAGATGGGAAATAGCACATTACACAACAACACAACAATCTCAAAGAAGGAAGTTCAACTTTCCAATAACACACACACACACACACACACACACGCACGCGCGCGCGCGCCCGCGCTGTGGGTCAGATGGTTAATAAACAGCCTCATGATGACAGATGCCATGTGTCTGCGATGACTCTGTTTCACGCAGTTTCCACACAAAGCTGCCAGTCAGCCGCCACCTGGTGACTCCTCCTCCTTTACTCTCGACTCCTCCCCCCCGCGAGGGGATCTTTATCTGGCGTCCCCTGAAATAGAGCAAACGTTCACGTCAACACGCCGAATCACGCGGAGTGGCAGAATGGCGGCTTTGTTTTGGTTTTTTTTTAACGAGTCAGAGTCACGTTCAGGCCCAGCTGAGATGGGACGTCCCGCCACGGATTGAACTCTGGAAATCCCCCTGAGGAGGAGGAGTTGGCGGATGTTGTTGTTGACCGTTTCTCACTGTTCACTGAATCCATGGGAGGTGGTGGTTAAAAAAAAAAAAAAAAAATCTTCCATTTGATGAGTCATGCTTGGAGCCGCTTTCATCGTGTAGTTTCACCGAGGAGCTGGAACCAGATGATACTGGATATTGAGTGTGGGACGAATCAAATAAAGAATAAAGCGGATCTGGAATTAAAAGCTGAGGTATTCATATGTGGACCTCTCCCTTTCTAGATTATTGATCCAATACTCGATTATTATTATTAATTGATTATTAATATTATTATTGATTGCATTCTAAACGCCATCTCGACTTACCCTCAAAATGTCTTAAAGCGCGTAATAGATCAAGAAAAAATACCCAATTCATTTATTGAAATTTCTACTCTCTCGTCTTATAGACGAGACTTTAGGAACGATACAAAATGATGTCAAAAAACAATTACTCGAATATGTGTGACTGATGCAATTACTACGTTAATTATGGCTACTTCTGCAACTGCTATTATTCTGCTCTGTTACACCGTTAAAGGAAAAAAACGCCATTGATATATGATTGTGCTTCGTTGCATTGCCATGGCAACCAGACCTGCTGATTTTCTTTTGTGTCTCCACGGATTGTGTGAAACTTTTTTGAGTAATTAAATAACTCTAATGATGTTTTTGTCCTATGAACTTTAAAATAAGAATATATAATCATATAAAGAATGTATATATGTACATATAATACAACAACATTTAATATAAAAAAAATCCAGTGTCTCTATGTTTACATCCATATTATGGTTTGTAAAATGACCCGCAGATACTGGCAGTGAATCATACTCTGAGATCATCCTCCATTTCTCTCTCTCACTTTTCTCGTTTTCTTTCTTCACTCACTTTCTTCCTCTCTGCTCCATCATTTACTGTAACGGTAGTAGGTGTGTGTGTGTGTGTGTGTGTGTGTGTGTGTGTGCGCGCGCACCCCAATACATTATTGATTCCCCTCTGAGCCCAGCAGCTTGTAATCTGTGTGCTGCGCTCTGATTGGCCGGTTGCCGTCAGGCCTCATTACCTGATAACTCGGGGCCTCTGCTGATTGGACGCGGGGAAAATCTCCTTGTTAGGACTTGATGATGACACAGAGTGAGGTCACAGTTGCGGCCTGTGAGGTGATGTCACCTCACCTGAGCCCAGGGAGGCCAGTTGTTGTTGTTGTTGTTGTCGTTTCAAATCAGTGCGTTTCATTTGGATGGAATTGCAAGGAAAGAGATGAGAAAGGAATAAAATGAGATTGAATGAGGAGTGGAGATTCGACGAAGAAGAGCCGAGAGTAAAAAAGGAAGAAATGGGGACAAAAGCGCAATAAAATCAACTTTTTGACTATTTCATAAGCTGCAGACCAGGGGTGAAATCAATAGAAAGTGCTTTCTGCTACTACTTATCCATCATCTTCAATCTTCAGCAGATCCTGGACACGATTAGCTGGAATTGGTCAGTTCATTCATTATTAATAGTCTTGTATTTCTGCCTCATTCTGAGCCTGAAAGTGAGATTTCATCAACTGTGACACAGCAAGAAACCCGAAGTGAAGAAAAGCGATGGAATGAGTCAGCGTTAAATGAAAACTGCGGCGTCATGTGAGGGGGAGAAATAAGGAAAGAAAAATGTGCTTTTCCACAGGTGGGAGAAAAAACTTTATCTGTGGGTTTCACCTGATATGAAGCTTCATGAGAAAACAAAGTTAACGTTTAACTCGAATGAGGAAACGAAAGCGCCAGAGATTCCTCGTCACGTCTCCAAAACAAACATAAATATACATTTGCCGCTATTTTTAAAAGTAGAAGCCAAATGTTCCATATATTTTTTTTTTAGGTCAAAGGTCACTGTGCCGTAGACAGAGCTTTTTTTTTTAACCCCCTAAGTCCGCAAGACAATGATGTCAAACAGGGAAAATGAATGACATTTTATATCTAAAAGGTCAAAGGTCATCTTCAGCCAACAGCAAGGTTTAAATTCTTGTGAAATGAGCTGCGAAGGCGTAAATATAGAGATGCGCACCTTCGTATTAGCCCAGATATGTGGTCTATGGCTACGCCTGTATTTACGCAAAAACATTTCAAATTCAGATCCACTCAGTGATGTCATCCGTCTTTAAACATCAAAGCCCTGAGGGTCACGTATGAGCCAATTAAACATGCGTGTTTGTACGTCAGGGATATTTTCAACTCTCTGTGTGTCTGGCAGCTGCCACAAAAACCCGTTTACACATCCTCTAAAAATAACATCACAGAGCCAGAGAGGATGTGACGCGGCGTGCAGCCCAGAGCGCCGAGGCCTCCGGGGCCTGGGAACGCTGGGAACGCCGGGAACGCCGGGAATGCCGGGAATGCCGGGATCCCTCCCAAACAGAGTTCCCTTTTTTGCATGTTCCTCACTTTCCTCCACTGCGTCTCTGAATGAGTTTAAGGAAGAAAAAGAACCTCGTTTGGACTTTAAAGTGTAAAAAAAAATATATATATATATATATTTTGTAAAATCAAACCTTTTTTTTCCTTTTTTTTTTATCATTATTTTTACTATAACTCCTAAATAGAAAATATTAGATCAATCGTCAAACTCAGAATTGAGCAACAATAAACGGCAACATTAGATTAAGAAAGAGGACTTTTGGAATGGGACGCGGCCCGGACGGAGGTTTCCCCCAGCCCTGTCCCCGTCTGTCAGTCTGCGTGCCCCGGGGTGGAAGTCCGCGGGGCGTGAAGCTGGCGTCGCCGCGGCAACGGCCCTGTCAACACAAACAGAGGAGTTAGTAGGGCAGATTAGAGCCTCCGCCAGGGATCGGACTACACGCAGACAACTGAGGGCTCATGGGAAATCTCTCGGCTCCGCCTCTACGAATATATCATGTGTAAACATTTCGACTTGAAATCGTTTTCCAGATTTATCTTGTGACGACGGTAATCTGAAAGAGAAATGAGTTTTTTCGGAAGTTTGGGCCTCCTTATGGCGTCAAATATATAAAAATGTTCGGAAGTGGATTTGAGGACTTCACGCTAATGGTTTCTTTGATGACTCACCTTCACGTGTTCTTACATGAGGCCTTTGTTTGTTTTTCGATGGTAGCCACAAACACGTGTCCCAGGTGAAAACCTGTGGAGCTTCATTCTCCGGCTCACTCAAAACACCCGAGTCACGGAAACCGGGCGACTGACGGATTTTAAGATAATCACCTGTGACGCAAGCGGGGAAAAAAAAAAAAAAAGTTTGGACTTTTCTTTCGGATTTGTCAGAGTCACGTTTTTTTTTTGATCTCGGGGTGTTTTGCTAAAGAGAAAAAAGCACCAAACGTACTTTCTGTATGTTCAAACACGTTTTATTATTATTATTTGGAAGCGAGAAAGATTTTCAAATAGACATTTGGAGACTTGTTTTTCACTTGAGTTCACAAAAATGAGTTTAAGATGTATAACATTTTTTATTTGACTTTCTCTTCATGATGGCACATTTTCTATTTCCTTCTCGTGGTAGTCATTCATAATAACGATTTATTCTATATTTTCAAGCTTTGTCCGGGAAAGCCCTAGCCATCTATTTTTTAGAAATAATGATCACTCCTACTAAACATGTCTCAGTGTAATTATTTGGATCTACAGAATATTTGGGGTTTGGTCGGGACAGGCCTTTAGAAATGTCCAGGTGTCTTTAAAACTAAAACCTATGAGTGTTTATTTATCTGCTGAAAGATTTCAAGTACAAACAGTGATAGAACTTTTCATTTAAAAGAAAAACAACATCCAAAAATCGATTTCTTTGCTTTATGGAAAGTAGTCCTCAGACGGAAGACGGAAAACATGGGCACGTGAGGAATTTCTCTCCGATTTCTTGTTTATTTACCAATCTAGAAATGAACCTTTGCCAAAAAAAAAAAACGAGAAGTTTCTGAAGCTCCAGCCAGTTACAGGTCATAATTGATCATTATTAGCATAATGTTTTGGTCTATTTAAAAACTTCCTGTTGAACTTCTTCCTGTTGGGAATTTCATATTGTTGTCGCGCGTGTGTGTCATGAAACTAAGGTGAAATATGTCAAGAAACATACCAATGTTGCATTTCGATTTGTTTTTCTTCCTTGGATAACAGTTAGGGTGTAATTAAAACAAATATTTCTCTCTCTATATATAAATATATCAGACTCTGAAACTTCTGCTGTCAGATATGAATCAGATGAAGCTTTGAGGGAGAACGCTCTGTGAATTTCGTTGCGCTCAGAGGTCAAACAGATGAGGTGAAGAAATGGGAGAGCGAGGAGAGAGAGGAGGTCATGGGGGAATGAATGGAGCGATGGAAGGAGAACAAAACAAGTTTGAACGTTTTCTTTTTGATTTATGAATTTCGAATCCAGAATGTAGACCTGTGTTGTCGGCCGCTGAGCCGCTTGAACACAAACCAACTGGTCCGTTCAGCAGATACTGGGAGCTGCTGAATCGGCTCATTTCCATCCAGACTCAGCGGTGGAGTAAACAGCGGGAACAAAACAAAAAAAAAAACTCACTTCATTGACGATAATAAATGTGCAGCAGCGGAAAATCACACAGGGATTTCATGTGATTTTTTTTTTTTTTTTTCCACAGAGCTGATGTGGCATAATGTGTTGCTTTCATAATAGTTGACAGTGTTTGACCTTTGAGCTGTTACACACTTTTAAAAGTTCACACATGACACAACCAACATACTGCAACAGGAAAAAAATGAAAATATTTCCTCAAAAATGCCTTCCGACGGAAAATATAGTTTGAAATATTTAACATTCATTTATTCATATTGTTTTTGAAAGCACCAGGCAACCACAATGACACACAAAAAAAACACACAATCAGAAAAGCTGACACCAAAAGATGCAAAGTAAGATTCAAAAATATATATTAAATAAAACGCCACAAACAGATGATTCTCCTCAAGGTCAAAGGTCACTCTCTGTGTGAGGCTGCTGACTTCAGCCTGTCTCATTATGGTGAATCATAACCACGTCGATCTCGTTTCACATGATGTGTGTCTGTGGCTGCGGAACGTGACCTCGGTTGAAAAAAAAAAAAAATCACAACTAAAAAAGAAACACAGAAGAAGAAGAAAGTGAGATACAATAAAAGTCTAAATGGGTTTCATGAATTAAAGGGAGGTGTACCAGGACAAATGAGTCACCGGTGAAGAGCCAGTGTACACAACCAGACCTGAAGGACAACAAAGTGAAACAACACACAATGAAACCATGACACTGTGCAAACAATGACGAATCCGATGATATAAAATGTGATATTTGATACTCCGGATAGGATAAACTGCAATTGAGGAAAATATATATGATATATATATATATATATACATGTTTTAATTGGTTCTCGAAAATATGTCTTGATTCATCGTCAGACAAATTTGTGCTGTTACGACCTTATCAACAGGATTTATTGATCTGTTATCGCAATCGATCACGCGGGTCATAGGAGAGGATTTACAGGATTAAATCAGCTGTAAACAGAGATTTTTGCTCTCGGCAGATTTACAGGAAGCCAATGAGTCAGATCCAGAGCGCAAATGATCCGAGTCCCAACGTTCATCGCATTAACATCTTGGTCCACCTGCTCCTCTTCATCGGTCGGGGGGAGGGGGAGGAGGAGGAGGACGTGAGGGGGAGGGGAGAGGAGAGGAGCGGTGGGGGTGGAGGGGGGGCTGGGGGAGGGGGGTGTTTCCCGGATTCCCCGTGACAAAGAAAGAGAAACAGAAGAGGAGGAGGAGGGGGAGGAGGAGGAAGAGCTGCTGCTTCCCGGAAAGGATGACGTAATCTGGAGCGTAGAGGAAGACAATAGAATAGAATATATTATAATAACCATTTTTAAAAAAAGAAACCACATCAGGACGAATAATCGTAAATATAATATCTCAAATAATAGAATAAAATAAAATCCAACTTAATAATTCAGTCATATGAAATAACAACAATAATTACAATATTGCAAGTGCTTGCAGGATTGGTTTTATTTTTCCTGTGTGTTTCTATAGAGGAAGTGAACAAGAGCCCCATTCTTCCTCCTCCTCCTCCTCCTCCTCCTCCTCACGTTACGTCAACCTCTTCCTTTCCGGGAAACGAAGCCTCTCATCCTCACGGTGACTTTACCCGGCAACCGGCAGGGAGCCGGGAAGAGACACCGGGAGGATGGGGCGCCTCCTCCTCCTCCTCCTCCTCCTCCTCCTCCTCACCTTACTGTGGGCACTTTTATTTCGTCATCACAACATTTCAACTTTGATTTAAAAAAAATATATATTATTATTATTAATAATAAGTAACGATAACACACACAGGCATCATGACTTTCATCACCAAATTATCTATTTTAACATTGTGGACATTTAAATAGGCATTTCAAAAATTCTTCAAATGACAATTTCTCTTTTTCCACCAAAAAAAACACAAAAACAATTCAAGCCAAAAATACGCTCAAAAACATTCTGTTCATTTCTTTGGTCAAAGGATTTGGTGTCTCCGTCCGAACCCCCTCACAGATTCTTTCTCTTTTCACTTTCTCTTCCCCGAAGCGCAAAGTGGGTGTTTGAGAAAGTCCCTGAAATCCTGAGGCACTTTGGCTCTTTGTGTCACTTTTCTTTCTCCGCCGCTGAGGCCCAAAGGTGAGAAACCTGCAGGTGCCAGTGTCCGAGTTGTTGTGTTTGGATCTCGTGCCCAGATTTCGTTCTTTTTTTATTTGGTGCTTTTTTAGGACTTGTGCGTGTGTGTGTGAAGATACGAGAGTCAGGTTCGTCCCTGAATACCACGATTTATTGACCTGGAAGTACGTTTGTTTTATGTCCCCATTGTAGAAGAAGAAATAACAATCATTTCATAATATACATAATATATCATAATAATCATCATTTCTCGTCAAAGTTCAAGTTATGCAACACGCATACTTTCTAAACTGAGATTCCCACTGGTCCCAAAGTCCTAAATGGCGGATTTTGATACATTTGGATTTGACTACGCGCAGCTGCACTGGCACCAAACGCTTCAAGTATAAAAATAATCATGTGGTGTGAATAGAGGACCGGCTCAGAGATGACTTCACAACTTCGCTCTGGATCGCCACACTGACCTCATAAACTTTTCAACACCTGCCGCGCGTGTGTGTGTGTGTGTGTGTTTATGACTTCCAGCTGCAGAAGTTTCTTCACTGTCTGTCAGTCTAAAAATAAATAAATACACATCTACATGTCTGTACAACGGTTATTTAAAAATATGATAGAGACAAATTAAAATCTTTCTCAATATCTCAGTTGAAGCCATGAAGCGTCTGCACCGTGCGTGACCTGAAAGGTCAAAGTCCAAACAGAAGTAAAAAAACGGGAAGTACAGCTCCGGGTGGTGAGCCCTGACATATTGCACGTGTTACATATATGTTCACATATATGATGTGATAATGGTGGGGATTATAGGATTATATACATTCATTCAAATACACGTTATTGAATGATTGAAGCTCAAATGTAAAAAAAAAAATTAAAAAAAATCCTTTTTGGATATTTTGGATAAAAAACATTTATTGTAAATAAATGATAATAATTCAAATTAAATCACATTTGTGAAACACATGTTTGGCCTTAGTGAAACGTTTTTTTTGTTTTTTTTCTTACTTGTAAACTGAAGAGACTTTTCGTTTCTCAGCAGGGAAACACCGTTGGGTTGATTATTAACCGTTTTATGGTTTTACAGCTGAGCGACTCCCTGGATATCAAGAAAAACACTGGCACGCCATGAAGGGAATAATCACGGAGGAGTGGGTCAAGTTTTCCTTGGAAACTGTAAAAAAAAAAATGGCGTCACTTCCAGGGGATCTGTGACAAACGTTTGAGCTCATGTCCACACTCCACCATTTCTAATTATTTCTGAGAAGGACTGAGGTGCGGTGAAAGTGAAAGTTGAGTTATTCGAATTTTTTTTCTCGAGAAGTTTCTAGAATACAGAGTCATAAACTTTGAGCTGGAAATGACAGGAAGTGAGTGATGTGGAAGGAAAAAGGAGGAAGCGGAGGCCGGGACAGGAAATGACCTGCTGCTTTCTGCTGAAAATGACTCTGGGCACAAAATATTACACATTTTTAAAAAGTTGACGTTCTAGTAAGACTTCACAATGGTACCACAAACCTTTGATTTTTTTTTAAACAGTTCTATCGCTAAACGGCTTTTAATTTAAAAGGAATTAAAGCTCATAATGCAAATAAATAATATGATATGAGGAAGTGGTGGTTTATAATGACTTTAGTTAAATAGTAATAATGATAGTGGTGTTGTATATGTAAGGAAATCCTCCGTCCCCGTTTCAGCAGGTCAGTAAACGAGGTCAAACGATTAACGCTAATTAGGATTAAAACCTCTTCACTGTCATAGTGTGTGTTCAAACCACGTCGTGAGAGAGACAGAGAGAGAGAGAGAGAATAATGAAGTGTGACGTCGTCGGAAGGTTTTAGTATTCACGCGTTAGCGTTGAATCTCGAAAATCGGAAAAACACTCGTCAGTGTTAAACTGGAAGAGATAACGAGGGGGACGTGAATAATAATAACTTTGTTAAAGTAATTCAAATTTATGAAGGGTATTACTATTATTATTATTATTATTTTTATTTTTTTTATATTATTACTGTTATTATTAATAATATTAATATTATTATACTTATTATTGTTATTATCATTAATAATATTAATATTATTATACTTATTATTGTTATTATTATTAATAATATTAATATTAATATTATTATACTAATTATTGTTATTATTATTATTATTATTATTATTAGTGTTATTATTATTATTATTATTATTATTATTATTATTATTATTATTATTATTATTATTATTATTATTATTATTATTATTATTTATTTATCATCCGTCTGAAGGGAGAGGAGGAGAGGAGAAGAAAGAAAGAGAAAGAGAGATGGCAATACACATAAAAGGCAATAAAAAAAGTAGTGAGATAATGATGGAGGGATGAAATATCAAAAAAGAGAGGAAGGAAGGAAGGAGGAGATGATTGGAGGGCGGAGGGGGGTAATGAGGGAGGAGGGAGGAGGAGGTGAAGAAGAAGAAGGAGGGAGGAGGAGGAGGTATAGGAGGCGCGTCCCTCTCGAACTGACCCGTCGACTCGTTGCATCATCGCAGGATCAGCCTTCTAAAAATAGGATGACGTCACCCCGTGTGCTCTGCCCCTCACTCTCGGGCCCCTCCCTCCCCCGGAGCATTCCTCGGCGCGTCACACGCCCCGCCCCCCTTTCCTCCTCTACATAAACCGGGTGATGCAACGCGCCGGGACACTCACGCAACTTTACTCTGCGAGGAGAAGAACACACACACACGGACACACACACACTGTCCCACGGCGAAGCGACTCACACACTCTGACAGGTAAGTCCGACACACACGGACACACACACACCGTCATGTCTCGGGAAGGGCTGCCGGGTTAGGGCTGTGTTTTCCCGGTTAGTGTAGCGGAGGAGTCCCGGGACAATTCGCCGGAACTTTTCAAAACTTTCTCAGATTCTGTTTGTGTTCGAAAATCAAAACGATAGCTCAAAATGTATATAAACAAACAAAAACAAAAAAAACATTGTGGCAGAATTAGCATAATCATTTGGATTTGATTTCCTGACTAATTCCTTTTATGATTTTATGAGCGCTTTAATGAGCATGAAGGTGTTTTGATCGAATGACGCTGATAACGCAACCACCTTCCTTCTCCATGAATCACTTGTTTGTTACGAAATGAATCATCCAGTTTTTAATGATTGCCTTTGATTAGAAATTAATTGACTGACATTTGAGCACCAACCTCCTCCTGCTGCTTGTTCTTGATTTCTCTTTCCCAAATTTCGTTGTGTGTGTAACATACAAAGACAATAAAGTCTATTTCGATTCTATTTCTATATCACAATTAAAAATATATGTATTTATATGGTTCTATTATAATGGTTTTTAATGAGCGTATCATGCTATATGGCTCTTTCAATTATCTCGAAATATTACTGAGGTCCCTTTTTAGTTTTTTTAATATTAGTATTTAATTTCCTGTGTCCACCTTAAGGGAAAAAACAATCTTTTTTTTGTTGTCGTTCCAGAATGATGCTGCAGCACTCGGGACCCTCGCTGGCCGACATCAGCTGTTCCGCCCTGGTGCCCTGCCTGTCCCCTCCGGGCACCCTCACTCTGGACGACTTCACCAACTTCACGCCCATGGTCAAAGAGGAGCTGCGTCTGGCCATCCAGACCAAGAGGATGACCCACGGCCTCAGCTGCGACCTCAGCTCGGACGGGGCCAGCTCCGGCTCGGACCGGACCTACGACCCGCCGGCCCGCGGGTCGGGGTCCAGGAGACAGGTGAGCCCCCCTGGGGTTCCTGATTCATTCAGATTCAGGATTTTAGTCTCGTATCCACAACAATTCTTGTTTTGACTGACTTGAGTGTATGAATCTGTGTGGTTTCCAGTTGACGGGGGAGGAGCAC
This sequence comes from Colistium nudipinnis, assembly GCA_016785305.1. Taxonomy (NCBI): domain Eukaryota; kingdom Metazoa; phylum Chordata; class Actinopteri; order Pleuronectiformes; family Rhombosoleidae; genus Colistium; species Colistium nudipinnis. Next base: position 24,102 of record JAFBJU010000365.1, on the reverse strand, counting down.
GACAGGAGGAAGAGGAGGAGAGAGAGAAACAAGGTGGCTGCCGCCAAGTGTCGCAACAAGAAGAAGGAGAAAACCGACTGTTTGCAGAAGGTACGCTTCATCCTCCGTGTGTCCAGAGTTTTCCACACCGTAACTAATACAACTGACGTGCAACTCGCTCAAGCACGCCGTACCTACGGCAACACTGAGTCATCCAAACAATGTCTCCAGTTTATTTATTTATTTATTTTATTGGTTTAATTTTTTATTTGATTTATTATTTATTACCACCAAATTACAGGAGATTCATATGATGAAATTGAGCCGTTTTTGCTCGGAGGTTGTTTTTTTTTTGTTTTTTTTCTAAACGAGCCGCTGATGTTCCTCCTGCAGGAGTCGGAGAAGCTGGAGAGCGTGAACGTGGAGCTGAAGGCCCAGATCGAGGAGCTGAAGCAGCAGAAGCAGCAGCTGGTCTACATGCTCAACCTGCACCGGCCCACCTGCATCGTGCGGGCCCAGAACGGCCAGACCCCCGAGGACGAGAGGAACCTCTTCATCCAGCACCTCCAGGAGAGCGCCCTGCACCTCCACAACATCACCTCCACCTCCTCCTCGTTCACCTCCTCGTCCTCCACGCTGGCTCCGCTGGACGGAGGACGGCTGACCCTGGAACACGTGCAGTGTGCCGGACACCTATGAGGCCCCCCGGGGGTGTTTTCTGAGGACCCTTTGTGGTCTCTGATGAACCAACGGAGGAGACGCCCCACTGACTCATGAGAAAGATGGCGTCCAGCATCCACAAAGTGACCTGGGCTCCTCCCACTCCCTCACACCGTAGCTGCTGATTGGCCAGGAAGTGATATCTTGCCGTGCATCACATTTTTTTTTTTTTTTTTTGTCAGGGCCAAGGACAGAGAGCCAAAGCACGAAAAACGAAATGAAAACCATCAACTTTTATTTTACTTTTGTTGTGAGTCTGATTTAGCGTCGGAGTTTTGTGCACAGAAAGTCACAGACTTTACAAGACTTTATTGTTGTTTGTGTTTATTGTATGAAAAACAAAATATTATATTTATGACCTAACTATTGTCTCTGCCGTATGGACCCCGTCTGCTCATCCTCCACACAACAGGAACTACTAAATCTGCTGCTAGCTACAAACCTCTCAGGACGTGCACTGCCTGGGAGAAATCACTGTTATAATGTGTGTTATATTTTATTTCCTCATTTTACTCACAAAACGTCTGTAGCCACAAAAAGGGGAAAAATGTCACTTGCAGACAGGGAAAAAAAAAATCTGCACTTAAAACATGGTAAAAAAGTATTTTTGCTCCAATATGCAGATGACGCTTCGCTTTACGGAAACATGGGAATTTTGGAGTATTGTCCAAAATAAATTGGATAAAATGTATACAAGTTATTTAAATGACACATTTAAATGATCACTGCGTTCCCTCTTAAAAAGAGCCGGTGTTGTTTTTTTACATCCCGAAGAAGCAAGTGTTTTGGTTTGTTTTCTTACCTTAAAAAATATTGTATTAACTGTGCTACTGATGTACACACCAGATGCCTCCTTTGGGTTTGAAAACAAAAAATGGTTCTTTTTTTAATGTGTATTTATTAAAAGCTGTTGGTTGGGAAGTGAATGTGGACTGGATATCATTAGCTCGATATCGGCTGTTCTTTAACACGCCCCCGACTCTGAAACATCGTCGGATTCAGTCTCGAGTGTGTATTCGCCTCACATTTGAATAACCGTGAATAAAATCACAGCACTTCACTGAGTGGACTGGACATTTACAGACGTCACACAATTGTCAATGCGTCTGTTCATGGTCCCGACTGAATCCTTTTATTTTTTGTCAGCTGGGCAGTGGTTGTTCATCACCTGTGTGTGTGTGTGTGTGTGTTTGAGAGTCACACGGTGAAAGGGACGCAGGCGTCTGTGTGTAGTTGTAGATGTCGTCCTGAGTCGGACTTGTGTGTTGACTTAGTGGATCGTGGTACTAGAACTGTGCATTTATGTTTTTTTTTATACTCTGTTCATTAAAAACATCGTCTTACAATCGATAACGTCGTCCTGAGTTTCCTAAGGAAGGTTCACATTCCCAGACAGCATTTGCATTTCATTTGATTGGTTGTCGCTTTAGGCGTTTTTTTTTCTCCTGAAAACTCCACTTAGTTCATCTTCGTTATGTGAAAACAGGAACAAGTCCGGACCTGTCGGCCGTCCAGAGAGGCGGAGACTAGTTTTAGACTTGTTTTAAATCCAAAAAAAAGGTGACTTTTCATGTGACATGATCATTTTATTTTGTACACTTTAAAAAGTCGACTTGACCTTCTTTGAACTTTTTGAACTGGTGGTGTCAGATGAGGAGGATTCATTGTGTGTGTGTGTGTGTGAGAGGCAGGGGTTTGTTTGATGGATATCTAATTACACAACATGCTAATTAGTTACAGAATAGGACTTGTTCAGATTCGCCAGGTTCCTACTTGAAAGTTGAAATCTTGCGGTGTGACTCCACCCGTCTCAAAGTCACAGGGGGAGAAAACAAACGGAGTTTGCAACGATGTAAATCTGGTCGAGTTAAATAAATGACCCCAGACAGGGATTATTATTATTATTATCTTTTTTAAATGATTATTATTTCCGGCGGATTCATTTTTTATTTCCTCAATGACCTGTGGTCTGGGCCCCTGGGTTCTCTTTTTTTCATTCTCTCTGATGCAACTCAATCACAAGCTGAGGCAAAGTGTCTCTTGTAAGAATTGTGTCATTATCAGTAACTTCCTGTGGTCACACGCACGCACAAACTTTGATCTTACTTACATGGATTTTAGATGTGAAGGCTAGAGATGATTTCCAAATCTTTTCCTAATCTGCATAGATCTATTCCACCCATAACATAATCATTTGTCTGATGAACAAGGGGCCAACCGTCGTCTTTTGAAACTTTTTTATTTCCTGTTTTAATTTGACCACCTGTTTTCCTTGTCTGTTTGTGTAGTGATTGTGACAATGTGATTCACCTGTGTGGCTGCCGCCCTTTGTGTATTTAATCCCTGAGCTCCTCTGGGTCAGGTGTGTTGCTCTCTCTGATGTGCTTTTTATTTGGAATTTTGGATTTTTTGTGGTTTCTTCGTGTCTGCCAACACAGAACGTAAGCCAAATTATTATTATTATTATTATTATTATTATTATTATTATTATTATT